>JAGMUU010000039.1:0-326497 GCA_020744375.1 Dactylonectria estremocensis
TTCATCAGGAACTGTCTTGTCTTGTTCTGCCTGCCCTCGTTCCCACCAGCCGCGCTCCCCGGATCCGCCGCCGCATGATCCTGTCTGTGCTCGCCGTCCAACGTGTGCAACATCTCGTTTGCAGCCGCCACCCGCTTCCACACTGGATCTTCAACCTTGGTCGCGTAATTCGTCAAGTAGTAGACGAGCGCCATGGTCTTGCACTGCGTTGCGATGAACGAGATGTCGTGGTTATGCCGTAGCCCTACCGCGATCGCCTTGTTCCACCTGTTCACCATGTTATGTGTACGTCGGATCCGCAGCACTCCGTCCAGGTCGAATGCTGTCTTTTCGACCAACTTCCACGGGGCCTTAAAGCGGCACAGGTCTCCTGTTTTTCCTCTGCGCTTTCTCAGCGAGTACTTCACGCACGTCGGGCTGTGTGTGTGGATCTGCGTGGCTCCAGCGCAGAAGTTGGCCTCTTCGTCAAAGGACGCAGCGAACTGTTGACTGTCCTGCATCAGCCGTGATATATCTGACGTAACCGATCTCTCCGCTCGAACGGCATAGAAAGCCTCCTGGTCCAGATCCTGCATGTTCGTATTACGACGTCCGTTAGCTTACGAGCTGTGTTTTGATGGCGACGACATACCTCGGAGAAGACGCTGTCGACATACTCGGTGATGTGGTCACGATATAAAGCTCCTTCCTCGCTTTGCACGTCGGCCAGAACCGAACTTAGTTGCATATTCCCTTGCAACCACAGCAACCCGTGGACGTGGAGCGCACCACGCTCGTTGGTTTCGACGGCCCCGAAATACTGGCTGATGCGGCCGAAGACCGACTCCTCTCCTACTTTAACATAGTGCTCAAAGAATAGTGAGATTTCTCTATGGAAGAAGATGGCCGAGCTCACCGGGTCGGAGATGGCCAGTCGCGCCCGCTTGTAAGCCATATCTAGGCTCCTCAGGAACGCCTCGGCCCCTTCTGGATCGTGGGTGCGGTATGCGGCCAGCCGTAGCTTGACGGGGCTGGTGATATCGTTCGGGTTGAGCGTGAACCAGATGGCCGGGGTGCCGTACCGGATGATGAGGGACTTGATCTTGCGCCGCAGGCTGAGGCGATGCTCCCTCGACATCGGCTGGCGGAAGCCGTATAACGAGAGGCTTTTGAGCAGCCCTTTAATGCCCTCGTCGGCGGTCTGGCCCGAGAGCTCAAGCTCCCGCTGAGCCAACTCCAGCCTCTCCCTGTTCAGGGACCGTATGATGCGTTCCACTGTAGGAAACTCCCTCCTTGACACGCTTAGCATGCTCACTCGGCGATTCCTCGACCTCACGCCCAGGTTGAAGACGAGGAAGGCGAAGATGTGGTGGGTTGCAAAGCGGCCGCCGTGGCGTCTCAGTACCACTTCCGCCCATGCTGTGAGGCTCATGTTCCGCGATGCCAGGAGACCCCTCGCAGATGCGTCAGCACCCTCGTCGATGCTTTCCTCTGCCAGCCTAGGCCCGCCTATGCCAAACGGGAACAGGCTCGGGAATGTCTTTGCGAAGAACCAGGGGTCGGACGAGTCGGCGAAGTCCTCGCCCCGGGACACAGAAATGTATGGCTCCATACCGAGGCTTTGCCGTACAGATGCTGACCCTGCCCATCTCCCCGTTCTCCTCTGCTCCCCGGCGACAACTTGCCCTGCTTCTTGTTCTCCGTCCTCCCCGACAGCTTCCCAGGCAAATTGTAGCCTGTCTGCGTCTGTAACATCCGGCTGGGCGTCGAGCGCAAACATTCCGGATGAACTGACCTCATGGATAACCGCCTCCGTGCTTTCGAGCTGAGCGCCCCGGTGGTCTCCGTTCGCTCCGTCGCTGCCTCCGTCGCTGCCTCCGTCGCTGGACAGTGCTTTATTACCCCGGCTCGCTTCCTGGTGGCGACACTCGGCTTCTCCTTGTTGTTCACGCCTGAGCATGGCTACGACTTCGTCGATGTCCACAGCGTCCTCATCGTCTATCCCGCGCTCGGCAGGCGGTACGATCTGCGCTGTGCGCACCTTTTCCCAAGCAGACGGTTCGCTGCGCTCCATATGCTGAAGGATCTGCAACGGCACATCGTGAGGCGGAGCTCCCCAGCTATCCATCTCTGCCTCGTCGATCTCAACGTCCCGGTAGTGAGGGTTATTCCTCTGTAGCCAAGCCAGCGCCCTCTCGACAACCCGGCGCCGTACGGACAGAAGTCTTGACAGATCGCTCGGCCCCGGCTTCTGCGCACCATGCCACGATATATGTATCCCGTCCATAACCTTGACGAGGGGATGAGGCAGAACTTTAGTGACCAGCTCTTGTACATTATTCGGGAACACCGTGATGTGTCCCTTGACGTGTTTTGGGTAGGTGACACCCTGGCGCTGCCCATCCATAACGCTATACTTTGTGATAAACTGCGCTTCTTGCCCCGATGGCCGCCATCCGTCTGGTCCAGGCTGGCCTGGACCCACCGAAGCCGTTCTCTAGGGCCGTGGTCCGCCGTCTCGTCAAGCCCCAACATCCCTGTTGAAACCATCTCGATTAGCTCTTCCTCTATATGCCAAAGATCCAGCTCCTCTCTCTGGAGATGGCGCCTCTGCAGGCCGCCTAGTCTCGCGTTGCTTTCGTCCTCTTGTCGCACAGCATCGTCTTCGCGGTCTTCCAGCATAGCTAGCACCTCTTCGGCCGTACGAATAGGCCGCTCTGCACGACCACGCTCAACGGCCGACACATAGTATCCAGTCCGGATTTGGTCCTCCGCGTTCAGCTCGTATGGGACCATGCTGTCGAATATAGCTTGCGGCACCTCGGTACCGGAACACCAGTCCCCCCAACTCCGGAGGTTCTCCTCACTGATACAAATATCTCGGAATAACGGATTATGCCGCTTCAGCCAGGTAAGCGCGCCTTTCAGCCGCTGGGGACGCACCGACATCATCCAGGCAATGTCGGTAGGCACCGGCTTCCGTGGTGCTACGAAGCACACGTGGATCCTCTCCAGCTCGTTCATCATGGGGTGCGGGAGCACTTTCGACACCAAGTTCTCCACGTCGTTGGGGAATACGGTAATGTGGCCCTTCTTGTGCTTACGATATCGGCCGTTGGTAGCCTTCTCGATGTCGATCTGGAACTTGGTGATCCAACCACAAGGTATGTACAAGCCAATGAGCCGTTCCTCCATTGGAGTCAAGTCTCGCAGTGCCGCCGGATATCTATGGACGCATCCAAGGCCGAGGTTGTTGACTTGGCAGGCACGCGGGAGCTTAGCCGCCTCTAAGGCATGACTACAGTCTTGGCAGACAGGGAACCCGTCCGGCCCTTCACGGGGGAAGCATTGTCGGCATGCGAAATGTTCCCGATCCTGACGCGTGAGGCGCGTTTCCGCCTGCCGATACAACGGCTCGAACACCGTCCACTTGAGAGTCCGGTTCAATCGCAATTCGATCAGGTTTTCCGCGATCCCTATTCGATTGAGCCTTCGGTCGATTGAGTTGAATCGGGCTGATCGGGAACCAGGGGTGGAAAGAACCCACAGCTAATTTTATGTTTTATCGGCCCCGCAAATCTCTTCGCAATCTGGATTCCCGAGCTTCCACTACCTTGATAGATCTCCCACTGGCCTCCCTAGCCGCACTCTCGTCCGCCCGTTCCAGCGTTCTTGATTGACTTCACCGAGCACGCCATGGACATATCGTAGCTAGTTATTCTACCGTAACAACTCTGTTAACTCGAACGCTTGGTGGCCCCCACAAAAAGCAGATTTAACCAATCAACTGAGTGAGTCATGCATATTTTGCGGTTAAGAGTGGATTATGGACATAAAGATAGGAACGTGTTGGATTGTGACCTCGGGTGGCGGCATAAATATCGCCACCAAAAGATAAAAGTTGCCACCTATTGCCACTGGCTTAGCAAGCAGCTTCTAGTTGATTCCATATAGCTCAGAAAAGGCATAAAAAGCTTGCCCTGAACCCTTAAGAAAAAAAAAGGGAACAACTTTCTCAAGAGAAATCATTTGATCAATAACTTATGCTATTGCATATAGCAAATTACGTATCCAACAGAACGCTAAGCGTTCGAGTTAACAGAGTTTTTACGGTATGCCTCTATTACGTAATCACGATCTTTAACGATCGATTCAATCGCGATTCGATTGAGGGTCTGATCGATTGGGGGCGACTCGATTGGCGTTGAGCTCCCCGATCGCGATTCGATTGAGTGTTCAATCGATTGAGTTGATCTGGGGACCACCCTGGTTACGGCGCCCGGACCTCACCCCCCAAGTCTCCATTATTATTGAATATAGTTATCAGCGTTCTTGTCGAGGAGTAGCTGGGCGATCTTCTCGTGACCTCGTGCCATTGCCGCCTGCAGAGCGCTTCCATAATGTCCACCCTGCGTGTTGACGTCCACATTCTTGTCGAGGAGTAGCTGGACGATCTTCTCTTGGCCTTCTACCGATGCCGCCTGTAGAGCGCTTCCGTAGCGCCCACCCCTCGCGTTGGCGTCCACATTCTTGTCGAGGAGTAGCTGGACGATCGTCTCGTGGCCTCTTGCAGATGCCGCCTGTAATGCGTTTCCGTAGTATCCACCTTGTATGTTGACGTCGGCATTCTTGTCGAGGAGTAGCTGGACGATCTTCTCGTGGCCGCCTTTCGATGCCGCCAGTAATGCGTTTCCGTACTCTCCATCTTGAGCGTTCACGTCGGCATTCTTTTCAAGGAGTAGCTGGACGATCTTTTCGTGGCCTCCTTCAGACGCCGCCTGTAGAGCGCTTCCGTAGCGCCCACCCCTCGCGTTGGCGTCCACATTCTTGTCGAGGAGTAGCTGGACGATCGTCTCGTAGCCTCCAAACGATGCCGCCTGTAATGCGTTTCCGAACTCTCCACCTTGAGCGTTCACGTCGGCATTCTTGTCGAGGAGTAGCTGGATGATCGTCTCGTGGCCTTCCAACGATGCCGCCTGTAATGCATTTCCGTACCCTCCACCTTGTGCGTTGACGTCGGCATTCTTGTCGAGAAGTAGCTGGATGATCGTCTCGTGGCCTTCCAACGATGCCGCCTGTAATGCATTTCCGTACTCTCCACCTTGTGCGTTGACGTCCGCATTCTTGTCAAGGAGTAGCTGGATGATCGTCTCGTGGCCTCCCAACGATGCCGCCTGTAATGCGTTTCCGTACTCTCCACCTTGTATGTTGACGTCCGCATCGTTCTCTATGAGTAGCTGGACGGTCGTCTCGTGGCCTCTTGCAGATGCCGCCTGTAATGCGTTTCCGTAGTATCCACCTTGTATGTTGACGTCCGCATCGTTCTCTATGAGTAGCTGGACGATCTTCTCGTGGCCTTCCAACGATGCCGCCTGTAATGCATTTCCGTACTCTCCACCTTGTGCGTTGACGTCGGCATTCTTGTCGAGGAGTAGCTGGACGATCTTCTCGTGGCCTCCTACCGATGCCGCCTGTAATGCGTTTGCGTAGTATCCACCTTGGGCGTTGACGTCGGCATTCTTGTCGAGGAGTAGCTGGACGATCTTCTCGTGGCCTCCTGCAGATGCCGCCTGTAGAGCGCTTCCGTAGCGCCCACCCCTCGCGTTGGCGTCCACATTCTTGTCGAGGAGTAGCTGGACGATCTTCTCGTGGCCTCCTGCAGACGCCGCCTGTAGAGCGCTTCCGTACTCTCCACCCTCCGCGTTGGCGTCCGCATTGTTCTTGAGGAGTAGCTGGACTATCGTCTCATGGCCTCCTACCGATGCCGCCTGTAATGCATTTCCGTACTCTCCACCTTGTGCGTTGACGTCGGCATTCTTGTCGAGGAGTAGCTGGACGATCTTCTCGTGGCCTCCTACCGATGCCGCCTGTAATGCGTTTGCGTAGTATCCACCTTGGGCGTTGACGTCGGCATTCTTGTCGAGGAGTAGCTGGACGATCTTCTCGTGGCCTCCAAACGATGCCGCCTGTAGAGCCCTTCCGTACTTTCCACCTTGTGCGTTGACGTCGGCATTGTTCTCGAGGAGTAGTTGGACGATTGTCTCGTGGCCTCCTGCCGATGCCGCCTGTAGAGCCCTTCCGTAGAGCCCACCGTCGGCATTGTTCTCGAGGAGTAGTTGAACGATCGTCTCATGGCCTTCTGCAGATGCCGCCTGTAGAGCGCTTCTGGAGCAAAAGCCCCTCGCGTTGGCGTCCACATTCTTGTCGAGGAGTAGTTGAACGATCTTCTCATGGCCTTCTGCAGATGCCGCCTGTAGAGCGCTTCCGTAGCGCCCACCCCTCGCGTTGGCGTCCACATTCTTGTCGAGGAGTAGCTGGACAATCTTCTCATGGCCTTCTGCAGATGCCGCCTGTAGAGCGCTTCCGTACTTTCCACCTTGTGCGTTGACGTCGGCATTGTTCTCGAGGAGTAGTTGAACGATCCTCTCGTGGCCTCTTGCCGATGCCGTCTGTAGAGCCTCTACTAAGAGTAGTTGGGACGCATCTTGAACATCAGCACCCCATCTTAACGCCTTTCGAACCGTCTCCTCTCGCCCTTGTCTTGCTGCCCAAATTAACGCCGAGCTCCCACACCATCTTGCGTTGTGCTGATAGAGATGCCCCGTTAGGAGATTTTGGAGATGGCGATTTGCTCGGCTAAAGGCGCTGATGGATCTCTCCGAGTCTAGGTTCTCCGAAATAGACTCGAGCAATTCAACTGGCAAATCAGGCAGCAGCATTATCTCGACTCATTAACTTTGCGATGGACTGCAGTACAACTTGAGGGTGAAGCGAAGCCGGATGTTAGGGGTATGACAAGACTTGGGCACACATGACGATTCTGAAGAGACCTATTACTGGGTTTTATAGGCTGGAGCCTGAGATTAGGTCCGTAGTATGAGATACATATAGGCCTGTGCTTTGGCATTATTCCACCCTAAATCCGGGGACCAACATCGTCATTGCATATGACTCATTACGTGTTGTAAAATCAGTTGTTTCTTAAATTCGTGAAGCCATTTGTCACACCCAGTGGGTGGAAATGGGCCCAAATACTCGCACTTTATGGAGGTCCTTCATCCGGGGATATCACCCTCTGAGTCATTTGCCTCGACCGTCGAGTCCTCTTGATAATGGGATACTTCGAAGGCCGGCCAATGACCAAGGTTTGGTGCCTTCAACCACCGTAGTCCAACTGCCGACATCGAAGAAGAACTAGAAGTCTCCACAGTAATAAATAAAGGTTCAAATGAGGGGAATGGCACGATGAGTGAAGTTCACTTAACGTCGGGGTGGGTCCCCGGTGGACAAGGGTGAACACGTTATTGCGCTCCAATTGGCTATCTGATATGTGCATGAAGCCAACACGTGATTCGTATCTATTCAAGGGAGATTACCTCAGGCACTTAGACCCACACACTAGCCGAATAAGCGCTAGGCGCACGTGATTCTATGTACCCCTTTAGGGAAGGCGTCGCGCTAGTAAGTGAGCCTAGTGGGCCTGAGTGCCTGAGGTAATAAGGGAGAGTGCCTTGAGTCACTTTTAGGTGGTTTTAGTCACTTTGGGGTCCCTTGCCCTACATGTCGAGCAGATTACTTGGCGGCTCGTGGGATATTCCGTAGACCCGGTCGATAACTAAAGTCGGCTCCCTTTGACTGCCATCGAACCAACTGCTGATAGAGAAGAGGACAAGAACCCTTGGCGCTATGGTTCAAATGAAGAGAATGGTCTGATCAGTCAGCCATACAATTTAATTTCGGAGTGGGCCACCGATGAACCCATTGAACTAGGGTGAATTCGTCATTGCATGTGAAAATTAGGAAGTCGACGGCTTCTGCACCCACTCCTCTCCCAAAACGCCATCAACCTGGCTGAACCAGTCATGGCTTTTGACATGAGTGGATGCTCGTATCGGGAGGCTGAACCGAGCCAATGAAAGCTCCACAATAGTAGATGGCTTTTTCATCATCAAGCCCTCAAACCAGACTAGGCGTTGTGAGAGAAATAACTGGCGGAGGTGGAAGGCCGTGGATGCCCTACGCCCTTATGCTGAAGAGTGCGTCTCGTTAATAACAGTCAGAACAAAAGGGAGAAGCGGGAGAGCTGATGGCTGAAACAATAGAGGGGAGCGTCCGCAACCTGGTGGGGGGCATCCTTCTACGAGATATGTTTGCAATGCGTCACTCTGGTCCCAAAAACAGCCGGTTGTGTGGCTCTTAGTTAGCGCTTGCCCTCCCCTGCATGCCGTCTATCCTGGATGCCTGTACCTTGCACTAATCGTCAGCTCCTCAACCCCGCAAGCCCGTTCCCTTGGTACGTCCATACCTGGCAGCGGCAGGGGGTGTTAAGCGAGCTTTTGTTCCAACTACCGACCCGCCATGCCATGGCCAAGGGTTGAGATTTAGCACCAACGTTGGACACCAGGGAGCCACGCCGGAGGCTGGCTAATCAGCCCAGTCCCTCTATGGTCACATTCCGTCATGTTCAGAGGCGCCACGTCTCGCCGTCGAGATCGTTCTCGAATCCCCGACACCCTGGTCGTATGTACGGAGTAGGAAAACCGTCAAGGCTTAGTTTGAAGGGTCCTCAAACACTTGGTTAATTGAGATTGGTAGTTCCGCTGTCTTGCTTCCCATTGGTCGCATCCCTCTTTGGCATTCTTTGTGATGATGGAGCTGCCTTAGAGTGATAGGATTCAGCATGCAAATCATCATCGCCAATGCCCATTCCTCGACACCATCTGCCGGCCCAGGGCCATGTCGGGCTGACACCACTAGGGGAGCAGAGACTGGCAGGGAATCTGGCGATTGGCTCCTTGTCGGACCGAGAACTTGTGTTGATGCGAATGAAGTCACCTGGTCCCCCCCAGCCCCCAACCCCAGAAACCCAAGAGATGCAGAAGAGTCACGGAAGAATGTGAATTTTTTTGGGAGGGTGACCATGTCCTGGTGGGGCACTCTACTTCCCGGCGACGCACGCTCCGAGTCATTTGTCTAGATCGTTGAGTGCCCCATGTTCCCCAGATCCCTTGGCCGCTCGTGGGATACTCCGCAGACCGGTCGATAAGCAAAGTCGGCTCCCTTCAGCTGCCATCGAACCAACTGCCGACATAGAAGAGGAACTAGAAGATCCCCCGCGCTATGTTTCAAGTGAGGTCCCGATCAGTGACACTGAGCCAATAAAAGATCCACAATAGCAGATGGCTTTTTCACCATCAAGCCGTTAAACCGGGCTAGACGTTGTGAATTACTGTAAGGAGTGACCGTGCTCAAAGTTTAAGTGACAGTCTCTTGGCAGGGGGTTGGCGAGACGCTACTCGCGGAGACGGAAGTCCGTGTAAGCATTACGCCCTAGGCTTTATTGGAAGGATGTTAAGACTTCAAAACTTGGTGTAGACAGGGATCATGTGGTCCGAGCTTTGAAGCCTACTCAAGCATTATACGTAGAAACGGGCCCCGTTTCCACTTTTGGTCCAATTATATTTTTGGACCTCTACCAGGTTTATCATTCTTAGAAACGGGGCCCGTTTCTACGTACTTTTTGCGCATTTCTGAAAACAACATGAACAAAACACGAAACGCGCCCCGTTTCCAGTACGCCAACTCACGTACCCCTGTACAATCCCTGTAGGGATGAATTAAGTACCATATGTCAACCAGTCAAGTGTCAATAGCCCCTGGCCTTCATATATGTATCCTTGTCCTCGAAGTGCAATGCGTGCCGGAGTCGCGTAAAGGGGACTTGAAGAACTGCATTTGTAGATGAGTCGTGCTATTTGTACAGCCCTGTTTTGCTAATCGTACAGCTCGTCACGTGAAACTCGGTAATTTCTTCCTTCTTTCCTTACCTTCCCCTCTACATACTAAAAATTCTATGACAGTTAGAGGTGACTAAGAATTACGCAAAAAGTCTCTGAGCCTAGGTCCAAAGACCTGACCACAATCTCATCTCGTAGGGACGATTGAGTGACCGGGATGAAGTTATCGCCGGACGGCGTTGGTGTTGCTGAGAGCCTCGAGCTAGCCCGGGTTCCCCTTCCCCTTGTACTTGTAGCTATTCGTGATCGAGTCGATGACGGCGTTGAAGCCCGTGATGTAGGCAAATCCGCCTCGATCTCGGCTTGTGTACGGTTTCGACGGATACTCGGATTCAGCTGCTGTGTGTTATAACGGCTTTGGCTCTGCCTTGTAGCGGTTGAAGCTGTTGATGAGCGCTTTGACGATGGTGGCGGGGGGTTTGTGTTGGTCTGGTCGATGGTCTTGGATAGGACTGCGCGTTGTTCGTAGGGAAATCGAATTCGCTTTGTGAGGCGTTGGAAAATCGTCAATCGGCGTGTAATTATCGCCATCGATGAGGATCGGTTTCGCTATTCATCATAAAATTTCGATGAAAATGATGATATTGGGGATGTTATTGAGGAGTGATGTTGACATGTAGGACTGGCTGATGTAAAGGGGAAGGAAATATGACTCAGCGCTCCTAACAGTTCAATTCAATTCAAGATGGGGCTTCATATTAAACTGATATTGGTAACGTGAGCTCTATCTTGAACTGATATTGAATTGAATTGGATTGAATTGATAAATCTTGATAACTAATTAGTAATCCGTTATCAGAGAGCTCGGGACAACATGCCATAATATCTACCTATCTCTGAGCTTTAAACACGCTTGTTTCGTACCCAAATCTTCAAGCATGCGAGCATCTCCATAGTTTCCGCTCTCAACGAGTGACTCTACGTGCCTATCGTGAGCTTTGTTCGACTAAAACAGCGCTCACATTCACAAGCCGTTGAGGGTATCGTGAGATAATCCAACGCCATCTTGGCTAAACGAGGATACTCGTCCTTCCGCGCTATCCACCAAGCAAGAGGATCGGCCACTGGGCGCTGTGGAAGCTCGAAATAAGCCTTGATTTCGTCTTTCTTGGCGAGATCTTCCGGCGGGTCGACATGCTCTCTGTGATCCTCCTTAAGACTCTGAGTGATCCATTTCGTCTTGTGGCCCGGGTGAAGGATCATGGCTGCCCAGTAAGCCGGCGAGTCCTCCAACTTCTTAACGTACTTCTCGAGCTTGTAGATAGCGCAGAGGAGGCTTGCGTTAATACCACGTAAGTTATCATCACAAAGATCTCGGCGCTCGTGGTTGGGTAAATTGACAAGGATGCTCCGGTCCGGTGGCTTGGCCGCGCGAGGCTCCCGCTCAGGCGAGCTAAGCTCACACTCCTGTATTCTGGCTGGTTGTGCTACTGTACGGCGAGATCGTTGTGATTGTTCCGCCTGTAGAAGCTCTCCGGCTAGTCCTTGGTCCCCGACTCGAATCTCGGTCTCCGGCCCCATTATCTCGGGAGCCGTGATCTCAGCGTTGACAAGGTTTTCACTGTAGATGGTCCGGAACTCGCGGAGCTTCTCAAGTAGCCAGTGAAGCTCACCGGCGAGCTCGGCAAAGGTGGGTTTATTACCTGTTCATAATCTTCTGTTAGGAGAAAATGCTTAGTAGGAGGCATGTTGACCTACCTTCGAACTTCTTTGTTAAGACCTTGAATGGCTTTAGAACTTCGAAGTAAATGGCCAAATAGTGCCAGTCGTCAGCACTTAAAAAGCAATCCTCTGGGGGTCTTTTATCAGCGCTTCTTTTGGCAGCGAGCAGGCTCTGATGATAGCCGATTGGACCTTACAGTCGGAGCGCTCTTGCTACAGCATTATAGACGGAGTTCCATCTAGTGGTGTTTTCCTTCACTAGGTTCAATCCACCGAGCTCACTAATATCCTAAAGAACTTCGCCAAACTCTTGTTTATCCCCCTCAGAAATCTTGCCGTTTGTAGCATCGAGAAACGCGTCCCTTCGTTAGGTAGAGCCGCCGACCCAAACCTCGTACTTTCGCAGCCTTGTAAGCGGCCCAGTCGGTCGCCAAACGGCGAGGAAATGTAACGCTTCTTGTAGTTCTTTGCGCTCGTCAGAGTCGGCGGGGAGGCGTGTGAGGGTCTTGGAGAGCTTGCTAGCGTTGAAAGCAGTCGCTGTAATCGTAATGGCACCTTAAATATACCCAGGGTATTCGGATACCCTCGACTATCTCTGCGTAACAAGCTTGGTATCTCGATGCGTCTTGGACGAATTGTAGGGTTTCCAGGCAATGATTTTTTGAAAGATAGGCTGTAAAATCGTCTAATCTCCATGGGTCTAGAGACAAATCAGAAATAACGTCGCTTAATGATGGCATTAATAAAATGTGTCTTCTATATGTATGAGAAAGACCTTGCAACCTAGTTGTGTCGCGCCTCTGGCGTTACCTTCTTATAGAATGGATATCGTCTTGTCCCGCCACAGGCTTGGGATGACCCTAGCTCCTTTTCATTGGAGGACCGTGCTCCCAATCGCGTGTCCCCATTTTCGGGCAAAACACTCCAGACCTTTGCCTTTCGGTACGAAAGGTCTTCTTAAGCTCTGGGATTTTTTCACCCCCAAGATCCCACACACCCCCCATTTCCCGATTCGGAAGCGCAACTGCACCTCTTGTTGGCCCGGATTAATACCACACCCGGGTCCCTCCAATGGTCCTAATCCTCCCACTCTCATTTGGCACATGTGGATGAACTTCGAATTCACCCTCCCCCCCCCGAGATCAAGTGTAAAGAAGTCTTCATTGGCTGGGATTTTTCTGTTAAGAATAACGTGGGATTCACGTGAGCTTTTAATTTATAATATTGTCGTTGCTCTTGTCGTTTGCATTTTGTGAGGTTCCTACTTCTGCTTGAGTTGGGTGAAATCTATTATATTAGGTCGGATTTTAATATGTAATATATATAGTTATAGGAAACAGTGGATTGATTTTTCTCGAAATCTCATTATTGATATCCTTTATACCTTTGGAATACCCGGTAGCCACTTGGCGGAGATGTTGGGTCTTTGGTGGATGTCTGGTGCTGAGAACTCCGCTTCAGACGTCATCGTCATGGAACGCGAACCGGACGTTCCGGCCGGCGGACATCATCGTCCCCTGCGTAAAAGAGCCAGAACGACGGGGGCAATGGAATCGGAACAAAACACCCATCATCTATCAATACATACCTGACTGTTCCTTGGATTTGCTATCTAAATTATAAACTATATTATTGCTCGTATTGTGCAGATGGGTGCAATAATGATAACCGGGCTTCATTTAATTTTCTCCCGGATAATTGCTCTAGTCTAGCCTCGCCATTAAACATTTCCTGTGGTATTTTATTCCTGACTATATCCTCTATACGCGCCTTTGACAGCAATATAATACCATCCAGCGATTTGCACCGCGATAGCTGCACATACACGCTATATGGATCGCACTTTCGTGGCTCGAGTTGTCCAGTCTTGGTATTCAGCTTTGTCCCGGTTCCTCGCAGCTCCAGCGCAATCTGGAGGAAGGTTTCGCCTTGGATTTTGTAATCGGTGCTCGTGTCGACAGGTCCGTGGAAGCTAGCACGCGGCGCTATAGTTGGGAACCTGCACTCCGCAAGCCCAAGAGACCTCACCGCGATCCTAGAATGGGGTCGGTTAGTTCCTGTCAAATTTTCTTGGTGAGGAGACACCCCAACCCCAATGGGGCATCTGCTGGAGCTTGTACACAAGACTGGTCACATACGGTTGAACACAGATCTGTCCACGGACCTGGGCTAACTTTGCTTACGAGTCTTCCCACGTCCCAACAGCTGACTCGACTCCGGCCTCGACTCTGCGGCGGAAATGCAGCTGATCCGGATGGAGCTGAACGTCGAAGAAGAACCACTGGCTCTCCCACTCATCCGTTTGGGGGAAGGGGTATACGTGCATGGATAGCGGCACACCAATTCCATCAATCTCATCGAGGAGTTCTCCATGCTCCCCCGCTCCGTCGTCAAAGAAGCTCGCCCTGACGAACTCCAGTCGGACTGCACCAACCAAGTTATGTCCTCGGATGAGCTGCCGGTCAGTAAGTGCTTGTGTCAGGCTCTTTGTTCCACTTTCACAAGGTAAGCGCCTTGCTTCTCAGGCCTGTTCCGAAAGGCATTGGCGGGCCCCGTAGGGGACCGGTCCCCTGTTGACTGGGTTGCGTGGAGACAACTGCCTCGTAGTAGTACTATCAGGCGTTGCAAGTATCTCGTCGCGCGCTAGGCTGACATCGCCCGTGTCTGGCATATAAACACGCATTGTTAGGCTTCACAAGATAAGTGCTTGCGTCAAGCTCATTCTTTCACAAGGCAAGCGCCTTACTTCTCAAGCTCTCAATCGTTCCGAAAAGGCATTGGCGGGCCCCGTAGGGAACCCGTCTCCTGTCAAGGGGCAAGCAGGCTACTAGCAGCTGAGGAAAGTAGACCGGTCTCCTGTTCTGTCATCTCCTCCAGCTACTAGTAGCAACCGATTGTCCCTCTTTTCTGTCATCTCTCCAGCTACTAGTAGCAACCGATTGCCCCCGTCTTACCCCTCCACTTCATTATGACAAACCTTAATATCTACCGTCATCTGGCTTTAGTTTTGCCTGCACGCGGGTGGACAGGAGCTTCCAGGACTCCATAGATAGTTGGAGCAGCCACAGTTCCCCGAGAGCTGTGCGAAACGCCTCCTGGTCGTCGCCACGCTGCCTCTGAACAACCTTCAAGAATACTGATTTATCGAAGCGCCTATACGCGTTCCTGCCCTTGATCTCTACTGCCTGCACCTCTTTGTCGTAATAAAGCAGCTTCTGTAGCACAGGGGGAAGCTGGAAGAAGTCACCAACCAAGAGGATGTTCAGGCCGCCAAAGAACTCCTCATTCCTGTTCGGGAACGCCTCGCGGAGACGGTCATCGATCCATGATAGCTGACGCAGCCCTAGCATGCTCTTCTCATCGATGATCAGGTACTTGATATCCTTAAGCTTCTTCTGGAGCTGGGTCTTATCAACGGGAGATAGGGGCTTGAAGTCCTTATTGATTGGGAGGTGTAACAGGGAGTGCAAGGTAGTGCATGTTCTTGAGCGCAGTAGCCGCATCTCGTTGTTGCCTTGCACTGGGTTCCTACGTGGCCATATCCTTGGCAATCAAAGCATTGTCTCAAGTCGGCACGACCTGTCATACAGCTCGCACTGAAAGACTTCCCCTTGCCAAATTAAACCCTCGTCTATGATCTTGTTGGCGTCTTGGGGTCTCGTAAACTCAATGATGATCGAGGAAGCAGTCTTTGCCGCAGAGGTCCTCGTGAGCCAGCCGATGTATTTTATTCCAGCGCTCGGGATGAACGGTCTGTTTTCCTGGAGAATGTTGTCTCTAGTGTCCACAAATTGGCTTACATCCATTGAACTGGTGCGGATGCCGTGCACCAGAACTCCGTATGTTGGGATGCGGACGGTGGCTCCGTTGCCTACCCTGTGCTCCCAGTCCTCAGCGAACTGTCGTAGTACCTCCATGTCAGAAGTCGTAGCCGTCTTGATGCTAAGGTCGCCGCTTGTAAGTTGGTTAGTTGAGACCGTTTTGATGTGTTCTAAATGCTCGTTTCTGCTTTGCTCTATAGCACGGTCTACGTGTGCTTTCAGACTACGAGGGTTCATCGCCCGTAGGCTGGCTATGGTGAGCGGATTCCGAATATTCATTATGATCTCACGGAGCACTTGCGCAGACGGTGCCTTGTGCTTCAGCGGATTGTGTATGCTTGTAGCTAGCCCATTTCCAGCTGCGCGTTGATATTTGGGTCTCTTTCAGGCGTCGCCTCATTCGTGCTGCCTTGGTCATCTGCTATTTCAGTGCCAAGTTCTATTCTGTTTGTATAGTTACTAGATCGTGGTTCGGACTGAGAGTCTTGCCTCAGATCTCGCGTGATCTGCTCGTCCATGGGAAAACTGTCTTGGTTGGTTATGAGCGGAGGACGCCCGAAGAAGGCGAAATATATCGACTGAAGCACAAAGAAAGACGTAACATCTCGGCCTCGGCCGTTTAGTTCGCTATAATCACAATGTAGAAATTCTGCCGTCAGTAGCCACCTGTCATGCTCATACGTAGCGTAGGTCGGGAGTCCACATCTCCTAAGTGTGGCATTGACCGAGTCAGACACCACGGTTGCAGTTAAATTATCAGCCTAGTCCTTGTAAGTTCGCGATTGCTTGTGAAGCGTGCTAGTTCTCATCCCATGTTGAAGTCCAGGAATATCTAGCACTAGGTTGAAGGCTTCCCAGAGAGCTCTATTCTTCAACAACTGACGGACACATCTCTGCAAATGGCGGGATGATAGGTCGGCTTTCCGAGCCTTCCAAGCGTCCATGGGCTCGGCTCCCGCTCTTATCTCATCGCATATTTTCAAGTAAATCTCGACATTGTGAGCAGAAATTTCATTTCTGTCCTGCATTTTAGATCAGCTTCTAGTAATTTGGTACGCGTGTATTTTATATGGTGGTTTGGGGTGCCCTCATTTATGTTGTGCGCCATACGGCAGGTTCTGTCTCAGGTTGGATTTTAGACCAGAATTGGTTCACGTCTACTATCCGTTGCCATTACTACCTCCCATCGTTGTTATACATAGACTCCTTGTATAAAGCATAGGCATGTAGTGAGGCCTATCTAGGGCGGCCTGTCGAGAGCCTACAAGTTCATTACTTTATGAAGGTCGTGGCTTCAACGGGCCTACTTGTGTCCCGTTTGCAAAGCTTCGGGAGGAGACAAAGGACTGAGATGAACTTGTTGCAGACATCCCGGAGGAAGCGAGTTGACACAGCGCTGCCAGGCAAACACACGAAGCAACTATATGACCAGCTATCATGGAAAGAAGCTAGTGTGCTCGCTCAGCTGAGAACGGGCATGGCAAGACTAAACTCGTACCTCTTCCACATCAAAGCGGTTCCATCGGAACGGTGGCGACAAAGATCAGGATCAAATTGCCGGAATAGCTCTTGCAGGTAAGTACTCTCGAGGGTGGCAAACGGCAGGTTCGAATCGACAATGTAGCCAACGACAGCTCTCGGATCCGCGTGATCTTTGCTCGGGGAACAACCGTGGCAGTCGGAGCCGGTCGTTTCATAGATGCCCTTTTTGAAGGTCGATGACGGAGGACTCGTCAGATGAAGCGGGCTGGAAGGTTTCGGTAATCCTGTGAGCTCTGGATGGGTCAGCAGTATCCTTCAGTTCTTGAATGGGGTTCCAACTTCCGAAGATGGGCCTGTGCCGAAGATGTGGACTGCGCATTGAAGAATTGCGGTGCCCCCTTCTCATCACAGAGCCGGCAGCACCATATGTCGCCGCTTGATGTGCTGTCTGCCCTCAATTCTGCCAGGAACCACCCATGGTTTCCAATCCAGCTGCGCCTGCCCCGGCTCTTTCGCCTGTCCAGCAAACCTCCGATCACGAAGCGTCGTTGGCCCCAGGTGATCTTATAGAGGTCTTCGACCGGAGAATCATTAGTTGAGGCTAGTGCAAAGGCTGCTTCGTACTGTTTGGCAATGCTCTTTGGTCTGGGTCCGAGGCGAGCAAATGAGGAGGGTGACTACTTCGATGACGCGCTGCCAGCCAAGCTACCCGCCATCGGATTCCCCGACATTGAGAAGTACCATCAAACGTGTGAGCGACCTCAAAGATCAGAAAGACGTTGATGCGCAGATGATGGCTGAATTGTCGAGAAGTGGTGGTCGAGTGAGGTCAGCACCGGCGAGAGAAAGGCGCTGTAGAACCTGTGGAAACACTGGGCATAATATAAGAATATGTCAGATAGCTGTATTAGTATCTGAAGAAGAGTATAGCAATTAGTTTTAATTGATTAGATGCTTTGTGGTGATTTCAAATTATGTTCTGTTTTAATGGTGTGAATTTTTGGTGCACTCGCTTGGTTGGTGCACTCGCTTATCATGTACGTTAGTGCTATTCGGGCTGTATGATATTGCTATCCGGGCTGTACCCAAAATACGCTTGCCTAAAGAGGGAATTTGTCACATGACTTCGAAAACGCTAGCCACATTAGGAAAGGCTTGCAGTCACATGACCACCCTCGCTTACAACACCCCGCGATATCGGATCGCAATTCCTGGGCCAACTTAGACCTTTTACCATCACGTCGTCCCTCTGCTATTCCATACAACCATTTCTCACGAGTCACAATGACTCAATCTCACGCTGAAGACGATGCCGTCAACGGCATCTTTTCCCTGGGTTCTCAAATCCCACCGCCGCCGCCGTCAGCGCAATTCTCGTCCCTGGATGACCTCGTCAAGTCTCTGCAAGACTTCTATCGCAAGAACGGCGCCGCCTTAGTGAAGAAGTCACCTGGTAACTATCGTGAGATTCACGGCGTTAGGCAGCCAACTTATATTCAACTGCGTTGTGACCGCGGTGACGCTCGTGAGTGTGAAGCTGCTGGTGTACGCAAATCCAGTACGCAAAAGGTCGACTGCCCGTTCAAGATCACAGCGTCAGCAACGCAAAAGCTCAACTATCTCTGGACCTACCGAGTCGCGGTCTCTGATCATAACCACGGCCCGTCCCTCGACCCGTCCGCACACGTGATACATCGCCGCCGCACACCAGAGCAGCTAGAAGTCGAGCGATCTCTTTTCAAGCATAAATCCCTCCCCGCCCGCGAGATGAGTGATATCATACGTGATGTGGCGATCGAGCCGTCTTTCTTTCGACAAAAAGACATCTATAATGACCGTCAGAAGCTGCGGCAGGCATCCCTCGGCGGCAAAACAGCGACGCAGGCGTGGATCGGCTCCCTCCAAGATCAGGGTCTCAAGCACCTCGTACGGTATAGTGCTGACCGCAAAGTTGAGGCTGTTTTCTGGACTTATCCTTGGTGTGAGCTGATGTGGAAGAGGTTTCCAGAGGTTCTTGGTATGGACAATACATACAAGACTAATCGCTTTAAAATGTACCTTTTTCAGGTCACTGGCGTCACAGACCAAAAGTCTGTAGCTAACTTTGGCTTTGGCCTCATCAACTCTGAAAAAGAGGAAGGATTTCAGTGGCTTTGTGACCAAGTGGATGATTTCCGCCGTTTCCTTGGAATCCGAGTGCCTTCTGTTGTCATCACTGATAAGGAAATAGCCCTAAAAAACGCCCTTTATGTGACCTTTCCAGACACGCAACAGCAGTTATGCGTCTTTCACATCAACGCCAACATCAAGGCTAAGGTTACAGCCCGTTGGAAGGACCCAAAAGACGCCGATGCTGATGAAGATACTGATGATGATGACGATGATGACGATTATATGCCAACGCCTAGTCTCAGTGATCGACATCATGAAGCCCTCTATCGCGAGGCCAATGAAGGAACTTATGGCAACCGAGACTCAGCATCACCAGCACCGCCGCCTAGCACACAAGGTGAATTGACCCGCGAGACGATGTTTTCCGCCTGGCACCGAGTCATCTATGCCGACCAAGTGAGTGACTTCGAGGCGGCTTGGGCCTCGATGAACGATGCATACAACCCACAGCAAAAGTCGATCCTTCGATATATCTCAAGGGAGTATATGCCTTGGCGGGAACAGTGGGCAAAGTGCTACATTTGCCGCTATCGCAACTTCGGCCAGAGGGTTAACAGCCCTGTTGAGACTGCCCACAAGGATGTGAAGTCATTCCTAGTCACCGGCACCGGTGACCTGCTTCACCTACACAAAGCTATCCAACAGATGTTGAAAAAGAAGCAGCGTGACTATGAGCAACAGGCAGCCAGGATGATGATGCGTCAGCGACGAGAATACATGGGCCGGGAATGGCTTGGTGAGGTTCCCTTACAAATAACCTACGCTGCTGTTGATTTGCTTGTCAAGCAGCATCGATTTGCTGAGGCAGCTTTCCTATCACTCACGCAGCCGACCCCCGAGCCGTTGAGACTGTGTTCCGGCAACTTCACACAGCAATACGGTCTTCCCTGCAGTCACTATATCTACGACTTGCTGGTAACTAAAGAGCCATTGTTAAAGGAAGTTATCTTGCCCCGCTGGTGGCTCAATAAACCTCTGGTAGGAATTACAGCTCTTAGTATGAGAAATCTGCTAATTCCTACCTCTAGGACCTCGAAGAGCCACTCCTGCTGATCCGCGACCCCGACGTTGTCGCTAACCTCCGCGGCCGACCTCGAATACCTATGAATAAGAAGCTCACGATACCCTCATATCTACAAGCCGGTGTGACCTCGAGTCCCCAGCAACAGACCCAAAGCCAACAGACCCCCGGCAGCCTCGCCAAAACCCACAGACGACCCGGCGGCTCAACCCAAGCGTACGGCGCACGCTGTCACAAACCGAGCTTGTGGACACACCAAGCAACCAACAGTCCCGAAAACTGTCGACGCCAAGATCACGAAGCCATACAAATACAAGGGGAAGAGGATCTAGAGGAGGACGAAGCAGAGGGAGGGGCGCCGGGGCCGTGGCCGCGGCTCCGGCCCGGTCACAGTCATCAGCGTCGTCAGCCATTGAAGATGTCATTATCATTCCGGAATATTAGTCGGACCGATAGAAATACTATTTTTCAGAGGAAACACCGGAAATGCGTTTTTTGAACGATTTGGCCGTAGCCGGGCTCGCGGGCTGTTGTGATGTGTCGACCTTGATTGAATTGGCCTGATGTTATTCGCGTTCTTTGACTTACACTGTAATTTTGGTGTGGCGGGGAGCATTTGCCGAATGCGGTTGAAAATTACGTGGTCATGTGATTAATACAGCCCGGATAGCAATATCATACAGCCCGAATAGCACTACTCTAAAACATCTGGCTGTAGTAAGAATCCACAAGTGGACGCTGGATAGGCTTGTAAGGTCAGTTTAGGGCTGTGCTCTTATTGACTTTACTTGATTTTGGTTCCAAAGGGGCCGAGGCTTGATAGGGAGGTCCCCGACTGACATTATGGTACTGTATAAGTAGATGATCCTATACTGCGTTTATTTTGCTCGTTCTTAGACTGATTATTTCGTCGACACCCAACCCAGCCTGAAGTGTTTAAAAATCGACCTTTTCAAGTTACGCATCCATAATGGAGTCCTGTGACCAGCGTACGTTTCATTATTAATTGATTCACGACCCATCGCGCTAATTAGTGTCCTATCACAAAGCCCATAAAGTGGTAGGCGGGCGGGTGGTTACTGTGTTTGACCGCGTCCTGCTTTTCTATCGAACATTTGATATTATCGCAGCTTTTCCTGCTATCGTCGCCTCGGTCTTGATGGCATTCGGCGGATTTCAGGATCATCAGAAGACAGCTATGGGCCAGATAGTAGTATTGTTACTCGCCAGCTCTGTGGTAAAAAGTATCATCGCTTTAACTCTGGCTAAAATGCTCCTTTTCAAGTTCGAGGGCCAGCAGAGTTCGACTGAAAGAAAAACACTAATTCTATGGCTTCCAACTATATTGGTCGATATTAGTATTATCGAGGTTCTTGTTGGCCTCGTCTTCTGGATTGCTAATGGTTATCCCATTTGGGTTTCTCTGTTGATTGGAGTCGAGGCATTCGCATTCATGGTCGGCACCATGACTCTGGCTTGGAAGATGTGGATGGAAGGGCTCACACTGCGGCCATCTGACCATGATCTGAAGACGTAGTACAAACCTCTGTGTAGTGCATAGTGGCGAGGTTGACTGGACAGCGTAGGAGGCGGAGTGGTTACCACGATGCAGCTGGGCATGACTCACAGCACGATAGAGGCACAAATGTTCTATGGCGTCATATCAATTGACCAATGTGATCAGTTTGTCCCAGGTGAGAACGCAATATAGATACCTTAAACGGACATAAGTCGCTACTAAACAGTTACTACACATCATACCATTCAAAGTAGATATAGTTAGTTCTCATTAATGTTCATTATTGCCTTCCTCGTTCACTTACACTCTTTGAGAGTGTCAACGGACCCACATAGTATGAATAATAAGTCAGTGAACCTCAAAAGGTCGGACCACCGGGTAGGTGTGTTTTTAGGACCTTCAGTAGAGGTTGGCATGCTTGCAAGCCCCACAATGCCAACGGGTAATTCTAAAAATGACTATGTACCATCCCTAGTGCTCCCGACGCGTATTGATTATGAGGACGATTTTTTACTAAGAGCAAGGATCCGTTTTTACAAATTTGACTTCCTTAACCATCCTCAGATATCCATTTTTCAAAAATGATCAAAGCGACGCAGCGCAGGGTCTCGTTTGAGCAAGGACGTCTTTGACTAAAGCACAGATCTCTTTGTTTTTACTAAGGACAAGGATCTGTTTTGACTAAGGGCAAGGATCCGTTTTGACTAAGGGAAGGATCTGATTTGACAAAGAGCAGAGACTTCTTTTTGACTAAAAGCACAGATCTCTTTTTTGACTACTCAATCCGTGTGGTCGTAACGATCTCAACGGCATCACTGTCTGAGTCGTTAGTGTAAGCCAACGGCGGCAACAAGGGCGACGAGTACGACGAGGCAACAGAGATGAAATCCATGACGATATCTTCGTCAGACTCGTCAGCCTCGTCACCTGACTTGAGTTGCTGGGCCGCCTTCCAAGCATTCACTTCCGGGATAGCTTCCAGGTCGGTTAGGGGATGTGTTGCAAGTAGGAAGTGCCGTTCCTGGTCATCAACTTGAGCCCAGCGTTGTGATAACAGCTCAATGGCCTCAATTTCCCCTGGAATCCGCTGTCTTTGACCTGCAACTGGGCCTCCTCGTCTGCTTCCAGGCTGCCTTTGCGATAACAGCCGCCCGGCCTCGAAGACGCGGCCTAGGAACATCGTCATCCCGCAGAGCCTCATTTTCACGAAGCGTACGGAAGAGCCCGTTCTGTACGCGGGCTTCTCTTCTAGCTGAAGCGCTCATATCATCATGAACCCGAATACTGACCTTCTGGCGTAGCTCTCGCACAGTAAAGGCGCCATCGCCAACTGGAATACGGCGCATTGTATGTGTGCGCCCGACTGAGGCAATGCTTCGGCTGTCAAGGATATGGCCACATAGGAACCCAGTGCAAGGCAACAACGAGATGCGGCTACTGCGCTCAAGAACATGCGTCCCGTGAATGCCCTATCAAGTCTGACAAGAGCGTGCCCAGAAAGTGTACCAACTGTAAAGGCGAACACGAGGCATGGAGCAATCAATGCGTAACCAGGAAGGAGGAGATGGCCAAGGTGAAAGCCGCCTACGCCGCACGTCCTAGGTACCACCTAGTGCCACAGAGCAATATAGCGATCGGCCAGGCGACCCCGACTGTGAGAACTCGGCAGGAACCGATCGGAAGGAGCATCCGGGAGGGAATACCATCGCTCGCGCCCAGTCATACTCAGCAGAATCGGCAAGGAAGAAGCAGGTCACCGACGAAGAGAGGGCAAAATAGAGCCAACGCTGGAAGCAACGTAGCTCCCCCAAACGACGTGGAGAACGAGATTACCGTCAACACGGGCAGTCAACGGCCCCAAAGGATCATCACGCCATCTAGAGTTATACTGCCGCTATACAGTAGCTTGCAGCCTCCCCTTGGCTCATGTTGAACAGCCTGCCTTTCGTGACTTCATCCGCTATCTTCGCCCCGGCTGCTGATGACCTCCTCCCGAGGTCTGCTAATACGGTCAAAGCCGACTTACAATGGGGCTATGACAACAAAAAGGAGTTCGTAAAGCGAGCCTTACAAAATGCCCTTTCCTCTGTCCACATTGTTCCCGATAATTGGACATCTCCAAACTGCTTAGGGGTCATCGGTTTTACAGTTCAGTTCGTTACTGAAGATCACGGTCTGCAGTCCCTCGTGGTGAGGATAAAGGAGCTGGAAGGACAACACAGCGGCGAGAACATGGCAGAAGCCATCATGGAGTTCATACGAGAATATGGAATAGCGTCCAAAGTTGGATACTTCATGATGGATAATGCTAGCAATATGAACTCCATGATCGACAAAGTCTCCGATGACTTGGAACATGAGTTCGATGTTTTCTACGGCCCTCTTCCTCACCGACTTCACTGTTTCGGCCATATCATTAATCTGGCCGTGATGGAATTTCTCATAGGAAAGCGACCACCTACGACAGATTCCTATCGTGGACCATCCGACGAGGAAGTTGAGCAATGGAGAAAGCGAGGGGCGATAGGCAAACTTCATAATATCGTCGCCTACATTACTTGGAGCCCCCAGCGGCTTCAAGCGTTCACTATCCTTAGCGACGGTCTTAGGTTACGGCGTGATAATGACACTCGTTGGAATTCGTGGTACAAAATGGTCGAATGGGCTCTGAGGTCTAAGGTCAGGCAAGCTATCACCATCCGGGAGACAACCGCTGTCAGAGCCTCCTCGGTTCCCCATATCTCTGGCTTCACTCCATTTCCTCTTGACACGAACACCAACTAACCATACGCCATTATACACGAACACTAGCCTACCCCGGGGCCCCAACTCTTATCTACGATCTCATCAAGGCTTCATCCAAGCCCAACCAGGAGTGTTACCTCAACAGCAATCGTTTCCCATGACATATGTGATGTATCCAGGGCAACATGGAGTCGTCACACCGGGCATGAACGTCGCACCGGGCATGAACATCGCACCAGGCAAGAACGTCGCTCAGGTAGCTCAGATGCCTCCCCCAAACTCACAATACAGGAACGCAACTCCGATTGCGGCTCTTGGTCGAGCTCCTGCCCCGGTGGACTGCCCTAGCTGTGGGCAGTTGTCAAGACAGACATCCAGCGGGGTTTTCCTGTGGTCAGAAACCGTCAGCTATTGCCTCTGAGGATGTATGCTTTGAGGTCAGAGCCGGGCTTCACAATTTAGTCACACACATCCTATATTCTCTTGCCATAGAAAATTTGGTCGAGTTCGTATGGATTCAAAGGGCAACGGAATAGTTAGAATGACGGTCTCGTCGTCTCCCTTTTCGGCGATTCTCCAAGCACTCCTGTCTAGAAACGCATTTAATCCTTGTTTCGTATTAATGTCGGAACAACGGATTGTTGGCCATGCTTGTAGAATTGTCAGCTGCTGGCAGTAATCTTTCGTGACAGAATAGACAGCGCTATATATACACGCGCTCTTCTTCTTGGGCCTTTGCGGCCGCATGTTAACGACGGCATGGAACGGGGTAATTGACAGTTCACAAATTTCCTTGATACCTCTTGGGCGGCAAAATATGCAACGGGACCCAGCAGCGTTCCATGACTGGAGAGAACTTTGGAGAATGCGGTGGCGGTAAGTGGAGCAGCGCTTAATGATACCGACTCTTAGGGGTAAACCAGCCCATTCAGAGCAGCAAGCTACGCGTAACAGTGGCTGGACCGGCTATATTTAGGCCAACGCAGCTCCCCTCAAATATAATACGCGCGCGTGTACCATGCAGTAGTCATCTGCTCTGACTTTTCCGCATCACGCTGCGCGATTGATTCCGAGGTCTGTCGCCCCGAAGCCATCCCTTTACCACAAACCTCTCGATCTCCACCAGATGAAGATCTCGGAGGTTTACACAGCAGAACTTCTACCGACTTCATCATCACGAGCAGACTAGTTGGTCGTTCTACTTCCGCCCTAAAAGCGACACCCTGTCACCCTCTGGCTTTCGAATGACATGCTTCCTGCCTGGGCCTAGCTTTCAATAGTAACGTAGGGACCCACAAGTCCGCCACAACCCCAATTCCGTCATCGTGATCCGCATGTAATATTCTACCCCTCTTCATCTAGAGGATAATAAAAGTCCGGCCACAATAACTTCAATCTATTCTCAATCAACGTCAAATTTTGAATATGTCTTCTCGAATCGACAAAGATCGTGAATATCTATTTGAATCTGCCATTGCGCAGGCAGAATGGGACCCAGTCGTCAAATGCGCAGCCGACCACAGCTTGCCCCGTACAACCTTACAAGACCGCATCAACGGGGCAACCAATATCCACAAAGCGATGGAATCGCATCAGAGATTGTCCCCTGAGCAAGAAGATGATATGGTGCATTGGATCCTACAAGAAGAAGCAGCTGCCCGGGCCCCTACCCTCAGTCAGATACGGGGCTTTGCACAGCTTATTCTCAGCACTAGCGAAGATGAGGATCCTATCGGCCACAACTGGGCATATCGCTTCCTAGGACGTCATCTAGATGTTAAGACGAAGATGACACAGTCAGTGGAAGCATCTCGTACTCGATCAACTACGAAAGAGAGGCTCAGTGACCACATTGACCGGCTGGAGCGGTTCCTAAAGGAGAAGGATATCCCCAGGGGTAGTATCTATAATGTAGATGAGCACGGCCTTCAGGAAGGAGAGACCAGGTCCGACCGAGTGGTCGGAAGTTCCCTGACGAAGTATTCGACCGTGTCATCTAGTGATTCTCGTACCTGGACTTCAATTATTGAGTGTATCAGTGCCGGCGGCGTCAGACTACCCCCTGCCCTCATTCTCAATGGCTCTAAGCTCCAGGGTCAGTGGTTTCCAGACGGCAAATTGCCTGACTGGTACTTTGACTGCACCCCCTCCGGCTGGTCTAACCGGGATGTGTTTCAGAAGTGGTTTACCCTAGTGTTCCTGCCGAAGACTGAACCCGACGACGGGCGGGACTGGCGAATCCTCATCTTAGACGGCCACAGCTCGCACATAACAATTGAAATTATGTATACAGCTTGGTTGAACAGGGTACAACTCGTGTACCTTCCGGCGCATTCTTTCTATATCTCTCAGCCCCTAGATGTGGGTTTATTTGGACCGACGAAGTCGTACTTCCGGGATCAGACGAGGGGCTTCGCGTCTTTCAACACCACCGCCCCAATTCAGAAGCAGCGGTTCATAACGGCCTATGAGAATGCGACTAGGAAGTCTTTTACAGACCGCAACATACGTGCCGGCTTCAAAGGTGCCGGTGTGTGGCCAATTAACAAGCAGAAGCTACTGGATCAGGCCGTTGAACCGAAGAGACCACCATCGCCGCCAGCAGCCCCCAATACACCTAAGAAAAGGAAAGTCGATAAGGATCAGCTATGGTATACACCAAAGAGTGGAAAGGAGCTCAAGGCACAAGCAGACTTGCTTCGTCGCGATCTCAATGGCGATGATCGTGGCTTCCGGGTCTTGACGGGAAAATCTACGAAGGAATTAGACCGAAAGAACAGCATCATCGCAGGCCTTCTCCTTCGTGTGCAATTCCTCGAAGAAAAGCTCGAGTCACAGAAGACCACCGGCCGAAATGCAGTTGATTTTGACCCCAACAAGACCTTCGCTCGAATCCCAGAAGTTGCGCGTGCTCATTATCAGGCTGCAACTGCGGCAACACTTTACGAGGAGCGTCACGGACCCAATTTGCTAGAGGATGCGCTGGAAATTGCACGCACTGAAACAGAAACAATGTATATCGAATTACAGTTGTAACTATCTAAATTGAACTATTTTTCAATGAGAAATGAGTGATCTATTGTAATTGTGCTGTTGACGGATGACGACGGATGACGCCGGATGATGTGGATCACGATGACGGAATTATAAAGCACTAAGCTTATGGGACTTAGGACTATCTTTTAAAGATTTTATATAGAGTCCCCGACTATCGGACCTTCTCCCGCTCAAAGAAATCCAGCCAGGCGCGATCCTCCAAGAGTTGGAGCGCGGATGGGATGAAGAAGAAATAATCACATTACCCATTGGACTCAGCGTTATGGACAACTTCAGGTATACTGAGAATGGCCCTGTCTACAGTCCAAAGAATCGAACATTGGGTGTTACGCCATTGGTGTTGGCTGCTGCCGAAGGCCGTGACGCTGCTGTCTGTATCCTCTTGGGCTTCTCGAACATCGACAAGGAGCCGGATAGTGGGGTTACTGCTCTCTTTATGGCTCTCTATTACAACCGAATCAGCACAGCCAAGATGCTACTCAGACAAGGAGCTAAGGTGAAAGCGTCTGGATATAATGCACTTCATGCTGCACCCAAAAGTGGGAGTTGCGAAATGATCACCGACCTGGTGAAGCTCTATTACGTCAACGTGAATGTGGAAGATATCGATGGAGCCACACCTATTGTCTACGCGCTACAGCAACCCGACGAAAGAGCGAGGAGTACAATCTTACATCTGCGCTGCCTTAAGGCATCAGAAGACCTCAAACTCGACCATCGCTGGACCTTTAAAGACATTGCCCGTGCAATTAGAAAGCATTCGCTAGTATCGGAATATGGGATTCCTGATGATATTTTTCACTTATTTATTCGACTTACTTTATCTTAGCTAGTAGGAGTTTTTATTTTATTTTATTTCATAGAGTAGCCCGGCTTGCAGGTAGTTATAGATTCAAATTGACTTGCTTAGTATGCGCAATACAGTTCAAGGAACTTCATGAAGTGCTCGTTTCCAGTTCCTCTAAAAAAGTACAATCCTACCAGATATTCAGAACCGACTTGCATGTCTTGGACACTCGATTCAAGGTTGCCAAAGCCCGCTTCGAGCAATGGGGCTCAAGCGTGGGGATCGAGCATCTGCGATGCGAGCAACGCGCCTCCACGCCGGACTCGGGCCTTGTCAAACGTCAAAACGCCCAGTTTTAGTCAAATGTCCAGTTCTGTCAAACGTTCAGTTTTATCGAAGCCCCTGGATTGATCTTGCAGAGTCATAGCAAAGTTTACAGTCATGTTCACTATCGCTTTCCTCTTCGGATCTCTCTTCACATTCTTTCAGGCAAGACGCACGGACCAGTGGTACTTAGGGGTACCTAGTAGTACATAATTCATTGGAGGGGTCAGAAGTGGCTGACTTTACTGGGCAATTCTGCCTGTGGAGTAATCAAAGATCCCAAAGTAGCCTTGAGAATATGTTCTGTAAGGTACTGCAAGGTACATAGTAGCGCCACAGCTTACATAATAGGTCAAGACAGTGCCGTCCAGACATTTGACAAGGCTGGGCCGTTCTGACAAAGTGTGACAATTGACTAACCTCGGCATGAGTGAACAGAATTGGACTGAACAGAAGTGGACTAAAGGACAGAAGTGGTCCATGCCTGATTTAATATATAAAGCGAGTCACGGCACTCAACGCAAAGTACCTTCCACGCTTATCACATCATGGGTCGTGTTTATCAACGGTCAACCAGTTGTCCACTCATCAATACTTGAAAGCTAGGCATGATATAAAGAAGAATCGGGGATAGGAAATAGGAAATAGGAAATAGGTTCAGTTGACCAATCCAGACAAAGGCCAGTTGATGTCACGACCGAGTAAATGTCATACCGCTATTTATAGGAACAAACTAGGCGCTGCTACCATGAACTTTGATGTTTCCAAGACAATGCGGCGAGGGACAGCAGCTTGAGCAAAATGCCTTTTGAGTCCAAAGTAAGCCGCGCCCACTTATCAATCCCTGTCGTTTCCGGAGTGCATCCGTATTAAGTCTATGTTATTTTCTCTGCTAAGCCTAGTGCACGACGTTTACTCCGCTAGAAGTGTACCTACCCTATATCCATGAGTTCGAATCGGAAATCTACAAAAACTATACAGGTACCACCCGTTGCTAGGAGGGTGCTATAGGTATTTCTTCAGGCGGCGGAATCGAGAGAAATTGGTCTTATTGTGACTAGGATTCGCTTCTATTACACAAGGTGACTCTTTCTATCATCTGATTCTGCTCTCGGGCGCACTTGTAAAGCCCGTCATCCCAACGCTCGCTTCGACGAGCGGCTATTTTACCTCTTCGGTTTTCATAGCAAACTCATCCGATTATGGCCTGCGGAGTTCATCCTTCTAGCCGGGGATGTCCCTATCCCCTAAACGAAGAGGTGGCCAAGAGTCAGGCCTCCCACCAACTCAATATCCACTGACTCCCCTTCCATCACATTCGATATTCCCCTGACCCCAACTTTTAGTATTCGTTCCCAAAGGCCCCAGTATGATGTCCCGAGACCTGTTACGCCGATCCCCATAAGATATCGCAAGCAACTTGTACAGCCACAGCTGATGGACATGACGCCGGGTACGTGAGAGAAAGCAATTCTTCCATTTCGGGTTCAAGCCCCGGCATTTGTTACTTGAGGCTGCTCTAACTACACCATCTCGTTGACTCTTCTTGCTAATCTGCAAGCCGGAGGCGCGCCTACGACACGACCTGCCCCTTGACTCGTGTTGTTCGTTTCCACGAGCTCTGTCTCAGATGGTGAGTGCAAGACTTGCTGTTCTTTGCTATCCTTTTCTGCACTTTCCCAGACCTCTTTCATGCCCCTCCTCTTGGTTGCTAGTGGGTTGTTACCCATCTCTCTTGCAACTTGGGCTTCAACGCGTTTATCTTCTGCACTGCACCAATCTAGATATGCCATCATTTCCTCCTTCGTCCACTCTCGGGACCCTGTTCGAGTCACACAACGCTTTGACATCTGCTTAAAACCCAGGCACCATTCGTAGCTCTTTTTGTCGTACCTTTGCGGAAGCCCCTTTGCCTTGCGATACTGCTGATTGGTTTTGATACTGCCGCGGGGCTGCGCGGCGTACCATGCGCTTCTTGCGGCGACATATCTCGAATAAATGGCCTCCGGAGAATCATAACGCGGTGGCAACTGGATACAGGCGAGTCATACTGTTAGATTGGATCATGTACAAAGCATCTGATCGGGTGGTCATGTGGTGACCTCCAGGGTCGAGACTGCCTATTGGGGCAGATACCTCAGGACCCCACTTTTAGTCGACAGACATAGACTACACTCAAGCGATCACAATAGGGGCAACGGGAAGAACAGAGGGAATACAGAATACACACACATCAAGTCATCTGAGTGCCACACGAGCTTTCCGACACATTGGGTTACTAACTAACGCTCGGGCCTCCTTTAAACGTACTGTAGTTGATGAAATGCCCCTATAACCTTCAGTTAGCTATCTCAGCTTAACAAAGGCGATATGCAATTCAGCTAGTAACGTGCATATCTGTTTTTGACGTAGCTGCAGGTTTGAGTAACAGGTAGCAGTCGGTCAATATATTTTCGGCAATGTTGGTTAAGAAAATACCGCATCTTACCGGTTTTATCCGCTTTGGCTGCCGCTATACCTGAGTAACTTGTGAGTCTTCGTATTGTGTAAGGCAAGATGGGAAGCTCAATTACGACCAATGAATAGGTAACGCATGCCCTACTATGTACGACTTGATGCTGACGTGGTGTGCGGGGTAAGCGCTACCCACCGCTGCAACCTTCCGTGTCACCTCACCATTGATTCCCCATTCGGTCCCTTCACTACCCTCTCGTAATTTTCCTCTCGCACCGCGAAGTGACTCGCTAAGCTGAACAGCAGGCTTCTTGGCTTTCAGGTTACTCGCCTGCATTTTGTTAGTATATCACAAGTGTCACTGAACGCCCGATGGCGCTGTGTGTCTCCGCCGCTACGTGGTCAGCTGCCTGCCATTAGGCCCTGTCTAGCGTACGCTCAAATCTGCCTTGCTCATAAGACTCCACCCCTACGACGGGGCTGTTGTGGCTGCAGCCGGTCAAGCAGGCCGTTTTTGGGTCTGCAACAGGGTTAGCATTAAAACCAAAAACGGCAATGGATCAACGCTGTTTTCTCTTTCCAAGGGGTAGACATCTTAGAGCTGTCATTGGCCCAAATCCGGGAACGGGGCCGTTCCTGACTTGAATCATAGAGTAGAATCACATTGGCTATTTATGTTCTCTGCCTCCCATATGGGATCTGACCATAGCTGCTTGAGCATCTGTCGCTGACGTTTGGACAGTGTCTGGCCAGTGATGACCCTTGCGTTGGATGATGATAGCTGGTAAAGGCGAAGCCAGAAGCAGAGATAGCGTTGGAACTCTTTCCTATATAGCCGTTCAGAAGACTGCCGGCAGACCAACTGGAACGGCGACTTATATGGGCGATCTGGAAATTTCCCACGGAGCCAGTTTCTCAAGCAGACATCAGTACCCCTAACCGTATCGGCACATTGGTCAAAGAGGCGGTCGAGTGCAACTACCATCGCCGCAAGCCGGCGTTCAATTCTCGCCGAATTTCTCCAGCCACAGTCCCCAGTTCGAGGTGCTGAGGAACTCCCCTGGAGCGCTTCATTTCTCATTTGATGGCTGGACGTCTCGAAATACGCTTGCCCTCTACGGCATTGCTTGTTTTTTCAGAGATGGGAAGAATCGGCCATGCAAAATCATGATTGGGGTTCCAGAGGCTCACCGTCACTTCGGCTTAACGATCGGTGGGGAGGTTCTCGGCGTCCTACACACTCTTGGCGTGGGTTCAGAGAAGGTTGGCTATTTCACGCTCGACAATGCTGAAAACAACGATACTGCCATGGAGGTCATTGGTGCTGAACTTGGGTTCGATGGCCGACTGCGCCGAGGACGCTGTATTGGCCACACAATTAACTTGTCAGCCAAGGCGCTCTTATTTGGCAAAAACGCCGACGCGTTCGAGAAGCAATTGTCAGGCGCAGAAGCGTTATCTGATGCTGAATACGCTCAATGGCGCAAAAAAGGACCAGTTGGCAAGTTACACAATACCGTAGTTGATGTGCGTATTAGCCATCGGCTGATTTACTTATTCAAGGAGGTCCAGAGGGTAAGCGGTTTAACTAAATCCTATTCGTCTCATACTAACTCGGTATATCTAACAGGACGAAATTAATCGCGCCACCACCCTTAAACTCCGATCGAAGAAACCACTCAAGCTAATTATCGACAAGGACACGCGTTGGCTGTCACAGCTCTACATGATCCACAGGGCTCTACGGTTAAAAACCTCTATCGAACTCCTACTGATCAAGTATAAGGCGCAATGGGAGGACGAAAATCGGTCTAAAAAGACTGGCAAAGTGACACAAGCCAAGTTGGCGAGAAAACCACGCATCCTCCGAGACGAGAATCAGCTAACGGACAAAGACTGGGAGGTCCTTTACCATTTGGAGGCTATTCTGACTGTTTTTTGAGACTGTGGTAAAGACGCTTGAGGGTGATGGACACATCCGAAGGCGTACGCAAGGCTGGACTGGCTCCTATGGCAATATCTGGGACGTGGTGCTTGGCTATGAGTTGCTGCTTAACATACTGGAAGAATATAAGCAGCTTGCTGCTGACTTTCCTGATCCAGAGCACTTCCACATTGGAATCAACCTTGCTTGGGATAAGCTGGATGAATATTATCAGCGGCTGGACGAGACGCCCATATACTATACGGTTATGGCGCTCCATCCATCTTATCGTTGGGACTGGTTTGATGAAACGTGGGCCCATGAGCCTAGTTGGGTTGAAAAGGCAAAACAGATGGTTGCCGACGTCTGGTTGTCCGATTACGCTCACCTCGAGGTTAGAACTAGCAGCAGCAGAGGCAACGACGAGCCCCCGGCAAAAATACCTCGGTTTTTCAACCCCTTCGAGAAGAACAGTCGTCTGCCGAACTCAAAACCAGCCTACGCAGCAACTATTGTTGGTGACGAGTACCAAGCGTGGCAGACGGATCGTGAGGCCAGCGACAGCGACGTTCGTGATCCAATTGGTTACTGGATCACTAAGCAAAGCAGATATCCTCGGTTATCCAGGATGGCCTTGGACTTCCTGACGATCCAGCCGATGTCAGCCGAGTGTGAGAGGTTATTTTCAGCTGCTGGCAAGATGGTCTCGGGGCTGCGTACGAATCTAGATGCTGATATTATCGCCATTTGTCAGGTTTTACGCTCTTGGTACCGTGCTGGCCTTATCAAGGACCTGGATCCATTGCTTAACTCACACCTTGAAAGTAAGCTGGGTGCCGGCTAGGTGACTCTAAAAGACGACAAGCTGGCGCTTGCCGAGTCAAAATAGCTATGGGAGGGCTCGGACAGCGCCAGCGAGGTTGACGATTCATCACAGCAGCAACAGGCTGAAGAGTTAATGTCAACCTCTGAAAGTGAGGCTGAATAGGCACCGACGAGGTTGTGAATAGCCTCAAAAATCCGCTTGTAAATCCACGTATGTACATCCATTCCACTCCGGTCGAATATGTGCTACATCCACTATGTAATTGCCTAAAAAATCGTACATCCACTCTACTTGATCCCAAAGTGGAGTGGATGTAGTGGTTCCGACCCTTGGCCATGGCTCCAACGCGGAGCGCAGGGGACGATAGACCCTGATGGGATGATCTACATTATCTTCTCCGGGGAAAGAGAAAACGGCATCGATCTATTGCCGTTTTTCGCTATGATGGAGACCCTTGTCGAAGACCCCAAAAACGGCTTGTTTGACCGGCTGCAGAGACGCAATTGCCTTGTAACAAGATGCATTAGAAGTCGTAGTGGGGCAGTGAGGGGAGAAACTGACGACTCAGCAGCAAGTGCGACCGGATGGGGAATCAATGGTGGTATCTTGTCTCAGTTGTGAGGTGACACGGAAGGTTGCAGCAGTGGGGAGCTGAAAGTGTGTCGCTCGCCCCTCACACCCTGCCAGCATCAAGTCGTACCAGGGCACCGGCCTGCCCAGCGCAGATCGCTTAGAGCTGACTAGATGATCTTCGTTATCTATTCGCCCTCAAAGGAAAAAACATGCTGCTGCATTGCAGGTGTTGGTTGTGACTGAGCTTGCTGTCTTGCCTCACACAATACGAAAGACCCATGAGTTGCTTGTCTACCGGCAGCAGCCAAGGGCGGACGTAGTCAACCTTGGCACGTTGGAAGGAGGCCCGAGCGGTGGTCAGTGATCAAACGACCCTCTTTGTGTTGTTCAAGACGTGCATCCTGATGGGACATTGGGTCCGGGAGGGGAGACCATTCCGTCGTTATTGCAGCCTGACAGCTCTTGGTGTTGTGGAGCATTATTGTGGACCACTCTCTGTGGTACGGAGGAATGAGGCCAGACCGCAAGTGGGGCTCAGATCACAACAGCGCGTCCGCGATTACAAAAGTAAACGCGGAGGCGCTGTTGTGGTTAGTGCCCCACTACCTCGGCTCGACTAAGGCCAAGTGCATGGCTGTTTTAGTGTTGGTGCAGGTTTAAGTATCAGGCAGCAATCGGTCAATGCATTCCGGCAACGTTAGTCGAGAAAAGTACCGCATCTTGCCGGTTTTATCCGCCGTCGCTGCTGCTGGTAGACAAGCAACTGTTTTTGTATTGTGTGAGGTAAGATAGGAAGCTCGGTCACTACTAACACCTGCAATGCATCAGCATGTTTTGTTCCACGCAGATACAGTGGGATGCAAAAAGTTTGAATCCAAACCCAAGTACCGCGGGAAAGAGCCTAACCAAATTAGGATAAAGGAATCTCGCCGCTTTACTGTAGATCATCTAGTCAGCCCTAAGCAATCTGCGCGGGGGGGGGCCGGTCTGCCCTACTATGATTTGATGTTGGGTCTGCGGGGCAACGTGTGCTCAAATCTGCCTTGCTTAAAGACTCCACCTCTACACGGGTGTTGTGGCTGCAGCCGGTCAAGCAGGCCGTTTTCGGATCCTTAATAGGCTTTGCATCAAAACCAAAAACGGCAATGGATCGACGCTGTTTTCTCTTTCCCTGGAGAGGACAGAGTAGCTGATAGAGAAAAGTGGCTGGTGGAAATGTGGCTGAGTGCTCCGTTTTAATTGGCTGGGCATAAATGAACACTACTAGGGTGTCAGAAAATGAACTCTACCCCCGGGAAAGTGGGGCAGGAAAATGAACTCTAGTAGAGTTCTGAGGTTATAGCATCTGTAGATTTTGACTGTGCATTCCTGAGTAGGGCCTCGATAGCCATATCATTTCTCAAGTGCAAGAGGATTTATAAGGGAACGAATCAATGAGAGGTAGTGATTTCCTGGATGTAGCAAGGCATTAGTGCGGCGCGAATAGCTCCCCGTCTAGCTTGCTAAGACCTGCAGTTATATTTACCGAGAAGGGAAGGTCATACTTTATATGCAGCTTAGTGGAACAGTTGCTGAACGGCTCCTTTTGCTATCATCAGGCTGACCCAAAAGTCCATAGCAAGCACGCTAAGTCAGTCAGCGTGCCTATAAGCTAGGGATGTGATTGGGAAATCGCTAGATTACGCGCCTTCTCGTTATCCAGTAAGACCGTGGAATAAGTAATCATGCATTGTAACGACTGGCTTTCAGATAGAATGGTATTATCTCTTGCATCTGCTAGTTACTAGACACCTGTCATGCCATGATTCGATGCCGCATAATGTTACTGTAACGACAGGCTGCCCACCTGCGCTCCCCTACGCAAGTCTTGAGGAAACAAGAACGCAACACCAAGAGATGAAGTCGACGGCTGGGGGGGGACAACATGCCATGCATGTCATCCTACGCCGTACGCTTAGAACCTGCAGGCTCTCCACCCCTGCTTTGGACAAGCCTGTCATTTCAAGTCCGAAGGCAACCCTCTTAGCCTAATGAGACATGTTACTAGTCTTGCAATAAGCGACAGCGTTACGTAACAATATTATCCAATTATCTTGGATTTTGAGTACGTAGAAACCCATGTTGCAGGACGCTAACGTTCCTTCATCCTGTATGTCAGCTTACGAATCTCCAGAGTCTCAGCAAGGTGTTCACGAACTTGAACCCTATATCAGAAACGCGTTGGCTTGTCAGATTTCTATTCCCGTTACCTCATCGCCACTAAACAGTTTCAACGAGTTTCAGCCCCCGTTCAAAAGTCTTGAAATCGCAATATCGTGCCATACTCCTGAACATTTCCAAGTACCCAAGCAATTGACAACCAGGATGACTCCTGAAGAGACTCAGAACTTCCTCCGAAGCCTCGCCGCCCCTCTGCGTAATCAAATACCCACCCCTCTACTTCATCAGCCCGGCGAGGCCGGGCTTAAGTACGAGGATGTCTTCTTTCCTTCCGAAGACGGCATTTCGCTTGAGGCTTGGTACGTCCCAAGGCCTGGCTCAAACAAGCTGATTATCGTCAATCACCCCCTTCGATGCAATCGAGCTGGTTTTCCCGCTCACCTCGAACCTTGGAAGTCCTTCCTCGGTGGCTCCGCCACTGGAAATGACTACGAGCTCAATTTCGTCCCCGACTTAAAGATACTGCATGATGCCGGTTACAATGTACTCGCCTACGACATGCGCAACTTCGGCAACAGTGGACAGGCAAACGGTGGGATTTCTGGCACTGGCCACTTCGAGTCCAGAGATGTGATTGGTTCGCTGAACTACGTCCGTAGCCGACAGGACACCAAGAATATGACAATTGGACTTTTCAGTCGTTGTCTTGGCGGTATAGCGACCTTCATTGCAGTACACCGTCGGCCAGAAGTATTCAAGGACGTGCGCTGTCTTCTTGTCCCCAACCCACTCTCTTACCGGCCTTTCGTTGAAAAGGCTCTTGAGATGGCTGGTCTTGAAGACCACTTTGATGAGGTGAACAAATTGGTCAAGATTGAGTCAAGCTTCAACATTGACGAGCTATCGCCCATACGGATCATGAAGAGCATCCGTATCCCGACTTTTATTTACTCCGTGCGCAACGACATCCTGACGAAGGCAAGCGATGTGCAGACAATGTACGACTCAATCCCTATCGAAGACAAGCGGCTGCACTGGGTCGACGGAACAGTCCGGATGAAGGGCTACACGTACTTCCAAGACAACCCCCAGATCTTCGTTGAGTGGTTAGCTCAGCACATGGATTAGAGTTATCTCGGTCCGCGTTAGGGAGAAGCGGTCATCATGTTGAAGCGACAGAGCCAGATTCAATTCAAGCTGACGTGAAGCGGGCTGTGAAGCTAGTTGGCTATCCAGATGAAATACTAAGATATATCCACGCGCTTCTATGCTAATGCAGTGAAGGTAATGAGTGTTGTTGTTCTAGGGTGCCAATATGCGAGCATTACGGGCTACAATGTTGGTTCAATTCCTCGCCTATATTGTCTAAAACTACCCTTGGCAAAACGAGGATTCGGTCCAGCTCGTGAAACCACCTGTGAACCCGCTGCTGGTGTAATGTGAGAACAAAGAGCCCGATCTATGCCCAGTGGTCTGACCACAATGTGCGCAGGGCAGACGTGCTTCTAGACGCAAGCGTGCTCTAAAGCAGCCACTATAGATTGGGTTACCCCAGTGAGATTCCATCTTACTCCAACTCACAAAGCACTTGCTTTAGCCACGGCCAATACGAATCCCGCGCCCATTTCCGCAGCAACTGCAGAGTGGAAATGATCTGATAAATGCCCTTTGAGCTAGAAGTTGACCCAAAAGTCACCTTTTGCCAAAGGACCGCCTTCTTCCCCTCAGGCGAGGTGATGACCAGATGCCAGTCATGGCCTTGAATGATAATTCCAGGGAGGAAATCAGGCAGCTGGAGGCTGTCTATTTGTAGTACAGAGTCGTGTCCAGGCCCCGTTGCAACACGGCTTCGCCGCTGGGCGAGACCAAGCAGATGTCGCAGGAAATTCCAGTGCGCAGCCTGCCAAACCCCGAGTTGCAACCTCGCGTTCTCCCAGCCCTCACCAGTCTTCTTAGTCTCGATACTTAGAGCAATGGGTCGATCGCGGAGGGGGTAATGGTCCGTGTGGTTGAATACGGCACAAGGGAGAGTATCGCGAAGGGCGGCGATGATAGATACGCTTTTGTTCGAGTCGTCGTTGCAAGGATCGATGTAGACGCAAAAGTCGACTTTTTTAGTTGGTGGAACGGATGCATGGTATTCGGAGATGATGGGTGCCGTGGTACTTTAAGCAAACACGGGGTTAGTTTGTGAAGTCTAGCAATGGGAGATATCGTAGACTTACGTAGCAACAAAATTGACCAAATGAGGCCCACGGAGCGTCGGCTGCCGTAGCGCCGTCTCAAGAACCCGTTGATGCACCTCCGTATTCCATGTCGCCTCTGGATGGCTGTTCCCGTTGCACTCGGCCGCAGCGAAGAGAATGTCGAGGACAAGGTCGGGCGACGGGGTATAACCAAGGCTTTGCCGTTCCGTTGAGAAGTATCGATCACTGCTGGCTCCCTTGCGAGCCCACTTCAAGTCCCAGTACTCTTCATTCCCCAGCGAACTATACGTCTCGCGATCGGAGACTGGCAGGACGCCCTGTCCGGTCGCAATCAGGTCGATCTCGTCGAGCAGTGCTTCTAGAGCCGGCGGTTGCGGGTGATATTGGCTGAGTTCGCGCGACACGACTCCCCGAGCGCTGCGCTCAAGAGCGTTGAAGTGTTTCGAAGGCGACGATTGCCCTGATCGAGCCGACTTTTCGGACTGTGACGACGCGAGAGAGAGAGAACCGGATTTTGGCGTGTGGACGTGCTTGTTACTTCGAGGAGCGCGAGGCGTTTGCTCGTTTTCGTTATCGTTGTCGTATGAATCGAATGACCGTTTGCTGGGACTGCCGTCGCGGTGGGATGAAGGCATTCTCCTGGACTTGCGCCTGTTCTTCGATGATTCTGGCGTGGGAGGGTTGAAGCGTCGTCGCTTGCGAGATGGAGGATTGGTATTTTCGGCGGGACACGACGAGAGTTGCTGCGTATAGTCGGAATCGTGGGGAATTGTATTAAGCCAGTCGAATACTCTACAGCGCGTCGACATGGTCGTGGCGTGCAGCGTAAATCGTTGATGCGGCAGTCAGGCTGAGGTGGTGATGCATCGTCATTGTTTTATTTGGTGGGGTTGAGTGGTTGATGGGGTGAACTAAGCCAACGTGTCACGTGACTGTCGCTGTGGCACGGATACTTTCTTCGCAACAATCCACGCGACTTCAGGCAATAAAAATGTTAAATAGAAATGTTAAATATTGTTGCGATTCTGTTTAATCACGATATGTTTGAGATAAGGATGATATAGAGCACCGCTGTTGTTTTGTGGTGCTTGAAGCATCACCTCTTACATGCAAGAGGTCTCACCAGCATGTATCAATTTGCTAGTGCTACCTAGGTAGTTGCCAATACGGACTCGGGAGCATATATGCTATATGGACAAGACAAAGTGATGAATTGATTGTCAACCGGGCTTCTTTTATTCGGTTTAGTTTGCCGCTGACTGGAATATTTTTCCTGTAGATTGCGGTTCTCAATAATCTCTTCTCTCCCAGTTAGACGCCACATCACCTCCCAGACATCCCAGTAATAAATATATTTTTAACGCTTACTGCATAATTATTGTTAAGCTTAGCCATATGGATAAGAATATACCCTTGGGCCATAACATTATATTATCAATAATTCTTAATACGCCCCGCTATTTGGGGGTCCACTAGGTAGCCCAGTCAACCCAGCTTTGCCTGCTGTAGCACCCAATTTTCACCCTATCAGCAACACGTCCCATGAGCACAACGACAACCATGAGCATTAAGATGTCTCCGTCTGAAGCCACGTCCAACTCTTCCTCCCTCTTGCCTTCTGACAGCATATCGCAAGCCGCCAGCTCATTGTCAGAACCTGATTGCCAGCATATGGTTAAGAGAAGGAAGCTGCGAGCTGTTTCAACATGGGATCACTTTCGAGAAGCCGAGGGCGATGAGCCACACGCAAAAGGCGGGAAGATACTGCACTACTGTAGACGTTGTCGCAACCCTCCTTGGTTAACCCACATATCCGGCAACGCCCGCTATCATCTCGAGAACGCTCATAATGTAGTGGTTCGAGAGGATTCGAGATCGCAAAGCAAACGTCAGCTGGCCATCGAAAACGCCTTTGCAAGAACAGCGGCCAAGCAGTTACAGCAAGCCGGGGAGAAGGAGACAAACACGCTGCGCGGTGTAATCAACGTTGATGCCTTTCGGGAGGCTCAGACGCTGCTAGCGGTACATAGGCACCTCCCTCTAAACTTTGTAACGTGGCCAGAGTATCAAGCGCTTCTGTCTGCAATAAGCCCTGCGATCGAAGAGTTCCTGACGGATTCTGGAGGCACGGTTGCGGCGGACTTGGATAACGCACACGCAGCGCATCAGCAGTCGGGCAAGAGGTGGTTGGGAACTGCTCGGAGTCTCATACATATTTCCATGGATGTATGGTCTTCTCCCCAGCACAAGTCATTCATCGCTGTCCACGCGCAGTGGGTTGGCGAGGCCTACGTGCCTCGCAAGGCGCTGTTGGGGCTTCCGAACCTCCGCCGCTCTCACGCCGGCGCAGCTATGGTACCTCATTTAATGAACATCATCCGGAAATTCACTTTAGCCCACAACATCGGCTATTTCACTGGCGACAATGACACAAAGAACGACACCTGCCTCCACCAACTCGCCCAAGAGTTATCGCGGGAGTACGGCGTTGCATTTGATCCGGTAACCTCACGGACGCGATGCGCCGGCCACATCATCAACCTGTCCCTGCAAGCCTTTCTTTTTGCAACCAGTGAAGGTGCCCTGGAGGCCGCGATTGAGGAGGTGCAGGACGAGGCAAATGATGCAACTATTGCGGACGTGTTGCAGGGCTGCATTCAGTCGAATGGTACGTACTAAAAGTCTCACAGCAAACCCAAGCGGCGGACTGACGCAGCCGGTTGGCGGAGCGTCGGGCCCCTAGGCAAGCTTCATAACATTGCCGTGTTCATCCGCAATTCCACGATCCACAACGATGCGTGGGACGACATTGCGGGAAAGGCACTGGGAATTGACAATATCACGCGGTGGAACTCATGGTTCAAGCTGCTTGACGCAGCCATTCGCCAAGAAGGCGCAATGTCCATCTTCCTCAACCAGTACCACAAGGAACTGGAGGACGACATCCTCACCCATGACGACTGGCAAATACTCAAAATGACCCATGAGTTCTTACAACCGTTTTACCAGGCGACTTTGGAGCAGCAAATGGAGTGGGCATCAATAGACCAGGTGCTGGAGACCATGGATATTCTGTTCAAGCAATTTGAGGATGCCAAGGTGCGTATGAGGCGATAATGCTGTCGACGCTGTCCAAGAGCAAATCCATACTAATGTTGGAGCAGCTCAAGTATATTGACAACAGACACATGGTCAACTCCATCCACATGGGTTGGTGGGTCCTCTCGAAGTATTACCGGGAAAGTGACAAGAATCCAATATACGTCACGGCATTGTTGCTCCATCCAGAGAAGCGGCGGAGGTACATTGACCGCCACTGGGCAGAGGAGTGGCGAGAGGGACCTGTAGCTGCTGCACGGCATCTGTGGGCAAAGTACAAGGACCGGCCGCTTGCGCCGATATCTGCGACGCAGCCGGATGATGAGCGACGAGAGATATCGCCGTACGAGCGAATCAAGCAACCAATGAGTGTATTGGATGAGCCCGGCGATGAGGATGAATTCGAAAAATTCATCAAGTCTCCTCCGAGACATATGATGGCGAAGACTCCGCTCGAATGGTGGTGCCGGGAAGAACAGAGGATGGAGTATCCACGCTTGCACCAGATGGCTATTGACATACTAAGTGTTCCGGCGATGTCGGACGATCCGGAAAGGGTGTTTTCTTGCGCAAGGCGTACAATTTCCTGGGATAGAGCAAGGTTATCGGCCGATACCATTGAAAAGCTGCAATGTTTGAGTAGCTGGGTGAAGAATGACTTAATTAGGAAAGTCTACGTGTCAGTCGGCGATGAGATTATGGACGTTTCTGGTGATGACGATGAGTTGCACCACCTTTCGGTCTTATATTCATAATTATGCTTAAGCTTAACAATGCATAACAATATTAGGGTATGGTTAAGAATAGATAAGAATAGACCAAAATTATGTATTTATTTAGAGTAGTGCTATTCGGGCTGTATGATATTGCTATCCGGGCTGTATTAATCACATGACTACGTAATTTCTCAACTGCATTCAGCCAATGCTCCCCATTACACCAAAATTATACTGTCAGCAGGAGGATGCGAATAATATCAAGCAGTTCAATTGAAATCTACACATTACAACAGCCCGCGAGCCCGGCTACGGCCAAATCGTTGAAAAAAATGCATTTCCGTCGGTCTGACTAATGCCCCGGCTGCTTGGCGCGCCAATTGAAGCTATCGCGACTGTGCGATTGAGGGCATCGCAGCCGCGACTGCGCAATTGAAGCTATCGCGATACCTTCGATTGCAAGGAAGAGGGTGATGTTGCAAGGTCTGAATTGACAGAAATTGCTCCCCGGTTGTAAGCGAGGGTGGTCACGTGGGAACAGGCTTTTCCCGATACGGCTAGACCTGTTATGTCATGTGATAGATTTCCTCTTTAGGCAAGCGGATTTTTTAACACAGCCCGGATAGCAATATCACACAGCCCGAATAGCACTACTCTTTATTTATTACTGGGATGTCTGTCCCCAAGGATCGCCGCTTTCACCAGTGCTTTTCCTGTTCTTCAACGCAGACCTAGTGCAAAGCAAGATTGACTCGAAAGGCGGATCGATAGCCTTTGTCGACGACTACTCAGCCTGCTCATTTCAACAGATCTTCCCCGTGCCGAACCCAACCACCACGCTTGTGTTACTCAAGACACCCCAGTGCAGAACTATACGAGCCGCTGAAACCACGGCCATCATAGCCCAGCTGCTGGGCGGGAGAGTAAAGGCCAATCGTGAATGGACGACGGATTATTGGAGAGCAAATGGAACCTGAGGACGGGGAAAAGCGACAAGAGAGAGTGACGGAGCTGAACCTGTACTTTGCGGAGGGCGGCAACGAGACGGCGATGAGTGGAGGTGAGCAACCAGATTAGTCGAGGCCATGTGAAGCTACAAAGCGCTTTCCAAATCGATCGCTTCACACTGAAATTATATCTTAATATGCTCTTGTTGTCATATCATATCACATTAATAAGATAAATTGTTAAATCTGACAGGAAAGGTGCATTGAGATGTAAATAGAAGCTCTTGATTTCTAACTGAGGGCCGTAAGGACCAGTGCAGCCACGACAGCAGGGTCAAGAAATTTAGGCTCCCTAGGAAAAGTATTTAAACCTGGCTATCCCCCTTGATAGCACCCTTCTCTTGCAACCTTAAAACATTCCTTGCCGGTATATATGAACCGCCAGAAAAATGAACTAGTAAACCCCGAGGCACTGGCAGCGCTGCCGTCAGATCAATCAAATCAGATATGAGTCCAAATCTGATCTGAACTGATGGTTTACGGCTCATATCTGATTTGATTGATTGATTGATTGATATCTGATATATGCATGGGTGGGTCAGTCTGAACCTAGGTTCTCACCAGCTTGGTTGCTCCAACACAGGCCCCCCAGTGTGACAGAACCTCCTCTGATCCAGTTCTTCAGCAACTGCAGTTCTTCAACAGTCGATCCAAGCAAGGAATGTCTTTGTGACGTGACTGTAAGCTTTGCCAAGCTGAATGCCCTCTCACAGTCGGTTGCCATGGCCGGAATTGCAAGAACATCCAAGGCAAACCTGCTGAGCTGCGGAAAAGCGCTCCTATGATCAATCCACCATTGAACAGGGTCTCTCACCTGCTCCGGTTCGAGCCTATAGTATCTTTCAAGTTCACAACCTGTCGCGGAGAGCTTAGGCTGTCGGCTCTGCACCCACTGCTCAAACTTGCTTTGTTCAGGTCGGAGCGTCATGACGGGCATCGTGACATCGGCCTCCTTAAGGGCCATGTCATCATGCGAGTACCAACGCTCAAAGTAATGTTTGATTCCACCCTTTGCATCCCGAAGCCACCGCAGCTGCTCTGGCGAGGTCCAGTTAGCCTCAAGCCATCGGAGGCCAAGATCCGGGTTTAAAATAATGGAGGCCGCAAACAGAGGGGATTGGCCGAGGAGCGTGTAGTATTCATTAAGCTTTATCCAAGCGTTATTGATGCTCGCCCTGATGCTGGCTCGCTCTTGCCCCTCCATACTAGCTATGCTACTGACGGAGCGAGCGTCGCTCTGCACGTATTCATTTCGAGAATGAGCAGGCAAGGCGGCCTCGTCAAACCGTGGAGCGACCGGTGAATGAGCCGGAGCTTCCGCCTGACAATGGCGGCGTAAAGGGGCAAGAATCTCGCACCCTTGAAACCTCGAGGGTAGTCGTGGTTGGCGTGATGGTCGCTCTCGTATTTGGCTGGGTGTCGGGGATGGCGACCCCTCCCCCTGACTTGCAAGCCCCGCTTCTACTGCCAAATAAGCAGGTTTCTCCTCATACAGGGCTTTCCAGTCTTCAAGATAGTCCAAAATGAACTCCATCCCTGTCATGACCTCCCAAAGCCGGCCGTGACCACTGCTCGTGCCCCATCCCTGTGTTCTCATGGTCATATGGTAGATCGGCTCTAATACATGGTGAATTTCCCTAAGCACCTTCCAGTCGTCAGAGGTCAGGACATCAGCTGTAGGCGCCCTTTTGGATGCGTCTGCTTCTAAACCCAGCTCCTGGATGAAGCTATTGAGCTCGGACTGTTTCAGTAAGGCACGTTCGATCATCATGTATGTCGAATTCCACCTGGTGCTGTTGTTCTGTATGACTTCGAGCTCAGCTGTCGACTCCTCTGCAAGCTTGTATACTTCAGCCTCCTCCTGCTCCCTGGCATGTGCTTTGAATGCTTCGGTGCGCTGCGGGGAGGCCCGGATGAACTTAACGATATTATGGAGCTTGCCGACTGGACCCTTCGCTCGCCAGTGCTCAAGGTCCTCTTCCACCTGCTGGAGCAAGCCATAGGCTTCGGACTGAAGTTCAAAAGAAGCAGCATCCTCGCCGTAGAGGAAAGACTGGGCCACCAAATTGAGAATATGCCCGAAGCACCGCATCCTTCGTGCTTCAGTATCAGCGCGAGTCATCGAGGCATCGAGGCTTGCATAGAGACTCCGCAAACAAGAGTCGTTACTACTCGCATTGTCACAGATCGAGACCCCGAGCTTTGAGTCGATCTCCCAGTCCCGGACAACACTCTTGATTGTGAATGCGATATTCTCGCCGGCGTGCGACCCAACCTGCCGCCGAAAAGCAAGTAGTCGGCTGCGATACAGATGCTTCTTGTCAAGAAAGTGACCAAATATCGAAATAAAGGCCAGTCTGTTTGGAGAGGTCCATAGATCAAAGCTGATGTGTATTTGGGTGATGGCCTCGTCCAGCTCTTTCCTGACAGACGCTTTCTTCTGCGTGAATATGTCCCCCAGGTCCTTCCTTACTGTAGTTCGACCCCAGGGCGCGTGGCGACAAAGATCAGGATCAAATTGCCGGAACAGCTCTTGCAGGTAAGTACTCTCGAGGGTGGCAAACGGCAGGTTCGAATCGACAATGTAGCCAACGGACAGCTCTCGGATCCGCGTGATCTTTGCTCGGGGAACAACCGTGGCAGTCGGAGCCGGTCGTTTCATAGATGCCCTTTTTTGAAGGTCGATGACGGAGGACTCGTCAGATGAAGCGGGCTGGAAGGTTTCAGTAATCCTGTGAGCTCTGGATGGGTCAGCAGTATCCTTCAGTTCTTGAATGGGGTTCCAACTTCCGAAGATGGGCCTGTGCCGAAGATGTGGACTGCGCATTGAAGAATTGCGGTGCCCCCTTCTCATCACAGAGCCGGCAGCACCATATGTCGCCGCTTGATGTGCTGTCTGCCCTCAATTCTGCCAGGAACCACCCATGGTTTCCAATCTAGCTGCGCCTGCCCCGGCTCTTTCGCCTGTCCAGCAAACCTCCGATCACGAAGCGTCGTTGGCCCCAGGTGATCTTATAGAGGTCTTCGACCGAAGAATCATTAGTTGAGGCTAGTGCAGAGGCTGCTTCGTACTGTTTGGCAATGTTCTTTGGTCTGGGTCCGAGGCGAGCAAATGAGGAGGGTGACTGCTTCGATGACGCGCTGCCAGCCAAGCTGCCCGCTATCGGATTCCCCGACATTGAGAAATACCATAAAACGTGTGAGCGACCTCAAAGAGCAAGCTGCCAACGGGACAAGACCTGCATTTTGAGCTAGCGCACCCTGGTCAGGGGCAAGCCTCAGCAACGGCTAAGCAGTATTGGGAATTGCGTTGAATACTCTAGGGTACGGGCTGGCAGTTGAACCAAACACAATCAGAGCATCCTCAGGGCATCTAGGGGATATCAGATATATCAGATATTCAGAGACTCAAATCTGATTTGTTTGATCTGACTAAATTCCATATCTGAATTGAATTGATTGATCTGATTGATATATCTGATTGTTAATCTGATCTGACGGCAGCGCTGGGCACTGGTCTAATAGTGTCAGCGCTTTCGTTTGTGTAGTCAATATGCCCCGGCACCTATTGAAGCCCCGCCTTCCACGGCCTTGCCCCTTCCTTCTTTTGATAGGAGTGCCGCAAGAGGACTCCCAGCGCTTCCCCAAAGCACTCCAGGCAAAGCGAGCGGACGGATTTGCTACGCCCGGCATTGAAACTATTACCGAATTTACACACGCCGAATTGCGGGAAATCGTTGACGGAGAACTTGGGATTAGCCCAGAGCCATACAGGGAGGAGGCTAGTATTGTTAATATAGCAATTGTTGTGGCTGTCTGGCTCTGCAACAGGAGGCTGTATCGAGATTTCCTGGATGGCATGGGAAAGATCGCGTCTCAGTTCTTACGAAACCAATGTAAAAAATGAAGTAGCCGTACCTAGGAGGAGCAGTGTGGCCGCCTTATTCTGCCAGCAGTGGTTCCCTTTTGTACACGGCGGCCCAGGGCAGCGCAGAGTATATGCCTTCCTAATACATGCCCCTCGGCCTAAACCAGCCGTTCTGGCTTCTAACTCTGCTTCCTGGTTGGCTATTGCCCCCCCTCTACCAGGCTTACCTGTGTCCACGCACTGGATGCTGAGAAAAGGGCCAACGTTAGTTATATCTCATACAGCTAGCAGACATCTCAACCTTGTTCTAAATCACTATTGTTTTCACCCTGTGCCGCCTTCACCATGGCCACCAGTCGTCCGCTGGAGTAGAGATAATGCGGTGTATTGTATACAAAGTCCATGCCATGCCAAAACTCGTTTCTAGCCGAACTTAGGAACCTCTTAGCCCGTGATCAAGCGTTTCCATCCCGACCCCCATTAGACACGTTTCCTGCGTGGAGTAGATCCTTTGATCCATGTGTCGGGGAACTTTTCGACGTAAATCACCCGAAGAGTTGTCGCAGCATCCCCATCACTAACCTATGCAGAGTAAGCCAAAATACAGGTGAAACAAGCAACGAGAGACATGCTGTGAGATTCCATTCCACGACGATAGTGTTCGCGTTGCATGAGGTTCTGCTGTTGGGTGATGCATGTATCATGACTGTACTCTGTTCGATGTGCCCGGCCGTCAATTTGGGCGAAACGGCACTGACATCAGTCTTCATGGTAAGCCACGGAGCGAAGGGGAAAACGTCAATGGAAGCCATACCGTGTCGTTAGTTCTAGACTTCATGGTAAAGGTATGGTCAAGTATGTGCAACCTGCAGGAAGGCAGCCAGTTTGCTACATGGTTGCCTTTTAGTTTACCAATATAAAACAGCAGAGACCTAGAAGTCACATGCATACCTACCATTTACGCGTGCATTCGCTGTTAAGTCCGAGAGGCAACCTTTGGCTACCGCGGGATTGATTTTCAGGATTGAGAATCGACCAATGCCAAGGAAGGCGCCACGTCAGCTGTTTCCTGATTCAGACATACACCGTAAGGAGGAAAGAGACGATGAGGGGCGTGACATTACGGAGAGATGCCTGGTTAGCGTGGGATTGGTACGTAGGATTGACATCCACGTTGAGGTTGTCACGAGCCCTGATTGTGTGAGGCGTCTGATTGTGTGTGTATGTTCTTGATTGCGTCAAGTCCCCGCTCTGAGTCCCTGTACATCCTTTATGCTGAAATAGCTAGAAGGATATTGCTATAGCAGTCACACGCCATGTACACGCCCAGCTACCCATATACACATCGTGACAGAGGTTGTCACGAGCCTTCATTGTGTGAGGCGTCTGATTGGGTGTATGTATGTTCTTGATTGCGTCAGGTCCCCGCTCTGAGTCCCTGTACATCCTTTATGCAGAAGTAGCTAAAAGGATATTGCTATAGCAGTCACTGACTTCTGGGCGTTGAGATCGTGTGGTGCGTACTATGAGGACCTGGGTGCGTTCTCGAAGGCATCCGATACGAATTCCGCACTCATCTTCATCCAGCACTCTGAGGGACCGATCCTATGCTCAGAAATGATATCCTGAAGGCCAGAGAAGAAGCTGTTGATATCATCAACATCAGATGCTTCGAACGCCTTACGTGCCCTATCCACAGCCTTAAGGAATGACTTCCGCAACTCGTAGTGACAAGCACGAAACGGAGGATACCACATCTTTCCGATCTTAGCATTAGAGATGTTCCTAGCAGTCAGGAAACCCAGAGCAGCTTCTTCAACTTATGATTTCTCTGCTGCAAAGCCGGATCTCTCCATCCACACAACGTATGCTGCGAGAGCCGCATCTTCGCTGGGCGTCAGAGTTGGCGTTGACTCCTTCGCCTGAACACCAATGAAGTCAAACAATGAGGGAGTGTATCGGCGAGCACAGACCGAGAATCAATCCTTCGCCGCCACCCTCCTCATCTTCATGTAGGTGCGGGTAACAATAGCGCGGTATGTTCTCAAGAAGCTCGATCAGAGTTGGGACGGTTGTGAGACCTGAGAGTGTAGAAGAGAGGCTAGGAAGGGACGTAGAATAGACGATTCTCATAATTCCTTGCTTTCCGTTGACATGCTCATTGAATCAAGTACCCGTTGGCATTTTGGAGCAAGCCGCCTGCCAACCTCGTCTCGAGGTTGGTATTGGCTGCGGTGTTGAACTTGGGCGGGGAACGAGTGAGCAACAGTCTATGCCGGCAAACCAGGGATCTGGTCCCCAGGAGATTAGGGGCCAATTAGCGGGCTCGTTGTAAGGAAGAAGAAAGTGGCTCAAGACGTTGACCGGGGATGTGTTCCTTCTAGAAGATCTCGAGTCGAGGATTGGTGAAGAACAAAAGGACAGCCCCCTATCTGGATCCTAGTTCTCAGTGGCCCTTGTCGATACTCTTAAATACTCATAGCGGCTTACTATACTCTTTGTGATTGGTTGAGAACAAAAGAACAAACCTGTGGATTCGTTTCAGGGGCTGCTCGGCGAGTTACTAGGTTCAATAAGCGATGACATGGATTGTTTGTGGGGCAAAACGCAGCCATCACGCCAATCTGGGATATTGCATCTCGGATATTCTGGAGATGTGCGAGACTGATACGAAAAGCCCGAGGATCCGATGCAAGCGGGGGATCAAGACTAAATCCTTGACATTTCAACAGAAACTTTAAAAATGAGCTTCCTAGCCCTAGTGTGTGAAACTCCCCGCCTGCCTCTTCGTACTCCTACCGTAACCATTTAGTTTCGTCTTCCAAGATACCAGTTGTCCGTCAGTGCTGGTGCCCTATCTCGCCATTTTCGTATGACCAGGTGCGAAGTAAACCCTGCCGTCCTCTTGCCTTCAACCTGACACTTGAGCGACACACCACCGCTGAGCATTTTACTTTAATCTCGACTCGCCCTAATTATGTAGCTGAAGCGTCAGGCTATATCCTGACTTATCAGGGCCGTCCCGCGGTCTAGCCTGAGTCTTAGGGGATAGCCTCCGTGGTTGGTTGGTTAACTTCAAGTCCCCAAGACTTGTATTTGTTTTTCTGTACCCCTCATTCGCTCTTTCTTTTCTTATTCCAGCCTGACTTTCGGTCTCTTGCTCTCATTAAACTTTTCTTTACAACTGTGATCAGTTAAGCTCATCATGGTTCATCCAACCGTTCTCGTCGGAGCTATGCTCTTTTTCTTCACTTCTCTTTCTACCGTCAAACTTGTTTCCATCGTAGGACCGATTGTGATATAACCCCCAGCTGCACCACTCCTTTAATTTGGGCATCCCTGATGTTTCAAGTGATCTACAAGTGCTTGATGCTACTTCGTATCTAAGAGACCCCCTCGCCCGCTGCCTCGCTATTTGTTTCTCTCCAAGCGACCACGTTCCCCCCACTTTTTCAGCACATCAATGAAAATAGCCAAAATGCGTATGCATTAATTAAATAACAAATAGGTCTAGGTCTCATCGTACTACAAGTAGGTTAAAGATGCGTCAACTCTTCCCACGTCGTTTCATGGCCTAGCAGGAGTCAATATGAACGATCGGTTTCAGGCGGTCAGTAGAGTCTTCCCTCATCTGCGCCGAAGAGCGTTGTTGATTACTTCCTGGCGCACATCGTCTTTCCTAAGGAGATGAAAGAGTTCCCACAAAAACTGTCTGCCTCTAGCTGGGATATCGGACAAAAAAAGGCATATCCCACCACAGGCTTCAGTAGCACGATTGACTCACGCCATCTGCTGCCTCTCGACGTCGAGCATCCGGACCTGGAGGAGCAACGGCAAACTAATACTTTGGTACTTGAGCATCTACTTCAGCCAGAAAACATAGTTGATTGTTTGTCCTGGCCAAAGGACAGACTCTGCTTAGATGCCACGACGCTATTAAACCTTGTCACCTCCACAAAGCGCCAGTCCAGGCCATTCTCAATGTTGGGGGCAGATTCTTGAGCTCGCCAACATTCAAGTTGCACAGACTTGGTTGGAGATAAAAGAAGGAGGCCGTTGTCTTCTTCAACGACCACGATGACCTTTGCGTCCTTGATCAGAATGGCCATGTGGAGCTCTTGCAGACATCACCCTACTCTCAACAGCTTGATGCTTGTCTGGTATTCCTTGATGAGGCCCATACTAAAGGCGCTGACTTGAAGCTTCCTGAGTATTACAGAGCTGCCGTCACTTTGGGAGCCAGCCTGACGAAGGACTTGTGCAAGATAAGTAAGTTTCTAGCCGAATCTCACTGGGACTTAGACGCCACAGCTTGTATGAGGATGCGGAAGCTTGGCAAAGGCTAATCTGCTATGTTCTGCGTATCCGAAGAAATCCAGTCCCGCATGATAAATTCGCTAAATTGATGTCGTGCCGCCTTTCCAGCAATATGAGGATCAGCATCAATAGCAGCCTTGATATATGACGCAATAGCAGGCTCCCTTTCGGCTAACTGGATGGTGATGGTTGCGAAGAACTTAGACAGGCTCCCTCGGTCAGCCTCTCCTCTCTTGAAAAAGAAGCTAGTCACGGCGGATCCTGGCTGTGGAAAGTCTGTGTTGGCCAAGTACCTGATCGACCACGGCCTGCCACGATCGACACGATCGACAACTATCTGCTACTTCTTTTTCAAAGACCAAGACCAGAACACTGTCCGGCAAGCACTTTGCGCACTGCTTCACCAGCTCTTCTCTCAGAAGCCGTCTCTGATTGAACATGCCATGACACAATTCCGCGAGGATGGGCCAGGTTTAATCAACTCCACAGCATCGCTCCGGAAGGTTCTGCGGAACGCCATAAAAGATCCCCGGGCAGGACCTGTAATAATTGTCCTTGATGCCCTGGACGAATGTGCCGAATCAGAGTTTGCAGGCCTGGTGCGAAATGTGGAGAGCCAATTCCGCACTGACCATTTGGGCCATGGCAGTTGAAGTATCTTCTAACGTGTCGCCCGTATGACCAGGTCGTGTCCAAGTTCCGTGGCCTGTTAGACGCTTTTCCAAATATCCGTATACCAGGAGAGGAAGAGTCAGAAACCATCAGCCAAGAGGTGAATCACGTCATTATGCACCGGGTCAATCAGCTGTCGGAGAAGAAGCGCCTCTCACACGATATCAAGAGCCACCTGGAGAAAAAACTACAGGAGACCACCCACCGCACTTACCTCTGGGTCTACCTTGTGTTCGACTACTTGGAGAAAGAAAACTTTAAAAAGACACTAAAGGGGGTCGAGTCCGCCGTTGCAACCCTTCCGAGGAGTATCAATGAGGCATATGAGCAAATTCTTAATAAAACTAAGGAAGATCCTGTGGTTCGGAAAGTCTTGAGTATTATCTTGGCAGCGAGCCGGCCTCTAACCCTCTCGGAAATGAACGTTGCCGTGAATATAGACTACACATCACAGTGTATTGACGACCTCGACTTGAAGGATGACGAGGACTTCAAGACGCATCTTAGATCTTGATGTGGATTGTTCGTCTCAATCCATCAAGGCAGCATTTATTTCCTTCACCAAACAGCTCGTGAGTTTCTCCTCACAGATTTGGCATCGCCCACAACCGTTTTGTCAGAGCTGCGCTGGCACCACTCCATCACTACCCAAGATGCACACGCCGTTCTTGCGGAGGTCTGCGTGCTCTATCTGAACTCCTTCAACTCCAACGTTAGTCTACCGACGGATGCGAATGGGGAAGCCGGCCACTCCGTTGATAGCCACGCCTTTTTAGATTACTCGGCCAAAACTTGGGGCGCTCACTTCCGCGAGGCCGGTATCGTCGATGAAGCTGCCATTCTACCTTTCGCTCTGAGAATTTGTGATCCGGATTTGAAGAGCTACTCGGCATGGTTTAGAATTTATTGGAAGACTACACGTATGAGGACTACCGAGTACCTATTTCACGGACCTCATGGTAGCGTCGTAATATGGCCATCGTGTCGTTGTCAAGCTACTGCTTGAGAAGGGCGCCAAAATCGAGGCGAAAGACAACGGGTATGGTCGGACGCCACTATTGTGGGCCGCCGAGGGGGGGCACGAGGCCGTTGTCAAGCTGCTGCTCGACAAGGGCGCCGAAGTCGAGGCGATGTCAATTTGATCTGACTACGCCGAGTCTAGCGCTTCGATAGGCGATCGTACTTTGATCTGCATACATCGAGCTGCCCACAAGCCATGCGGGGACGGAAAATAGTGAGCTATACGCCACCAGGTACGCCACTCGGCTAAACACTTCCGGCTACTAGCTCCAGATACTTGTTCAGCCGCATGCAGGCCCACGCTAGCTAGGACTGCTCGTACGACGTGGTACTAAGTGCGTAGTACAGGACAAAGGACAGTCGTCTAAGTCCTAGCTCCTGAGGTCTTAGGAATGCTTGGAGCCACATCTGGCAATGAATATAGGCCATTATAGCACTATGCATTAGCGGAGTGTTCATTCCCTTTTGCCATAGTAGCCAACATGCAACATACGGATCCCTAGCCCCAAGCTCAACGCCTGCTGCTCCCATCCTTCCCCAGCGGTGGCTTCAACCACCACCTAATACCCCTGACTCCGCGGACAGTGTGGTCGAACGACTCCATCGCGCGCCGCAGCAAATGGCAGTTCGCGCGTTCGATGCATAGGATGGCGTCCCTCAGGTATTTGCCGAGTTGCGTGGCGTGCTCGCGGAATTCGGCGGGCCATGCCACCTCTTGGGGCCACGAAGTCGCCATACTTGTCTGGAATCGCACTGGGCAATGCGATAGACTGCAGGCTATTCAATTGACCCGTTGGAGAGGCGTATAGGGTGCTTTTTGCGGCTGTTGTTTCAAAAATTTGTTCTCGCTGTTGTGAAAAGTTTCCAATGGGGTCTGCTCGACAATCCAGGATAGCCGCTTTTCTCTGGGGCAATGACACAGTCTCACGTGCGCTAAGTTGCTACTCGTAGCTGGAAAGATGACAGAAAGGCAAGTGGTTGCTACTAGTAGCTGGAGAGGTGACAGGAAAAGAGGGACAAGTGGTTGCTACTAGGAGCTGGGGAGCTGACAGAAAGAGGGGCAGGCTGTTGCTACTAGTAGCTGGAGAGCTGGAGAGGTGACGGGAAAAGAGGGGCAACTGGTTTATTTCATCGATCGTGAGTCTTGGCACTGGTAGTGTCGATGCCATTGACAGGGGTCACGAACGCCGACACTCCGGAGTCGGAAATTCAGGTTATCGGCATGCCAAAACAACTCTTTCAGGCCGGGATTTCTCATCTTCCACTGTCTTTCTTACCCTTTCTTCTGCGCTTTTCTCAGAGGGCCGGTTCGTGGCTTTCGAGGGGTCGTCGAAACGGGTTAGCCGAACGCGCGGCCCGAATCGGCGCTTGATCCCTCCGCGGATTTGTGTGGCCTTGACAGTTCTCATGTAAACTGAGGCGCAGTCAACGGTCTAGACCATTAGCCTGACAGGCGACCGAGTACACGGCAGAAAACTTTGATCCTGAGAGCTGCCGTTATTGGTTCAAGACGGCATCACGGCACCCCCAGCTGTGCAGATGACGGATATCTTCCAAATGGCTCACTTGTCGGGTCTGGACCCTGCTCTTGCTAGCCTCGTATTGCGGCGCTGACTGCCGTGCCGGATGTTCAGCCGGAGGCATTACACGCACTGCAGATTCAGACGTTGCCAGCATCTATACGTCCTCCCGTTTCCAACCAAGAAAGCACAGCAAGCGTCATACAACCTAAATCGGAGGTACACAGGCTACCGAGGCCGACGGAAGAACGGCAAAGGGACCCAAAGTTGCTGAGGCCTTTTTTTTCTCTTTCCCCACCTTTCATTCTTCGACCCTTTTGAAAGGCTGGATTGAACAGGCCCGAGCTCGTCCGTTTTGATCACCAAGGACCTTGAAATGATTTTCACCACCCAATTTGCATACTTCATAAAAAGCTCTTTATAAGATCTACGATCACTCAACCTCCAAGCTCATGTTCGAAGCCATCGTGTCACATATCGGGATATCGGATTTCTGCGGCTATGACGGCCGTCAAGCTTTCTGTCTTTCATCATAACCGTCCATCGCCACTTGCCTCGTCAGCGGCCTCGTCAGCGGTCTAGCTTTTCCTTCAATCAGGTCAATAGCTAGATAAAGTCAAAGACCCCGAGGCATCCGGAGCCTCTCGGCTGTCCGAGGTCATCGTCAGTTTCTTCATCTATAAGACTGACCCAAAGACCCTCATTAGATAGGAAGAATAGCAAGAGCTTCTCACACATATGATGACTTCCATCTCCCAGATGCAACACATCGTCATATCGGCACGCTCCTTCTTTCCACATCTGAATGAATATGGGAAACCCTTTCAGCACACTCTCCCAGTATCCAAGCCGGATACTCGACTCATCCACCTTGGCATTCTACCTATTCTCAGGCCGATGCACGCCCTTCACCCACCTTGAGATCCCCACCTTGGCCTTTCACACTTCACGAGTCGAGTATCTGGGCATGTTTATTGCGGCAGGCATTCTGGTTGAACGATTGCCTTGGTCGATGTGATCGAGCCACGAAAACCTGCACCTCTTCCCTTTTTCTCTCACAGAGTAAGTGATGCCCTGAGATTCACGGTGACCCGGCTCTAATTTTACTTGTCTAGTTGATTAACTTGAGATAACGGGAACAATGAAACCCATCTGGGATGTTATTCGAGCCCCTGGGGCAAAGGGCGAGATCGCCGTGGCCGCACCCACGCAAAACATCAATGTTCCTTCCTCTCGATGAGAAATATGGAGACATTCACGCACTTGGTCTCGAGCCTGTGGTTTCAGGCGACAACACCACTGGCTTCGTCCCCAAAGCCAAGATCAGGCTTCTGGACCGTGGCCTCGATGTCGTCGTCCGCTTTGCCGGCTCTGAACCCGTATTCCTGTCTCTCATGACCGGCCTCCTCGTTTGGGCTTTCCTCGGTATTTGGTTTGGCCACTCGATGCAATGGGCAGTCATCATCTCGAACATCCAGGCGATTCTCAGCTACATCTTTGACTCCTTCTTGATGCGTCAGCAACTGAACGAGTATGAACGAGATATTCGAGCGGCGGCTATGCTCAGATCCCGAATTCACAGCCAGAAGCGTATGGTACGCGAAATTGTCGCAAGCAGCCGGTACAGACTGCCTGCAGCGAATGAGTTGAGCCTGAAGATGGATGACGTCAACCTCCCTGCTGAGAAGTGGCTCGGACGTGTATCGACCTTTCTCTCTGCCATTCTAGGGCACATCGTCACAGTTGGTCTTTTCTGGCTTGGCGTCTTTGTCTGGATTGGATTCGGTCACTCTCTGGGATGGAGTGACCAGTGGCAGCTGTACATCAACTCGGCTACGTCGGCCCTGATGCTTCTGATCTTCGCCTTTCTTACAAACATCCACGAGCGTCACGGCGCGCATATCGAAAAATGCCTGGATACCCTCTTCGAGGTGGATTCTGCCATCGAGGCCCGGCTTCGGACTCTTACCGGAGACATCACGCCAAACCCCGTCGTCACGGTTCCCGCACCCAAGGTCGGCAGACTGCAGAGGGCCATCTTTTACTACGCAGACGTGGTGGGTACTCTTGTGGGAATTGCCATCCTGATTACAGTCCTGATCGCCTGGCTTGCCGTGGGTCCTCTCATGTCCTTCAACTCGAACTGGTGGCTCCTCATTGGCACCTACGCTGGGTTGGTTGGCATGAATGACGGATTCGTGCTGGACAACGTCCAGTCGAGGCTCAACTCATACGTCGACGATGCGTTCGAGCAGGTCATCTTTGACGACCTTTACACGCCAGAAAAAGCTGAAAACCCAGGCCAGAAGGTGACAATCAGCCAACGTCTATCCGTCAAGATAAATCGCATCTGCTCCCACCCGGCCACTGTGGTTATCGGGTTTCTGGCTATTATTGGCTTACTTGTTGGAGCAACTGCCATGGAATGGACAATGACTGGTCAGCTCCTCTGCAACGTCCCTCCTAGCATCATCGAATCCTTCTTCATGATGATTCTCATCACGAGCCACAATATGTCCGATGACAAGCGACGAGCTGATCTCCAGGCTATTTATCTACACTGACTCAAGTTGTTGTGCTGGGTAAAGGAGGTGAAGGTTTGGGGGGCGGAGTAAGTTTTGACTTTTCTTGTTATTATGCTTTCAAGTCGGAGTCGGTGATGTTTGTGGAAGTCTCTGTCCAGCTAGAGGAAGAGGCGCGGTTGTTTCCTTATTCTATAGAGAGCTAAGTGGGGAGTGCAATAGACTTATTGTTCATATAGAACTGCGGTGACGAAGTCGAAGCAATTACATCTGGTCAAACATCAGTCTTATTGACAACGCTAGGCATTTATAACAAAGTGGAGCTGGTGCTTGCTAGGGGCGTCAGTGTTACGACTGGAACAACTCCGCTCCACCACTCCCCTATTGCTTGCGGCAGCGGCTGGACACGAGGCGGTGGTCAGACTCCTCGTTGGTGCAGATGGTGTCAATCCAAATTTCATGGACGGGGACACGACTGGGGAGCCTGTCAGAGCTAAAAGGATGACTGCTGGTAGCAGAGTAACGCAATTCGTTGGGTCGGTTTCTGATGAATCTTTTCAGCTTTACCTCAAGGTACCAGCGAAAAGATAGCTATATCCTGGCTGATATAAGTGCTAGGTGAAGGAAGCCTTCGCTCATTAAAGTCGGGTATAGGAAGAGAAGCCAGGTTATGCACTGAAAATTTTACTGTTCAGTACTGGTAAGATTGGACGTCTGTGGCGTTGGAGGGTTTACGGCGATGTACGACGAGGATCTTGGGGAGGAGGTTGTATTTAAATGTAGGTAATGAAGAACATCCATCTCATCAAACACCGCACTGACTTAGTCCACTTCTTGCCCAAGTCCACATCCATTTCTGTCTGCTCTGCTCCACCTTTTCCTACGTTACTGGATATGGCCCCAGGAACAAGGTGCCCCTACAGCACGATTCCGTAAAGGAGACCTCATGATTCTGTAAGCCCAGCCATGTTTGCCCCCGACAGTACTGCTTCCGAGGAAAGCCAGTCTTTTCATCCACCCCTTGCCATCGTCCAATGTGTCTTTAGACGGAACACCCCCGGCCGAGGCTATACAAGCACTCGATCAGCTCCGAAGTCAGGGGTGGGAGGTGCAATTCCGACGGATCCCAGCACACGTCGGAGTGCCAGGCTGAGAAAACAGCCCTGATCCACGTCGGTTGCCTGCGTCGCCATGTGCCTCCTTTGTTCCTTCCGTTCATGCGTTGCGGACCTTGGCATCCCGTATTCGCCATACTCACGTCTCCCCAGTGATCGGAATGGTCCGGTATGGTATCAGGGTTCATATCCGCCAAAATCAATCAATCAATCAATTTATTAACGCCCGGCGGCTTATGCCGAAAGGGCACTAATTACTAGTATATCCATACATTGCCCAAATTGTGTCCTGGTCTCCTTCAGCCCATACTATGTCCGCTTGTTGCTCATACTTCCCTTAAGTATTGTCTCTCTCTCCTTCTCTGCGGATTCCCATGGGTTAGTAGTAGTATTGGCGAACTACCTTGAACTTCGGCTGTCAGCCAAACCCCGCTTACCGGGCATGGCTGCTGTGGAATGGCGGCTAAAACCGAGTAGGAATTGAATCTGAACCTGAACCTGAATCCCCTTCTCTACCATCATCAGACGTGACCGACATTGCTCAACCCGACGTGCCTGATTCATTGCAAACATAAAACCCATCAGGATCAGCCTACCCTAGACTTACGAGCCTAGTATAGGGCCCGATCGTCACAGCAACCCTCAAGGTCGGTTCGGCTATGCAGACGACACAGGCATCCTGTACATAGGCAACACGGTGGAGGAAACAGCCGCTGCGGCATCATGATCTGTCGAAGAACTGGTCCGCTGGGGCGCGACAAACGGGGTATCTCTCAACCCTAAGAAGACGGAAGTCATACACTTCTCTCGGAGCAAACTCAAGTGCACGCAGATTCCAGCATATGGAGACACGTGTGCAATGCAACCCCCAGCATATCGGTCCTCAGCCCAAACCTGTATGTGCGGGCCACTTCATAGAAGGAGACTAATTGGACTGCGCTGATAGCACACAGGAGGCCTAACTTCTGCTTCCACGTCTTAGCTTCCTGGAGACAGAGACTGTTTCTCGGAAGAGTGATGGGCATCCAAGACACTCGCCAATGGACCGTCGTGCCGCCGATCTGGGCGGGCGCATTGCCTGATGTGCCGGTTATCCGAAAAAAGGGTGATTGGCCCCCGCGCAAAAATGGCCTCAGTCGCGGTGGGCTCTGTCATTAGGGATGTGTGATTGGCGGCGGGCTTGCTTCAAGTGTTGTTGAATTTTTTTCACGGCAGCCCATAACCGTAATTTGACTCGCAGCCACGACGCAACGGGCGCTGCAATGCAGCTACTGACACCGGACACCACGAGAAAGTCAGCTTCAGTCCTACTGCTCACTTGAGCAGCATCCAGTGTGCTCACTGGAGGCATTTAACTTCATGAGCGGAGCTAGCCGCTGGGCTATTCCTATTTAGCGTATCTTCTGTCGACCTCCCATCGTTGATGTCCGACTGACATTGGCCTAACTTGCCCCCTGAAGTCTCGATATCTGGCTATTCGAGTCATGACAAGTCTTTTCCTCAAGGTAATCGATCCTCGCAGCTGGGATTTAAATCCGTTCTTCCGCTTTTATCCTGCCGTTGTCGCTACCGGATCAGTCCTCCTCCACTACCTGTCTTACCTGTCCTCAATTGGGAGGTTTCGCCATTCACCCGTGAGAAAACCGCCCGCGGTTGTACGCTCCCTTGGCATCTCCATCTTTACTTTACCGACAGCTGGTTTCTAGATCCAGATTACCCAACATGAGACCAAAACGGGCCTGCGATTCCTGCCATAAAAGAAAGGTACCCTTTCCGACCCTGGACCCAACATCCTCCCCCCTTCTTCCCCCCGCCTTCTTTTGCCCTGAAGACAGAATCGTTGGGGACCGATACCGTGATCAAAGCCATTACTTAGCTCATTGTATGGTGGGAACAGATTCATTGTGACGCTCCTACTGCAGACGCGCAATGCAACTGGTGCGACCATCACGGCCTTGCATGCACCTTCAATCGGGTAAGAGGGAGGAGGAAGCCTAAGAATGCCAAGTAAGTCAAACCTTTGACCAAGTGAGACTCTCTTAGTATAAAACACAGCCTATATTCTCTCTAACACTCCCTTTTCCGTCTCCGCCCTAGGCCAAGCCTCGGATCAGAGAAGAAGTTGATTGAGCGCATTGAGCGCATCGAGAACGCCTTAGCGAGGACCATTGCTCTCAGAATCAGCATAGACCCCTCCTCGACTTCTGCTTCTGGTTCCACAGCGCCATCCCCATCGACAGCCCAGGCACCGGATGAATGCTCCGCGAGCCTTGGGGAACAGTTTGCCGCTTACGAATTAAACCATCCTTTATATATTGCATCCCCAAGTGCGCTGAGCACCAGCAACATCTCAAATGGACAGCACCTTGCAGGATGTCACCTGGGCCTCATCACCTGTCACGATGGGATGCCGCTATTCTCCGAGGAAGGCCAGGCGTGGATTTTCTCCCGAACTGGCGAGGCGACAGCATTTCAGAAACTGAAAGCTTTCAACAAGCGTCAGCAAGTCCAACCACCCACCTTGTCACTTTCGCACCTCCACGGTTCTCTCGAGCAGCTTTATGAGTTACCAGACAGGAGCATCGTTGAACAGGGGATATGCTGGTTCCAAAATTCTGCGTTCAGATTGGTCTTTCCTGCAATTGACACTGTTCTCTTCCAGGACAGCGTCATGATGGCCTATGAGCCTTGGGAGGGACCGCTGTCGCTAGAACGCATTAGCGCTAAAGGCTGTGTGTTGGCCTTTCTCGCCATCATGTGCATTTTTAATGGGGATTCGACATGGCGCCCCATTGTGGATAGCGATGCATGTGCTATCAAAGCGCACTATTTATTATCCGATATGGTCGAGGACGTCAGTATAGTTACCCTCCAGACCATCTTCATGCTGGTGAGTGTCGGATCCCCATCAAGCATAGGTCGACAAGCTGATAGCTCATTCTGTCATAACAGCACATGCATCAAATATTCTCCGGCCGCTTACACTCTGCCGCTATGCTACATGCGGTTGCCTGTCGCATCATCTTCATGCTTGGCGGACATACGCAGACGAATATCAAGCCCTACGGAGCAGAAGTCACTCGCAAGGAGCGAGAGATCCGCCATCTCCGCATGATCTTCTGGCTCTGTTACATATTCGATCAGGACATCGCGTTACGGACTGGCCAACCCCCCATCATGTGCCAAGAACAATGTGACCTCACGCTGCCGGACGGATACCTGGAAAATTGCTTTTGTCTGCCAGCCTTGAGCAACGGCATAGTGTCCCTTTCATTTGCGGACGAGAGCCTGTTTCCATATCTTCCTGGTGACTTACGTCTTGGTCAATTAAAGGAAAAGACTTTTCGACTACTCTACTCGGTTCAGGCCCTCAGGAAGTCTGACGCTGAACTACTCCGTGATATCCGTGAGCTGGACAATGAGATTGAGACCTGGAGGTTATCTATTCCACTCAAATTTCGCCCTGCGCTCTCAATTTCTCAACATCCACGTTTAGTACCAGAAACTAAGTTACCACAGAGCATGCAACACATCGCTTTGCACCTGGAGTACCATCATCTCATGGCCACGATTCACCGAGCAAGTGGCAGATGCTACCCTATCAGTCCAGAGGCGAACTTTCGTGAAGGGGAGAGAAGCGACGCTATTGACTCAAGCTTAGCGCTGGCCTTGGAGGCGAGTCGATCGACTCTGTTTTATCTGCAAGCAGCGATTGATGGACTTGCGGGTGAAGCCTTTTGGTAAGTGAAACGCACCTCTCCTCCTGTTCCCTCCCCCCTCCTTCATTTCTCTTCTTGAGCCGAACAGGACAAGGCATTTAAAGCCCACCCAATGGTCGACGAGAACCTTCTAACGGTCAATCACCAGGATCATTGTCTTCTATCCCACAGCCGCAATTATGATTTTATTCTTTAACGTTCTACTGAACCCGCTTGACACGCAAGCGGAACTAGATCTGGAGCTTCTTAGCTCCGCAGCCGATCTCATCAGACGAATGCCGATACGGAGGCTAACACGATACGAAATTGAACACTTCAAGATGGTGGATGATTTTGTAGCAGAGTTGATACGGCTGGGTAATTGCGCGATTTCCAAAGCAAGAGGGGAAAAGGAACGAGAGGGTGAGGGTCGGGGGCAAGCATGACTGGGCTCACAGAATCATGAGTGGGTCTCCTTTACGGAATCGTTCGGTAGGAAGTGCGAAGATGAACGAAGCCACTGAGGATCACGACACTCTTTACACTCTTTACACTCTTTACACTCTTTACACTCTTTACACTCTTTACACTCTTTACACTCTTTACACTCTTTACACTCTTTACACTCTTTACACTCTTTACACTCTTTGCAGGCGAAAGAAGGGGCTGGCGCTGCCGTGAGCGCTGTATCGCGAAGATGGACGCGACCGTCGAGGAGATCCTTGTCGAGGGTGGGGATTCGGTGGCCACGACGCGTCGCTCGTCGAGAGCCGTGAAACCGACCGCGAAAGCCCAGAAAAGTGTGCAGGCAGCCTCAAGCAAGGCCGGAACGTCAAAGAATGCTGGCTCAGAGCAAATGAGAGCAGGTGACAATGATCGTGGCAATGCAGTCGAGGGATCGCAGGCCATGGAGACCGCAGTAAGCGGCAACAAGTCACTAATCCAGATGATGCTCCGGACAATGCTTCAGGAAACGTCGACCCATATAATGAGCGAACAGAAGAAGATGCTGCAGACGCTCTGGGATGCGTTGCTGGAGAACCAGCGATCGGCGACGAAGATGGCGAGCACCCAGCTGGAGATGATCCGACAACTCCAGCAGGAAATCCCTACGATCAGGGCCGAGGCAGCCGAAGACCGGAGGAAGACAGAAGATCTTAGACGCATGTACGAACAGACGGCTGACCAGCTTAGGGCAATGCCAGAAGAGACAGCTGAACAGCTTAGACAGATGCGAGAACAGGAAACGGAAGATCTGAAACAACTGCGCAAGCAGATAACTGAGCAGATGAACGAGCAGCTTGGGCAGGTACGGCAGCAAACGGTAGAAGTAGTAAGACGGCTACGAGAGCAGCTGGACGTGATGGCCAAAAGCGTCACGGCCAACAGTGCCCAGACGAGCCCACAGCCATCGTATGCAGACGTAGCCCGTACCCCACCGATGAGCCAACCCAGCAATGCTCGATCTCTCTCATCTATGCGAACAACTCCGTCCTCATTCACCGACACTCTGTACTGTACCATCGACGTATCACGAGTCAGCGAGGAGGACAAGGATAAGGCACAAGTGGGAGAAGTTCGCCAAGCCATTGAGGAGGGAATGCGAACGAAGGAGGGCCTACAGGGCTGGAGATGCGCAGCCGATTTGTTGTCCCGCTCTACCATTTGCCAAAGGCACGCTAACCCCAGAGGGGTTTACCAAAATCCAACCAGGAGGTATCGATGCTCTCAAGATCACAGAAGAAAATACCCTCAATAGTAGCACTGGCACTATTACTCGGCAGGACCTAGTTGGTGCCACTCTGCCTCTCAAGTTCGTAAATAACTACAATGGCGGTGCAGTTAACGCCTACATCTCCGGGCTGGACCCCAATGGCGCTGTCGTTTTTGTTGCTTCCAATGGGTCTTTAATTTATCCTTCCTCAGGTGGCTCCATAGTCCCTGTTCAGGTTACCCAGAATATTGCCATTCCCATGACTTCGTCTGGTCATACACTTGAGCTCACCCTGCCAATCTCTATGAGCTCCGGACGCATCTATTTTTCCGAGGGTGCAATGTCGTTTTACATGATGAGTATTGGCACAGGGGATTGCTTGGTTCAGCCGTCCCTTACCAATCTCCAGGATGCAAACGTTGGCCTTAAGTGGGGCTTCGTTGAGTTCACCTATACTGGTGGGATCATATATGCCAACATTAGCTACGTTGACTTTGTTGGCATGATTTTGGGCATTCTGCTAACAGTCACCGACGGCACCACCCAGAGCGTAGCAGGACTTCAGGCCGATAGCGTCATCAACATTTGCAATGACCTGGTGATGCAGACGGGGGCTGATGGGTACCCGTGGAGCTCCATGTGCCTCGCCAATACTACAGGAACTCCCATCCGAGTCTTGTCGCCCGGCAACTTCTACTACCTTAACGCTGATGCCTTTGCGAAATACTGGCATAGTTATGTTGACCAGGTCTGGGCCCAATACACCACCTCGACCCTGACAATCAACACGCAGACAGACTATAGAGACGTTAGCTGCACGGTTTCGGGAGATGAATTGGTCTGCAACGGCGACAACCGAGGCTACGCAAAGCCCAGTGCTAATGATATTTGGGGCTGCAACACTGGGCCATTTGCTATCATGGATGGCGATAATGCCATTCATAAGGCAGTGGTGCCGCGTCTCTGCGCTGCATTTGCCCGCTCCACTCTTCTTCTGGATGGAGGCAATGTGCAGCCAAGCCTCAATAGTGCCTCATATTACACGATTGATCCTACCAACCACTACAGCCGCGTCATTCACAAGTACGAGGTGGATGGAAAGGGATATGCATTTCCGTACGACGATGTCAACCCGGACGGCAATGAGAATGCCTCAGGTATTGTTTCGTCAGGAAGCGTTGCTAACTTAACTATTTACATAGGGGCCCCTCCTTCTTAGCAGGGCATTATAGGACTGGATCAGGTCTTTGACCGTCGGGTTAGGTATAAATAAGTCAGAAGAACGCTATAGTATCGCTGTTGGACATTGGCAAGGATGGCTAAAGATTCATTAGAAATATTGGACCAACTAGAAATAGCTACCAAGCAGAGTCCCCGTGTCCGAGCGAAGCTGCGGCAAAATTTTATGCACTACTAAATTAGATGTCTGTTATATCTTCGCAGGAAAAAGAGCCGGAACTAAAGCTATATGTTGCTTGCGATATTGCTTTCCCCGTTTAATCCGTTGCTCTTAATATATCTCCACTGCCTTGTCATCTGCGGTTATCTCATAGAACTCACCGGACCCCAAGGTTCTCCGCCCCAGGGAGCTAGGACATAAGCCGATTTGTCAAGAAGGTGATTTGAACGATCTTGCACTATATTACATGGTTTACGGTATCGCTTGCACTGCACGGTATAAAAATACCGTGCAGGTAATACGATATTGGATATGACATCGTCTTATTCACGGCCACACTATTTACTTCACTGGACCAGGCCTTTTTCGTTCTCATTCTGTCACTCCCGAAACATTTGCCGAAGTCGTTTTGCGCTTGGAAGTTATTAAGATACGAAAGGTGTCTCAACCGTTAGGCAGCAGGACCGGTTCGAAGGTTCCGTGGTTTCCTGGTGTCTTGAAAGGCGACCTAGCCGGTGGAACGGGAGTATCGAGAAGGTCGATTCGAGGCAGACGGTATATAACTTGGGACATGAAACCAACTGGTTGGGCTCTGGCAGGTTCCGAACGTGAAAATTGAGGTCGGCTTGCGGGTAGTATGAATGATGGCGGCCGCGGTTATACCTCATGAAGGACAGGTTGGGTTTGACCACTCGTTCTTCCAACACAAACCGTGCATTCTTCGCCAATCGCACGGCACTCCCTGACTTCTGAGTTGAGTAAGGGCAGGGGTTCATTTTGCGTAAGGGCAGGGACTCGTTTTGACTCGAATCCAGGGTAAGATTTTGCTAGCTTCTGTTCACTTCGGTCCGAGACAGATACGACGACGTTCGTTTCCTCAGGTTCGTAGCGTTCGGTAGCTGGTATTTTCTTCGACTCCTCCCAGAGCGCACCAGGCGCCAGGACAAGATCTTGCTCGAGTTCTGGATTGCACATAAGCTTCGTTAGCCTTCCTCCTTTGTTCAAAAGTAACTTCCATTCGATCGAGTAGTGAATGCATGTCGGCAGGAATTCGACATATGCCAGACTTTGTCCCAGTTGCTTAACTGGAGCAAAGGATCCCAGTTTTGGTCAAATGTCCAGTTTTGGTCAAACATCCCTGCTTTAGTCAAACATCCCTGTTTTAGTCAAACATCCCTGTTGTAGTCAAATGTCCAGTTTGGGTCAAACATCCCTGTTTTAGTCAAACATCCCAGTTTTGGTCAAATGTCCAGTTTTTGGTCAAACATCCTTGTTGTAGTTAAACGTCCCAGTTTTGGTCAAATGTCCAGTTGTGCTAAACGTCCAGCTTTACTGTACCAAAATCCCAGTTTTGTCAAATGTCCAACTTTATCAAAGGCAAAAAATGGATGTTGGGGTATCACGAAGCTCAGCCATAATGTGGTAATAAAGTTACTAGGCGACGGTATTTTGATGCTCCCGGTCCATTTTCAGCAAGCTCTTAGCTTGGGTATTCCGGGAGATATGCGCCAACATACACAGAAAGAGAAAACGAAGGTCAGAAAGAGTGGCCAGAGTGGATTAAGGAAGGTTAAAGAATTGGGGCAAAAGGCCAAGATACTCACTGCATTGTTCTTTTTTGACCCTATAGCCGGTGCGCAGGCGGCCTGAAGACCGGAAGTGGACGCTAAATAATCAATCAAGCCATTTGTTGACTAATTCACGTTAACCACGCCAATTGTTACTGTAGCAGATTAAACATTCACTTGGTGCCTGATTGAGGGCTTATAGTTAAATTTTAATCGACAAGATGCGATGAACCAAGTCGGCAACGCGATCAGGCTCCCGGGGCGGTGCAGCACGATGAGGTAATATGAGAATTAGATCCAGTGATCCCCAATTCATTCATCTTATTAGGGAAGTCCCTTCCCTGCCCGTCCCATGCAAAACCGACGTGTCTTGATGCTTTCATGCCTCATGTCTCCTATCAAACAACCTAGTATGTCCTTATTCTACCTGGAAACTTCAAAGACTCGATTCGAAAATACCCTCCCTTCAAACAATCATGCATCCCTTAAACCCTGCCCTCAGCCTTGTGGTCCTCAGTAAAATCGCCCACGCCACCATATACTCCCTCAGCATCACCTATGATACTACAAACTTCTTTACCTCATTCGACTTCTTCAACGAGAAGGACCCAACCAATGGCTTCGTTGAGTATGTTGGCTTTGAGACTGCTGTTAGCGAAGGTCTCGCTGGCGACCGTAACGGCGCCATGAAGGCGACGAGCGAGAAGGCTCTTCCTGTGAAGTGCTAGATAGTTTCTTACCACATCTGCTGTACAGTTTGAGTTTGTCACGGACTGCTCTTAGTCTATAGTTGGTAACGTGCATGATAAGCGAGCTGGACAGACAAGCGAGCTGGACACTGGACCACCCGCTGCCTACTCTCTACCCTGCAAAATCAATCACAACATTCCAAATCGGCTCAAATCAATTGGAATTCTGTTCTTGAGACACTGCTACTTCTATCTGACATCTTCATGCGTTATATCCTATCTTTCTGCAGATGCCACATCGCCGTTCCTTCGTTTCTGGCCTACGCTTCTGACCACCATTTCGACGGCTTTCTTCTTCTAACTGCATATTTACTTCAGCTAGAGTTAGACTTCCTCCGTCTCTCAAACATTTCTTTTTCGCCCGTCGACGTCGACTAAGTATCTCATTCTCTTGTCCAAGGATCTGGTTTTCCGACCTCAGCAACGCGATCTGATGCATGATTCCTTGGATCCCCTTTGCAAACTGGTCGACAGCATGCAGAATCGATGTCGGAGAGCTTCCTTAGTGTCGAGAGATTCGGTTCTTGATGAATTCGGATTGTGAGCTCGCCTCTATCGGGTTGTGTGGCGTCTGAGAAACCCAAGGTGCAGGTAGCTCGTCGACCCCTTCGACAGGTGTTGGCGTACGTAGCTTCACATCCAGTCTAGAAATCACACTTTCCGTGTTCAAAGGCACAACTCCTGCTCCTCGAAAAAACCCCTCGGATGTTTTTTTCTGTCATGGACTCTTGAAATGCGGCCAAAAATGCCGGAAAGAAATCCTCCTTAGTGATGTGCGTTGTACCCGCTCGCATCTTCCCCTCGACTTTTCGCCCGTATGCTTGCTTGAGCGGGCCAAAACACCCGACATCGAGAGGCTGAAGGATGTGAGATGAATGAGAAGGCATACAAAGTGTGACGATCTTGTTTTCCTTGCAGTAGAGCTCGAAGTCGACCGAGAGGTGACTTTCGTGGCCATCTAGGATGAGGAGGCGATATTCACCAGTCGTGCGAGGCTTAGTGTACTTATCGAAATGCCGAACCCATTCTAGGCCTCTCTCGTTTGTCGTCCAGCCATTTTCGGTCGTGGTGATGACCCAGTCTTGCGGTAGAGGGCTATCTTCGTACCATGTCGAGAGGTGATATAGGCACCGCCACAATGATGAATGGCGGCAAGCACCATCCTTGGGAATTAATGCCGTGGACCACTGTAGTCCATTCCCGGTTTCCAGATTGAGCCAATTTCGCGTTAGAACGTCTTTTCGCGCCTGTGACATGATTAGCCTTTACATCGAGTATCAGCAACAGTTCACAATGTGGGCTACGCAGTCGGGCGTTTTCGCTCGCTCCGGTCAGCGGCTTGACTCAAATCTTCGAAATTCACCTGCTCTACAAACCCATGCTATTGAACTCTTAAAAACTATGAACCGAGCTTTGGTGTTATGTCAGCGCTCATCCAGCAGGACGGTTCCTTTAAGTTATGTTCTAATCAAGATATAGTACTTGAGCATGTGGGACACCACCGGCGATATGGGCGATGAGAGGCGCTAGGGCGAGAGTGAAGATTGCTATCCATTCCGAGGAGCCGATGCCATGGCTCTGGTAGGTGAAAGGGTAGACGATGATGTTAACCATGATGGCAGTTGCCCACTTGTGGATGGACGATCGTGGCTACGATATGCGAGATCCTTGGAGATGTGGCCTGGTGAGTAAAGCACCGGGTCCAAGTCATCTGTGAGGTCGAGAAAAACTCGTTTTGGTGTTTTCTGAAGCTGGGTCCGATCAACCTGGCCTTGGCTTCGGCGACCAGCGATCACTGTGGGATTTTGCCCCAGTCGAAATTTCACGAGACAGGGTTTGGCCAAACTCTATTGCTTACGCCCTGGAAATTACAGCAACTCGCCCTCCGTGCGCGTGCCCCGGCCGATGATGCAATACACCCGAGCCGTAGCGGCGCGTTCAATTGCTTAGGTGTCTTGTTTTGAAACTTCCCTGGGGGGTTTTGGGAGTTAAGTAGGGCAAATTGGGGCGTTGTCAGTCAAGTGGACTGAAACCAACACAGCCTCTAACAACATCTTGGCTGACCCATTTTAGTACCACAAATTTCGGGGAAGACCCACCTTTTGTGATATAATTAACATTCAACGGGTGGCCTGTGGGAATAAAATGATACTATATCCGAATATCACCCATTCATTTAAAGAACATCCAGTCTAACAGACTAGAAATGCTAAAAGATTTGAAATTTTTGTGAAATTTATGTACAGAAAAAAATGTGAATCTAAATGATCGCTTTATTCTTCCTCGGCTTTCCGCTCCTATGCTGTGAACATTGATGTGAAAAAGTGATTCAACTTGATAATATATATACGTAAGAGAAAAGCTTAAGCTGCCGGGCACGCCTTGATAGCCTTCTGTACCTTGTCGTCAATAGCCTTGAATGTCTTGCCCATGCCCGAGACGTGGATATCAGTCATGGCCCTACGAGCCTGAGCGGCCTCACCCATGGCCTCCTCGACAGACTTGCCACGACCGGCGGCACCGAGGACCATACCCATGATGGCGAAGGGAGCAGAACTGGGGTCGTCGATGATCTCGGCGATGGAGAGCGCGCCGTTGGCAATCTCACCACCAATGAAGGCGAAGCGGGCCATGGCAGCCAGACCGGCGATGGAGAAGCCGACCTCGCTGAGGAAAGGGACGACCATGAGGACGAGGGAGACGATGAGCAGGATGAGCTCCTTTTTCTTCTGCTCCTCGATCTCGGAGCCGATCTCCTTGACCTGGGCCATGTTGTCGACGGCCTGGGCCAGCATGCCCACGGGCACCGACAGGGCGACGGCGGCGTCGGTCGTGTCGTTGGCGACGTTGTAGAGACCCATGCCGACGGTCAGCATGGCAGCCGAGAACTTCCCCTTAAGACGGCCAATCTCGGGCAGCGCCTGCTCCCAGATCTCCTTAGGGTCCTGGACCTCGATCTTGTCCGCCTTGCGCGGGTACTCGCCCTTGAGCCACTGGTGCACCTCGACGCAGTCTCCAGGAGAGCCCTCGCACTCGGGGTACTGGTCCCAGTCCTCCCACTTGACCCAGTCGGGGATGATGCCGAGGTCGGCCAGAAGAGCTTCCTCGTAGCCTTCCTTATCGCGCAGAGTGTACTCGATGATCCAGCTCTCGTAGCCGTACTCGGGGTCGTCCCAGGTGCCATCCGACATGATGTCCTTGGGCACAGGGCAGGCTCCCTCATAGCGGTAGTCGTCGCCGTCGGAGCGCTTGTACTTGCAGTCGAAGTACTTGTTGCCCAGGCCCTTGTGGGTCTCCTCGTCAGTCTCCCAGTTGTCCATCCAGTTGGCGAGCTGCGGGTTGACGAGCCCCTCGATATACTCGGCGTAGTAGCCGAACTTGCCGTCGTAGTTGTTATCGACGTCATCGTAAGACTTGATGGAGTCCTCGAGAAGCTTCTCCATGGCGGCGAGGACGTAGAGGGAGCGGCACGAGGACGGAATGTCGCCCGCGTCGGCACCCTCGAGGACCTTGTCGATGTTGTCGAACGACAGCTTGCAGTCGACGGGGCTGCCGTCGATGACCTCGCCACCGGAGTCGTCGCCGTCGACGGGATCATGGAACTGTTGCAGATCGATGGCCCAGTCGCTCGTGCCGGCCAGGTTGAGCTCCTTGGCCTTGTCCTGGCGCCTGTTCTTGGTCTCCGTGTCCATCCACGCGACCCAGTTGCCCTTCCAGGTCATCATATCGGAATCCGTCTCCTCGTCGTACCAGGTCTTGACGATGCCGTCCTCGTTGAGCTCCTCGCCGGCCATCATGGCCCTCAGCTCCGCATCGGCAATGTAGCCACCTGTAGCAGTGCACTCGCCCGGCTCGGCGTCGCTCTGGGTGTTGGAGCCAGTGAAGGTGCATGTAGGTCCAGTGCACTCGGGGTCGGACATCTTGAAGCTGCGGCCGTAGCTGGAAACGCCCATCATGATCTGGTTGGTGCGGGCGCCTGCCTTGGTGACCATGCTGAGGGCGTCGAGCGTCTCGGTCATGTTGACGTGGCTGCGAAGACAGCTGCCTTCGGGACAGCCAGGGCTTGCCCACTTGCTACCATAGTCCCATTGGCCGTGCAGATCGTACGTCATGTAGACGAAGTAGTCAACTACCTTGGCCATACCCTCGACGGGGAAGCCACGGAGGTACCAGTAGCTGGCGGGCAGTGCGATGGACAGAGACTTGCCCTCTGGCAGCTTGCTCTTGACCGCCTGGAGGAAAGAAAGATAGTTGGGACCATCGGTCGTGCTGCCGGGTACCGATCCGGGGATATCCGTAGCTCCGGCGTACTCCCAGTCGAAGTCGAGCCCGTCGAGGTTGTTGTCATTCAGGAACTGGACGACGTTGGTGGCAAACTTCTCACGGTTGGCATCGGACACACCGCTACCGAAGATGGGGGACGTGTCATAGTCGGTACTGAAGGACCAGCCACCGAAGCTGAGGATCTTCTTGACGCCTTTGCTGTCCATCTCGACCATCTTCTCGAACTGGTCCTTGACGGCGTCATCTCCCAGGGTCACACCGAAGTTGCCGTCGTTGGAGATTTGGGCAAAGGCGAAGTGAATGTGCGTCATGGCATCGAGATCAATCTGGGTAACGTCCATCTGCAGGCAGAGGCGGTTCTTGTTGAAACCCTCGAAGTAACCGACGCGAGAGAAGCTGGCAGGACCTTCCTCGTTGTTCACAATATCGGTACCGCAGTTAGAAACGCAACCGTTGGTTCCCGGTTCAGCTGTTCCGGGGTGTCCGTCGACCTCGCTGGGCGTGCAGAACTCGGTCGTAGTACCGCACTGGCCCCAGACGTCGCAGCAGGCGTTGAGCGGGCAAGGGTTGAGGTTGGCTACGTCATTGTAGTTATCCGGTCGAGTGGTGCCCAGCACCCACGGCCCGCACAGAGCGGAGGGATCCTGTGCCGGCATGGGCGGGTCGCCATCGCTCAGGCAGATGATCTGGCCCTTCTGCAGGCGGTCGCAGCCCGCGAAGCCGAAGGTCTTCTCGTTGTTCTTCTCGATGCGCTCCGTGTCGATTCCGAAGGCATCGCCGATGGCCCAGCAGCCGTCGCCGTCCTGGATGGTGTAGGTGAAGCAGGTGCCGTCGGCGTTGGGCTGCGGTGTGTGGTCCGGGAGATCACCCTCGCTGCAGCAGACGTACTGCTTGAGCATCAGCGTAGAGCAGAGGTTTTCCGTGCCGCTGTTGTACTTGGTGAAGTCGTCACCGGAGATGCCGCACCTCTCGGCCAGAGACGCGCAGCCGTCGCCTTCTTGAACTTGGATGTCCCGGCACTCGGCTCGAGGTTGCAGGGTTTCCCATCGCCGGACCTTGGAGGAGGCGGTGGTGCTGTTGGAGGGTGGCGAGACGGACGAGCCCAGAATAGTCACCGGTACAGCTGTCGGAGCTCCTCCGCTGGTCAACTCGGGCAGGTCAACACACTTTCCGAGAGCGCGGATGTAAGACTTCAGAGAGCTCTGGACAAATGCGACATTGCCGCTCTGGTCGGCAAACAGGCCAAAGCGAGTATCATACGCCGCGGCCGCTGTGGTGGCAGCACCGCAGGCTTGCATTGCATATCGGCCAGGCACAGAACCGCTTGCAACGGACTCGGCCACGGAGCCGATTAGGTCAGCAACAGCAGAGTTGACCATCTCACGGCCGGAGAAGGCGCCAACCACACTCTTGCCGGAGCGGGCGAACATCAGGGTCCGACCGCAGCCGGCCGAGTTGCCGCTCCAGTACTTCTCGAGCTGTTCCAGAGCGGCAGAGAACTGCTCCGGCTTGGCCGTACCACTTTGCTGGGACGAATTCTTCTGGATCTTGAGGTTGGTCTTTTGCAGCGTGGCACCGCATGTACCATCCTCAAGAGAGTTGATGGAGCTCTGAGGTGGTGCGACCATCTCAACGACCATGTCTTGGGATGGCGATTCGGTCTTGTTGTTGTTCATCAGACCGTAGAACGCACCGGCTTGCATCTGCGGGCCACCGCCCGAAGTGCTGCACGCCTTGATGCGCGTGCCCGATACGCCTCCTTCGACATTGAGGGTGAAGAGGGCAGTGTCCTCGCAGAGCGCCAGCTCGTCCATATTGGAGTAGGTGGTCCAGGCCGCTGGATCTGACCCGGCGAACTCGCACGCCTGCGGACAACGCTGAAGCTGGACATTGTGCAGCTCAGGTGCGGCAGCCTCGTCGGCCCTCTTGCGAACAAATGCAGAGCCAGGCTGCACCAACGGCAGTAGAGCAGCAGCGTGAACTGCGACTGTGACGGCCCGCATTGTGATGATGCGTTGAGCAAGTGAAGCCCTAGGTCAAGGAAAGGAAGAGGGGTAAAAATGAATGACTAGTAGACCTATGGCCGTGAGCTCATGGTAACAGCCAGAGTATATTGGCTTGCGAATTGTAATTATATTTCCTAGGCTTTCGAGACTCAGAAGCATGGGACGGTGAACAATGAATTGGTTATCCTAGTGCTTATGTTTCTGTTGCCTGCTAATTCTGGTTACCATCGGAACTTGCCACCAATGAGACGATTCTACTTCCAACGTCTGTTCCTCGTTGTACTCTTTTTCGAGAGGCTTTGTACCTCGCAGTACCATAAGCGGCATGATCCGTCGCCTCAATTTCCTTGTTCAGGCGTACAGGCCTTGTCTCGGACAACCCCCGAATTGTGAGGCAATTTGGAATTAGCAAGTGCTACCCTAGTAATTCATGGGACCGAGGCCGAGGCCGCGACGCTCAAACATCTGATGGTCGCACCTTATTTTTAATCTTAACTAACTCTATCCCTTTGAGTGCGGTAAGGCTACACTTGGGGTAATGATAGGGATCTTGACCAATAAAAATGCCACAAATGAAAGATACTTCTGCCCCTACCTATTTTAAGTGGTAATATGTCACGGCCCAGGTTGGGACCAGGCGGTCACAACCGGCAGAACCATGACGTACCCTCTTTTTCCTAACCAATCACTACGGATAAGCATATGCATGTGGAACGGGCCCTGTTCGACATGGCTCGATATATGCACGTCGAACGGGCTCTGTTCGACACAACTCGACACCGTTCGACCGTACCATTCACCCAGTATATATACACATTCATTTAGTACTTTCATAGAGATAGCCTCACCAGCTATCAACACACTTGGTTACACAAAGACTCACTTTTGCACATTACCAGACCGTGACCTACATTGCTCACTACGACGTCCTGATCCACTAGATCATACACCTCACGCCTCGGACCTACCCTATATCCCTAGGTTAGACCCGACCGTCACATAATAGAAGTCTTAGTAATTTCCTTTATTATAAAGAGCTATATTTGTTATGAAAGGTAGCTGCAAAGCACCCTGGTCAAATATGATAGCCTGATGTGTGTGTGTATTGTCTGTCGTCATCTAGGCTGTCCCCGCAGCAGGCAGGGGTAATATATGCGACCCTGACCGCCTTCCTATTCGGGCTGCTTTCAGCAAGCCCTCGGTGACCGATCGGGAGATCAGAGGCTAGGTCACCTGATCGTGTGCAAGGCTTTGTACATGATCCAATCTAACAATAATAGTCAATATAAATAAAGCTATTATTATTATATATATTGACTACTTAATTAGAAGGCAGTTAAAAATCTATAGAAATGTAGAGAATATATTATATAAAGAATTAGCTATCATTATTTCTAAACACACTTTAGGTCACTCTTTTGTACCGCGATCTAGCAGGGGGGGGGGTGGGGCGCCAAGGCCAAGTGTAGCCTTACCGCACTCAAAGGGATACCTGATTTGGTAGCTGGGGTCCCTGAACAACGTCCGGGGTTCCAGGGCCCACAGACCATTCTAAGCCGGGACTACCAATGGACCCCCACAACGGGTGCCTGCCCCAGCCAGCCCTGTCGTCCCTTTTGCCTGCCCTATGGCATCGCTGTTTCGAAACAGATCTGGCAGGGATTCTCGATTGCACTCGATCACGTCAGCACGCACGTGGTGGTTTCTCGAGCTCCTATTGATCGATCCGGTATACCATAACTCTGGACCTGTTGCAGCGCTTATGCGCTTACGCTATGCACCAGCCGCTCTTTACCGGAAATAATCTATAACAGACACTGCCAAGCCAAATAGTCGGTAATTTTCCAGCAACATTCCCCAAAAAAGTCAGCCCAGCGACAGGTCCTCGACCGCTAGCACCCCCCCCCCCCTTCCTCCTTTCTAGCCCGGGCTATCGCCTCCGGCTGGCTGCTCAGGTGCAACCTCACACGGCCCAGCTCCGCCCCCAGGCACTCCCACATGCCCCAGTCCTGCCCAACGTGCACGACACTCGAGCCGCTGTCCTGCAGGAAGCCGAGCAGCTCGGCGCTACTCGTGTCTCCCACTTGCCACGGGATGGCCAATTTCCACTCCTGATCCTGAATCCTTCGCGATGGCCGGGGAGGCAGGCCGAGCTCTGCCCGCCGCCGCTTCAAGTCGCTGACATAGAACTCCCGGTTCCCACTAGACTCTGCTTCCTTCTGGAGGAATGGGTCCGAGGCCAATGGGATCCTCTCGCTCTTGCTAGCCCCATCCGCATCTCCCTCCTCTTCACCCGGCATGTCCATAATTTTCGTGTAAGCCCATTGGTGGTTTCCAGCGACGCAGGCGCGGGCGCATTGCGATCGCATTGCCGGCCGCGCCTGCGCTAGCTCGCACATGATGTGAGGGGAGGGCAGGGTCGGATACCAGATCCAATAAGGGAGCTCGTCGTGAGGGACGAAGGGGGTGGCGTCTGGGAGCAGGCGCGAGATGCTGTTGTTCATCACGTGGCGGGCGTGGATTGCCCTGCGTAGGGCGACGACCATGCTCGAGTCCCAGTGGTCGGCGACCACCTTCATGATGTCTGGATTCCGCGCCAACCACATAGCCATGGCGGTGCTGCGATGGACCCCGGGGACGAGGCAGTGGAGCTCGTAGGGGACGCTGCAGCCTGGCCGGCGGAGGCGGGCATAGCGATCGACATTACCCTCGTAGGCGGCGGCCAGGATCAGGAGGTCCTTGTTCATGGTCGGCAGGTCTGCCGGGAGTGGCGCTGCTAGCAGTTCGACCTCGTTCTCCATGAGTTTAGCCGGCCCCAGCTCCACCTTCTCCAGCCCAATGCCCCAGTCCTCGGTGATATTGAAGTAATGCCAAGACCGGAAGTGCTGATGGTACTTGGAGCGCGCCTCGAGGGATGCGCGCACCGCCGTATCGGCATTGAGCAGGGCTCCTGGGGGGGGCATGTCTAGCTCGATAGTAACGTTGTAGTCGTTCATGACGGCGTAGCGCATAGGAGCGGCCATGATGCTCTCGTAGATTTCGCGCGAGCCCGCCTTGCCAATGCCGCCTGCCTGCGCAGCCTCCCGGGCCTCCTCGGCGATACTTGGGTCTGGAAGCAGGTCGAGCTCGTGATAGAGCCGGGCGTAGCCGGCGACAGCGCAGGCCCGACCGACCTGGTATCGCATACCGGGGAATTCCTCGGCGACACGGCGGTATGTCTCCTCACGGGCAACATCCGGGTGCCAGATGCAGTAGGGTTGGGTGGCGGCTGTCATCATCTGTTCACGGGCTGGAACCTCATTGCTCATGATCAGCCGGGCGTTGCGAGCCCTCGTAAACACCTCTTGGCCCTCGTACGTGCACAACTCTGCCATCTCGGCCGAGCGGGCTAGGGTAACGTGTCGGCGCAGGCCGCTGACGAGGCAAAGTCGCACCACGGAGTTGCCCAGCTGCTGGGGCAGCGGAGTGCGACCCTGCAAGGCCGACTCGCATTCGGCGGCGCTGAAGGCGCTCTGGCCAAGAAGGGAGGCGATGTCCGGTTTGGTTGCAGCAGCCATGGTTGTTTGTTCTTGCAAGGTCGAGAACAAGACCAGAGGGGGGCGGATGCTGCGGTGGTTGTTTTTTTTGCGGGGGTTGTTTCTATGTGCGCCGCCGTGGAATCCAATTCCTTATTATAGTTACCTCCAGTAATCACGAATTAAATCCTTCAACGCAAGGGCAGCGGCAGTGGACGAGGTGGACCCAAAATTTAAGCTAGTTGGGCCGGGCCACCTGCCAGTTTTGGAAACCCCCTTTAATTAGGACGTCAATGCTTGTCTTCCTTCAAGCTTCAGCCAAGTCCCTTGGTATACATCGGGGCTTTTCCGCGCCAAGTAGCACCATTGTACCTCCAAAGTAGCATGCTTCGTCGCGCAAAGGAGCCCTGTCGAGTTGTGAGTTGTAGCAATATACTCAGCCAGTCTAGTTAATCCCCCAATAGCTGTCCCCGTTTCAAACAAACGGGTGGCGGTTCCATATCTATCAGCTGTCCCCTGTGATTAACATAGCCGCCGTCCCTCCCTACACACTGCATACATATGCAGATACGTTCTTTACAGCCATACGGCTTCTTTCGTTTTTTCCAGTCCGTGATAGAGTCGGTTGTTGCTGATCAACTCGCGCACCATGATGCTCTCACGGCACTTTCTCGGCTGGTACCTCAGCGTACTGGCCATCCTTTCGTTACTTCCTGGGGCCATTGGAGGTGGCATGGCCGGTTCGTTTGAACGAATCGGCCCCCTCTACCAGACATACCGTATTGCTGTTGAGATTTGGGGTGCGGACCAGAAAAAGTTCATTCCCGGCCTTGCCTCTCTCACGGGGTCCCACCCGAACGGTGGCGCCAACTTCCTCGAGATGCTCAATCATCTTGATGGTAACATGTACACGGCGGGTGACATGGCGGAATTCGAGGTGGACGACATCAACAAAGCGACGCCCATTTACAATGCCGCCGATATGCTGTTTTACAAGGATGCCCCCTCTCAAGTTCCGCTCTCAAAGTTGTTTAGGAACACGCCGGCGGATTGGCCAGATGCTCTCGCTAAGATCCGGACAGTTCTGAAAAGAGGTTAGTTCCCTTGCCGCTGTTCTTCTGCCCATTTGCACTGATAATCCATTTTGCTGACACATACATGGGACTCTATCTAAAGCCCACGAAGTGGCCTCTCAAGAGGGAACTTTGGAGTCCATTCGTGAGCACAGGCTCCGCCTCGAGGTGTGCCACGAAGAGATCATCAGGTTCCGACAGAGCGATCTTGCGAAAGGCGCGGTCAAGGATCTGGTCAAAGTTGACGGCTGGAAAGATGCCAAGCCCCAGGCATCTGATGTAGACTGGCACCATGATAGCTCCTTCAAGATCTACACCTTTGACGCCCAGGGAACCATTGACGCTTCGACCAACGTCAATTTCGAAGCCGGGGAGGTGGAGAGATGGGCTGCCAACTACGGAACGAACGATGCGTACACGCTGCAGGCGAAGAACCATTACAAGGTGGTCGCTGAGCATATCGAAAGCAAGACATTGGAAAGCCGTTTCTTGGGTGGATTCTGTTGATTTCTAGAGGTAGCTTTGGCTCATGGCTCGATACGGTTGTGACAATACACTGCTCGACTTTGTCATTGAAGCGGATGTGTTTTCGCACGATGCCTGGCGATGAGACCCCAGAGGCTGAAGATGACAGCATACTAGAGGCATTGCGGCTCATTTGTCTCGAAGACATAACATAACCCGTCACTGCTCCTCGATCAAGAGTATGCCTTGTTAATCCCTGGCAGTTTGTTTCCTGTGCTCGGACTACTGGTGCTGTCTGCTTGAGTAACGATGAAGGCGATAACGGCCTCTGCAGCATGATCTCCGGAACCGTTCTCTTTAGTATGGACTTCTTGTCAATGCTTCTTCGGCGAGTGGTGATATATTTCCACGATGTCCAGATATCTTCCTCCTTCCAGTCGTGGCATTTTCGGTAATAGTATGATTCTAATCCTTGGAATTACCGGATAGAATATCGCCGATCTTCTTTTCAGCTTCAACCCTATTTGGAGCTATTCGACAGAGAAGATCCTTCGCATATGCAGCAGCCACCATTGCTGCATAGCCCTGCCACTCCTTGTTCTTGTGGGAATCCGAATAGTCGCATATACCGCGGATAACTAGGCAAGGAAAGTGGCTCATCAGCCCTGCCGCTTCCATTTCAAAGCACAGAACGTCCATTTCCGCCGCAAGTCTATCGCGAACCAAAGCATCCTCCATCAACTGATTCACCGAAGCAATCAGGCCGTAGTGGACCACTGGACTTTGCAGTTATTTCATCCGTTCGGGTCGATTTATCAAGTTCGATGGATCGACGCCACATATTTCCACACAACTATTTTTCTTGTCTGGAGCTAACATATGCAGTAAATGTGCTGGCAGCGACTGAGAAGTGGTTTTTATCCTGAATTAGCACACGGGGTTCATCTAACAAGCGCCCCTACATGTTCATCATTTAAAATTGTCTCCTTTCCTATGATAGGTCGCTCGCTTCCTCCCAATTAGCTAGAGTTGCCGCCGAGGATGCGGCAGGCGGGCTGGAGGTGGCAGATGCCATCGCCGCCGCAGAGGGCTGCGCAAACCGAGTTGAACGATTTACAGTGCACTTGTTAAGCGAATGGATGTAAATTAGACATTTTCTTAACATTCGCATGCAAGAAAGTAAGAAAACAAAGGAAGGCGCTTGGATTAGTGGGCAAGGGCCGGCCCGCTTGATCTAGGGCGGCTTGCGGTGAGCACACCTAGCCACACTGGTTACTCGAAGAGGGAAGGGAGTAAAGCCAACAGGGCCTGAGACTAGACCGCCATCTGCCGCAAGGCTGGCCATAATGCAAGAACCTGCTCAGAGGTCGAAGATATAGATGGTTTATCAGATTCTGATAGAACGTACATGCATAGTGGATGTACCAACATAGTGGATGTACCAGCCAACCGCATTTTCACATTCCTTCATCTTCAACTGCGTTTTTCTCAACCTACAATAATGAAATCTACTTCTAACGAAGCTCAAACTATTCTTGCTTGTCAGACTCTTGAAAATGATCCTCAACTCGGTCTTCGTACAGCTGCAGCTATCTATGGAGTCTATCACATTAAGCTAATTCGACGACGACGTAGTATACTATCGCAACGCGATAGCGTGCCTAAATCGCGAAAATTAACAGACCTAGAGGAATCGACAGTCGTATAGTACATAATCGATCTAGATTCGCGATCATTTCCTCCTCGGCTTATTGAGGTTGAAGATATGGCCAACCGACTGCTTGCCGACCGCGACGCGCCACGCGTCGGACCGCGATGGGCTTCCAACTTCGTCAAGCGACAACCAGACCTTCGTACGCGTTCTTTTCGAAGGCTTGACTATCAGAGAGCTAAATGCGAAGACCCAGCCGTTATCCAGGCCTGGTTTGATCTCATACGCAACACAATCGCCAAATACGGTATTATTGAGTCTGATATCTACAACTTCGACGAGACAGGCTTTATGATGGGCGTTATTGGTAGCGGAATGGTTGTCACAATGGCTGAAAGGCGTACGAATACGAAGATGGTCCAGCCTGGAAGTCGGCAATGGCTTACTGTGATCCAGGGTGTCAATTCTAGCGGCTGGTGTATCCCGCCGTATATCATCGTTGCGGGCAAAATCCACCTCTCAACCTGGTATGAAGACAGCGCCCTACCGCACGATTGGGTTATCGCAACAACTGAAAATGGCTGGACAACGAACGAGAAGGGCCTAGAATGGATCCAGCATTTCAATCAGCACTCAAAGAGCCGATCTTCCGGCGGGTATCGCCTTCTCGTACTAGATGGGCACGAAAGCCACCACTCAGTCGAATTCGAGCTTTACTGCAAGGAAAGCAATATCATCACGCTCTGTATGCCTCCTCATTCCTCTCATCTACTTCAGCCTCTTGATGTTGGCTGTTTCAGCCCGCTCAAAACGGCGTACGGGCATCAGATTGAGAAGAGGATCAGAGCCGGTACAACCCACATCACGAAGGAAGACTTCTTTCCTGCCTTCCACACAGCATTCCAGGAAGCTATGACCAAAGATAACGTACAAGGAGGCTTTCGAGGGGCAGGGCTTGTTCCTATGAGCCCAGAAAGGGTTATTTCGCGGCTAGATGTGCGGCTTCGAACACCAACGCCTGTCAAGGGGGGTCCTGAGCTGCCCGAACCTTGGGTCTCTTGTACGCCGCATAACCCAATTGAAGCTGGTTCTCAATCCGAATTTATCAAAGGTCGGATTGCTAGGCATCAGGGAAGCTCTCCGACATCAATTATTGATGCTCTAGATTGTTTCACGAAGGGCACGTACGGAATTATGCATCAGCTGGCCTTATTGAAGTCAGAGAACCAGATCCTTCGGCAAGAGAATCAGGCCCTTAGTAAACGCCGCAGGGCCAAAAAAAAACACATCTCAGGCACGGAGGAAGCCTTACAATAGGCGAGGGTCAAGATCTTCAGGCTCAAAGCCAGATAGATGTGCAGATGAAGGAGGAAACAGATCAAAGGGTGGGTCGTATAAGACGCGCTGAGACAAAGCAGCGGCGCTGTGGCGTCTGCAGCAAGCCAGGGCATAATGCGCGAACATGTACGATAAAGGTAATATCGTCCGAGGAAAGCGATTCCAATTGATTTAAATTGATTAGAGTAGTTGTAGTGGAGCTAGAGGGGAATTGAGATGAAGGGTAGCAGTTAGCTGGTACATCCACTATGTTGGTACATCCACTATACATGTACGTTATTGGATTCAATTGAGTGTTTTTTTAGGTGAGTTGTAGGGATTAAAAGTTAGGTGGAGAAAAGTGGCCGGCTAAGTGATATGGCCGGCTAAGTGACGAACTACGTTATACTACTTTATTGCCATATTATTAGCAACACTGGATTCAATTCCCTTCGTTCAATGTCCAACTCTGCATTACCGTGGCTATGTCGTATTACTTGTTTCCGGCCGCTCGGTATATATCTCGACACTCGAAGTTAAGATCCCCCGATCACTCCCTGCATCCGATACTTCGAGTACAACTCTATCCGTTCTATTAATCCTCATCGTGGACATCTTGTACGATGAGTCCTTGACATTGCAGTCTGTCCCGGGCTTCTGGTTTGTGTAGTGCTTTGAACCTGTCATGGAAGTCAATAAGCCCAATCGCTTAAGAATCTTCTCGAGGGGCCTCTTGAGCGTAGGAATACACGATGCTATGATGCTTGTACGATAAATCTGTCAGCTAATTCACCAAACTGCATATCAGGCCTCTAAGGGCACAATTACCTGAGGTACAGCTCCACTTCACTCCACAGTGCAATCCCCATGGCCTGCCAGAGCGTGTCTCCGTTCACACCGTATGATTTTACCTGCAACGTCTTGATAATGCCCCCAATTCCGGCAATCAATCCTAACGCCATGACGACTCCAAGCGCGGCTTTTTCTCTCGGCCGCAAACTCACCAACTTCAAGATGAAGTTGATAGGAATAAGAGCTAAGATGAAGTCTGTGACGATAGTAAGGGATGATAACACGTAAATGCTAACTTGCACCACCTCCCTTGGGAGGCAGGTTGCACCAGGGATTGCTTTGTCCCAAACGGCTGTTAGCGGTCTGCAGGTGGAGAACTGAAAGACGTTTATCGCGGCGGCAATAAGGAGGAGTAGGGCGATCATGAGGTAGAGGGACATGCGCCATGGCCGCGAGTCTCGGTTGATCCGCAGCAGTAATAGGGCGATGGATACCTTCGATATCGACAGTGCCCAGGCCCAGAAAGGCTGCTGTATGAAAAGATATTTCGCCGCTTCTGTAGATTGCTCTGCCGATAAGTAATAATTATGTCGACCTAATCCGTTTTTTATAGCAAGGAGCAAGAGAATCCAGGTAATCGTGGCAAGAGCCTGGCCAAAAACACATGATCAGCCTGTGGCTACAGAAACGGAAGGGAGGGCGTTCAGGTAGGGGAGCGTACCATAGACAGAATAATAGTGTAATCGTCCCACCATAATCGAAAATTCGGTCTCAGACGAGTGTAGACTCTTCCGCCTAAGAGGATCAAGGCGATGAGCTCGAGGACGGACGAGACAACGACCAGCTTCCACCCCTGGTTCTCGTCAGGCCCCTCCGGAGGAGGAATACCCTCAACGACGCTCATAATGACGCAAAAATGACTGAAGGGATCATGAGGTGTAGGTCCGTTCCGGGTAGGATGAGTTCAAGGAATCAGCGTTGCCATTGTAACACGCGTTTTGGGCTTCGAGGCCCGGATCGTTTTATTAACAGATCTACAGTAATTTGTATACTGGTGGGCGCCTCAAGTCCGGCCCCCCCGCGGTCGGTTCCCTCCCTAGGGGGGTCACTGACTCACAAAAAGTATCCTTGATTCGCAAAATTCGGTACCAATAAATCCTCTCCATAGCGCTAAAGTTCTTAGGGCCTTAAGTCACTTTTCTATTCCCGTAACCCTAACCCTGACTAAACCTTATTTCCGGACGCAAGGTACATAGTAACTAGTGGATGTACCACCTATTTTTACGTATTTTGCGAATCAACGATACCTTTTGCGAGTCAGTGACCCCCTAGGGAGGGAACCGACCGCGGGGGGGCCGGACTTGAGGCGCCCACCAGTACCACATTGTCGCTAGTCACTCCCCCAGGCCACAGAGTTGTGGCACAGTAACGGCGCACCAACGGAGGTCAGGGGATGACAAGCCATGGCCTGCCTTAGTTACCTAACTATGCGCCACATACGACTCTTCGAGAGTGAGCTAACTGCTCTGCGGCGCAATAGCATATGGACTAGTATTCCCATGGCATTCTACTGCCAGCCTTACGGATGCATGCAGTATGGTTCGAATAATAAAGACCTATATTAAGTGTGTTGCCCATATTCACTACCACAGGTGTTAGAGCCGGTTCGGTGCAGGCTAGGCCGGATGTTTGCCCCTTTAGTTACTCGGCCGCTGGATTTTTGACTTTCTCTCGAAAGTGACGTGGCTTGCATTGGCTGAATGGATGGCGCATTCTCACATGTTTCTGTTCTCCATTAAAAGTGGAATGCGACAACACATAAAGCTAAGCCAATAGTTACACACAGTCCCTCCGCCACCATTCCCCATAGTATCATATAAGGAGAGCTAGGCTACATTCCCCGCACCAGTTACAATACGACAGGATTTTCGCCGCAAAGGCTAAAAAAACTTATGAAGCTACTTTGTTATTCGGATATGGGGCTTATATGAGTGTCCAAAGCGTGACAGATTGACTTCTCCTGTTCAATTGGAGGCATGTTGGAACACCAGGGCTCCAAGAAGTCACGTGTGAAACAGGGGGTTGTCGGGAACGACTCGGAAAGGGCTCGCCAAGCCCCCGGCCGGCTAGCTCATATTAGGAAGCAAGGGAAAGCTATACCTCCCGGACCTCAAGGGGTGGGAGCTACAGTGAACAGATACACAATACACACACATGTTCAAGGTCACCAAATGGTCATACAAGCTATCTGACATCTCCCGCTATGGGAGCCGGTGGTTTGGTAATATCCATTAGCGTCTTATCGCGAGCTGATTGAAATGACCAATACGCGCATACCGTCCTGCGAATTAGAGTCTTGTTTTTCTACAGTGGTGGTGCGCCGTTTTAAGCGTGGCGCACAGCGCCTATTGGGGGGATGCGTTGACCTTGGGTAAGTTAGCCCGTTGCGACACGTCTGTAGTAGGGAAAGCGATGTTAGGCAAATGTGTCGCCCAGGGGAGATGACAACTGCCGCCAAGGCGAGCACTCGAATGAGAGGGACGGCTGAGTGAGCTGGAAAGGGCAACAGATTGATCGTGAAGCCGGATGGGCTAGCTTATAGATTGATTGAAGACAAGTCTCCGCGGATCCTATCGCCGTGGGCCTTTGGCAGCTTCTGGTATCAAACTCAACCCTGCAATACAGGGAAGTTCCGTGTGGAGGTATGCGCCACTCATTCCGAACAATGCGTACTAACCGTATGCTGACCGTATGGTGTGACACACACACGGAATGGACCGTGTGCACTAAATTACCGGCGTATCCCTTTGCAATAGCTAAGGCATACTGGCCGTACCGACCCACTTTTGGGAAATTTTTGACCACTAGACGGCCCGAAATGAAGGGTACTTTGATTTGCGCCTAAATTTGGTTATGATAGAAGTCCCAACAAGCCTGCCAGGTACAAATCGCAACATCACACTGAAGGCAGCCTGAAGTGGTCATCCTTGCCCGCCCTTGATTGAGCTGACTTGGCTGTGCCGACCCCAGAGGCGCCCGACCCTGCCGGGGCTCGTTGAATCTCACCCTCTTACAGCCGAGGCAGCGGCTTCGTTTCCCGCGAGAGACTCTTTTATGCTGTACAACAGGCGTAAAAGTGTCGCCAGAGCGATATCTCTGCCGCGAGGCAGCGGTAGCTTTGTAAGTGCGAATGAGGTCATCACAGATGCGTTGCCTCCACGCTGTCTGTGACTCAATTCGCGGCCAACTAGGGTCCCCATGGAGCTGAAGAAGGTAGCTGTTCACAAGTGCAGTCTCGAAGAGAAAGCACCATGCGAGAGCCCGCTAAGCGCCCTTATAAACACGATGGTCCATTCCCAAGCTTGCTTTAAGTTGATCGCCAATATCGACCGCGCCCATGTGATCATTGTAGTCAATGGCGATAGACGGCTGCCAAACCTGTAGCACAGGGGTGTCACCAAAAAAAAACGCTTGATTTGCCGTGCTCGAGGTTGTGTTGATGTCGGCCGCCGGCGGATGCGTTGTTCGATCTTGTCAAATAGCTGGCTGCGGCAAAAGTGTAGGGTCGCCTCACTCATGTAGTAGTACAGCAGCTATTCTAGACCATAGGTCTCCAATTCAACAGATCTCGTGCCCTGTGAATACCGTTGACAACAGTAGCACTAGGGCGTTATCTTTCTATGTAATTTGATTGACCTACGGCTATAGAGGATAAGTTAGTAAGGGAAATACTAAGAGATGTGTCTCATGGATCGCAGACCTGATTATCCTTCGTGGGAATAGTGTGACGGGAGCGTCTGGAGTGCTGGACCCAGGGTGGGGTCGATACGTAACTAGGACGCACGGGGCAGGCCACAGGGACTATCAACGCGTCTACGCGTCTACGCGCTTGCCCGCTTTCTCTCTTTCCTCTCCATCGTAGTATTCTCGCAATACAGTGGCATTACCTCTTGAGTTGATCTCATCTGGCCCGTGACAAATAGCCTCAAGCTAGTTCCAGGGCTAAGGCAGCTTCCCTTGCTCATCCTGGGTCTTGAGCACCACTAGGGGCTTATACAGCCCACAGTTAGTGCGGCAGGTGCCTGTAGCCCCGTAGCCTCGCTGCCTGAGGACCCGGAAGAGCTTAGGCGAGGAAAATAGGTTGTCGAGGAAGACGTGGTATATAGCATCTGGCAGCAGGTTAACTAGGGCAACAACCACGCTCTGTGTCGGGTTGAGGGCTGCTTTGGCCGGCCCTGATCTCCGAGACCGTCGCTTGCTCACAGGACCGAAGGCGTTAGAAGGCGTATGCCAAATCCAACGCAGGAAATAGCCTCGTTGTGCCACAACCCAAACCTTGAAGCCTGTTGGAGTCGGCTTGGTCTTAATGGTGACCGTCTCTCTTGCCCTCCCTGTGAAGCCGATGATGCACTCATCTACAGCGAGATGTGTGCCTGGCTTAAAGAGCTTCGTAGACACCTCCTGTATGCACTTAGACCACTTATTGACCTTTTTAAAGTTCTTCACGATGCCGTTTTCTGCTTCTAAAGGCACGGCCTTGTTGTACGGTTGGAGGCAGCGATAGAGGTGTTGAAATCGCTTGAAGGTCATGTATTTGACAATAGGATGCTTTGGCTGCTGTGAGTCTTTAGCTGCAGTTACCTAATGGTCCTTAATAGCAACTTCTGTATGAAGACCTAAGTAAATGATGATAGTAAGCCAGATGAATACTTCAGCGGATGACGTAGGTCTTGGTGCTTGTCCAGATGCTGAAATCGATGTAATTTCTAGATTTGAGTAGCTGACCCATTTCTCAACTAGCATTTTAGGTATAAAAAGCTGGAAAAGGGACAAGGGCGTAGAAGAAAGGGTTGTAATGACAGGGCTACGTTGAGGGATGTGAAAAGGCCAGAAGTTGTAGCCGCGTTGTAATGTTAGCGGCATATCCGGCTGGCAGGTGCTATCAGCTGCCTGCTCACGTTGGCACTGGTCTAGGCAGATGTAAAGTTCCTCGTCAAAGGCGTTCGCTACTACGCTGTGTTGTGTCGCTGCCATTTGAGTATCAAATTAATCGCATACATAGTAAATTTGGTAGTGTTGATTCTGATGATGCTGAAAGTTACGAGCATGTCACCTCCTGCGAGCGCTAAAAGCGGGGTAAAAAAGTGGATCGGTACGGCCAGTATGCCTTAGCTGTTGCAAAGGGATACGATCCGTGGCACCACCACCCCTCGGTAGATCTTCCTCATGTCTTGGAGGGTAAGGCCCCAGGTTGAGCTACCCAGGCTACTTAGGGCTGAGATTGTTTTCGTCGCCTTCCTCCGTATTTCGTCTACGTGGGGCTTCCACTGCAGCGCAGAGTCCATTGATGAGTCCTAGATATTTGCAGGTCGGCTTTGCCGGGATCTCGCCCCATGCCGTTTGCAGTGGGTGTTGAATATCTATTTTCGTGCGTGCCCTGGTGAAGTGTATGAGTTGGAATTTACTGGGTGAGAAAACTGACGCATGTGTTTTAGCCCACTGCTCGGCTGTTTGGAGTGCTCCTTGAAGCTTGTTGCAAGTTTCCGTCGTCGTATCTCCCCATGTGAGGATCGCCACATCGTCAATGAACCCAGTAGAAGTGGTGTCCTCTGCCAGGTTGTAGCTCTCGATGAGATCTGCGTGGTAGAAAATGTAGAGGATTGGTGAGAGCGGCGAGCCTTGTACTGTCCCGGTCGAGGTTCTATGTCGCTCGGTTTTGAATCCATCGATCGAGATCTTAGTGTATCGGTCTTCAAGAAGACTTGATATCCACCGAACCGTCTTTTCATCAATTTTCCTCTTCCGTAGGTTGTGCAGGAGCCGTTTGTGTGATACGTTGTCGAAGGCGCCGGAAACGTCGAGTAATAGCAAGCTGGCTACCTGGCCTCGGCCTCTGTTCCACGCCTCATAGATCTTATTGATGATGTGATGCACGGCGTGCTCGGGGGATCTCATCTTCCTACCTCCCATGTGGGTTGAGGGGAGCAGGTTATGTATCTCCGCCACATAGCTCAGCCAGTGTGCTATTATGGCATCCATGATCTTGCCTATGGTATTCAACAACCCTATCGGCCGGTAAGACCCAGGAATGGTGTAGTTGTCCTTTCCCTGCTTCCTCAGTACAACTGTTGTCGATTCCCTGAAGTGTTGTGGACAGTAACCGAGATTGAGGCTCTGATTGAAAATTGCCGACAAGTGAGGCTTAATCCACGTCGCTGCTAGTTGCAATGCTTTGTTCGGGATGCCATCAGGGCCGGGGGCCTTGAGCGGCGAGGCTTCTTGTATGGCTCTCTCCACTTCTTGTTCTGTAATGGGCGGCATCGTTATCCGGTCTGGGTAAGTCGCGTCTTCGATGTCGCCAATCTCTGCTTCTGGCGGGGAGGGAAAGAATGCCTTCTTGAAGATCTCTGCCTTTTCCGCTGGGTCTGAGACCATTTGAGAGGTGTCTGGGTGCTCTAGTGTAGGTGTTACCTCTGGTGCCTGAGTGGTTCTGTTTCTAGCCCATTTTGCCATTCTCCAGAGAGCTTCTGGTGACTCTGAAGCTCTCTCAACATTCTCTCGATGCGCTCTTCTCAGTGCCTTCCTGATTACCCTACCTTTGTGATTTCTGGCCGCTCTGTATGCCTCCCATGTTTCTTCCGTGTGGTAGAGATTGTGGAGTCGCCTGAGGCGCTTGGTCTCTGCCAGCACTCGCGTGCACTCCTCATCCCAGCCGCGTCTGGATTTAGGTGACCATGTCCATTGGGGCACTGCTGTCTCTATTGCACTCTTCAGTGCTTCAACTATTTCCCCTACGTACCGATCAAGCGCGCTTCGGGTTCTCGGTCTTCGCTGCGGCGGCAGCTTACCTAGGACCGCAGACCTGAATCTCTTCTCATCTATCGATTTCCAGTTTCTGTTTGGCTCTCTGCTGAGCTGCTTGACTGATACGTCGAGGGAAGTGACGATCGGCAAGTGGTCTGAGTCGTGATCGAGACTACGGTCTGCTTCGCATCTGATAACCCGATCGACCAGGCCGAGGGTAACCAAGCAGAGATCGATCGTTATCTGCCTACTGCCTTCTTCGTATGTGATAGTGCCTGGTGCCAGAGTGTTTGTGAGGTTATAGTCTTCCATAATCTCGACGAGATCCTCTGCCTCTGCCTCTGCCTCTGTTCTAGAGACATGGGACCCCCCCCCCCCCCCCCCACAACGCATGGTGTAGATTGAAGTCTCCAATTAGTATTTGCTCTGCTTGCTGAGCCGAGTTGAGCACCCTTCGCAGTTGGGGTAGTACGCTTCGCCTGTTTTCTGCCGTTTGGTCGGGGTTGTAAATGTTATATACCTTGACCTCTCTCGTCTCGTCTCCTTATCCGAAGGTTATCGTTACCGTATAAAGATCCCAATTATGTGGCTCATATTGCCACTTTGAATGATCGAGGCGTTTGTTTATATATAGGCACACCCTTGCTGGGCCTTCGCCTTCGTCTTGGGGGCAGTATAGATGAAACCGGTCTTTTGCCGGATGGTGTGTGGTGTCTATGAAAGAATTCGCCCATGGTTCTTGGATGGCTAGGATGTTGAACTCCATTACCTTTGGGTCCTGTAATAGGGTAGCTATAACGATGTCTTTCGATTTTCTTATGTTGTACTGTAATATTGAGAGTGATTTTATATGTTTTATTTATGGTTGTTGATGTTTATGTTGTCCGCTTGGTAGGTGTTGTGTAGTCGTGCCGAGTTTGCATCAAGGGCTTCCAGTGCCCTTCTAGATGGCGTTATAATTCTTTGGGGCCGTTGACTACCCGTGTTGATTGTGATCTCATTCTCTACGTCGTTTAGGGGAGTTACGTTGCTCCTAGGGTTGGCTCTCTTTTGCCCTCTCTTTGTTGGTAACTTGCTTCTTCCTTGCTGATTCTGCTGACTGCGACTAGGTACGAGGGATGGTGCTCTCTCCCGGATGGTTCATCCGATCGGTTCCTCCTGAGTTCTCGCAGTTGGGTTCGCCTGGCTGATTGCCATACTGCTCTGTGGCACTAGGTGGTACCTAGGGCGTGCGGCGTAGGCGGATTTAACCTTGGCCATTTTATCTTTCCTGGTTGTACATTGGTTGCTCCATGCCTTATGTTCGCCTTTGTAGTTGGCGCACTTTCTAGGCACGCTCTTGTTAGACTTGATAGGGCATTCGCGGGATGCGTGTTCTTGAGCGCAGTAGCCGCATCTCGCTGTTGCCTTGCACTGGGTTCCTATGTGGCCATATGCTTGGTAATTGAAGCATTGCCTCAGTCGACACGACCTGTTATATAGCTCGCACCGAAAGACTTCGCCGTGCTAGATTAGACCTTCGTTAATGATCTTGTTAGCATCCTGGGGTCTGGTGAATTTAATGATGATCGAGGAAGCATTCTTTGCCGCAGATGTCCTCGTGAGCCAGCTAATGTATTTTATTCCGGCGCTCGGGATGAAAGGTCTGTTTTCCTGCAGGATATTGTCTCTGGTGTCCTCGAATTGGCTCGCATTTATCGAACTGGTCCGGATGCTATGTATGAGAACTCCGTATGTTGAGATGCGCATGGTGGCCCCATTACTAAGCTGATGCTCCCAGTTCTTAGCAAATTGTCTCAGTACCTCTATATCAGAGGTCGTAGCCGTCCTGATGCTAAGGTCGCCGCTTTAGAGCTGGTTAGTTGAGACCGTTCTGATCTTCTCTATGTGTTCGTTTCCGCTCTATTCTATAGCACGGTCTACGTGTGCTTTCAGACTACGAGGGTTCATCGCCCGTAGGTTAGCTATGGTAAGCGGGTTCCGGATGTTCACTATGATCTCACGGAGCACTTGCGCAGGCGGTGCCTTGTGGTGGTTCAGCGGATTGTGCATGCTTGTAGCTAGCCCATTTCCAGCTGCTACCGATGCGTAGGTCCGTGGCAAGCTCGATCGGTTGTGCGGGTCTGCGTTCTTGATCTCTCTCACCATTGTCATGACTGTTCTGCTGATATCGATCGATTCTCTGGCTGCTGCCTTCGTCTCGTTCTGTGTTTCGTGGCCCTCGCGTATTCCTTCCAATGCCTGCTGGCCTGTGTTCGCTGCCTGTTTGAGTTCCGTCTTGATGTCGTTGAGAGCTTGCATCGTGCTTTCCGCCGCGATCTTCGATTCGGTTCTTGCCATCTGTAGTGCGTCGTGTATGGTGTCGAGGTCTGGGATGTTGTGAATCTTATTGACGAGGGATAGTGCGCCTATGGCCATGATCTTGGCTAGGTTATGGGGAACAGGTTGGTCTTTCGCGCGTTCGATGCACAGGAGGGCGTCTCTGAGGTATTTGCCGAGTTGCGTGGCGTGCTCGCGGAATTCGGCTGGCCATGCCACCTCTTGGGGCCACGAGGTCGCCATGATCGTCTGAAGACGCACTGGGCGATGCGCTAGACTTCAGGCTATTCAATTGACCCGTCGGAGAGGCGTGAGAGTGCTGTTTGGGCTGTTGTTTTCAAAAATTCGTTCTCGCTGTTGTGAAAAGTTTTTGCAACGCAATGCAAGCTAAGATGCAAGGCAGTGGCGATGGACGCCGATATATCACGTGGACAGTCACGAGATCCAGGGACCAATTCTCCCAGCATCTGAATTCGAGGTGCCATGTACCTTACAGTGTGGGCAGCACTGTTTTAATCTATTATGTAAGCGGTGGCGCTGCTATATACCTTGTAGTACCTTAGGGGACTTATTCTCAAGGCCACTTTTAGATCTTTGATTACTCCACAGGTAAATTTGCCCAGTAAAGTCAGCCACTTCTGACCCTTCCAATGGAATTATGTATTCCTAGGTACCTGTAAGTACTACTGGTCTGTGCGTTTTACCTGAAAAAAAGGGTAGTGGGATCCAGAGAGAAAGGTGTACCAGTTCAGCTTATGTTCCTTGGTCGTGTTTTAATGTCTGCAGGTTCGTAAATGTGGGACTGTATGTGGCTAACTCAGGGTGTGCTTGAAGCTATAATTCTTCTGAGCTGCGGCCACAACAGGCTTAACCTTGCCTCAGGCATCAAGCGTCTAACAAGGCAGCCCCGAGTTGTCGCAGACGATTCTTGACCTTCCACCCCACCGCAAGCTAGCCTGCTCCATGAGCCACAAGAGGCTCATCAACACAGCACTTAATGGCTCCCCGACTGTCTCCCGGAAAGCTTGACCAGATCTATGTCATGCTATGTATGTATGTACTTAGTGTTTGGCGCCATGGATGAAGTGGATGATTGCTGACGCCGGAAGAGGACAGTGGCTCCAACCACTCTTCGTTCATCCAATTCTTGCCAGTTGGCACCTGCCTGCGGATGTGGGCGCTCCTGTCTGGGCCTCGCTAGCTATGTACCAGACGCCAGCGTATCGTCTATCTCTTTGGTTCAGTTCTATTCACTACATAGTCCAATCATGTTCTATGCTCTTTGGACTTAGCGCTTAGCGTAAGATACGGTCATGCCATTACGGTAGAGACAATACGGTAAGAGCAATACGAGCATGAGTCAAGTAAGGCAACCTGGTCAGCTTGTTAGACAAAACATGCCAAGGCATCCTCACAGAAGTACTCTATTTGTCGGAACCTTAACATAAGCCTTGACGACGAAATCATCAGAGTTGCTGACAGTGGTGTACTTCAAATCCCATTCCTTGGTGGACATTGGGTCCTTAATGCGATTGATTGAGCGTAAGGAGGTGTCAAAGGAAATATTGTACTTCTCCTCTCGAACAAACCTCTCTTCCCGCATGATTTTCCACGGCCCTTCGACAAAGGAGCTCGCCTTCCATGGTGTAGGTAGCGGGTCTCCGAAGTGCCTTTCTTTCAAACGCTTTACTCCTAAATGAATTAGATTTATCACCGCAGATGTGAGGGCTCTCGTACCTGCTTGTCGCTTTTCACCTTCTCTTCACCTCTTTCTTGTGTCCGATGCTTCGTCGGAGGCATCCGCGTCTTCCGTTTGCCGAATACCAGGAAGAACCTTAGTTGCCAATTCCTCCCCATTGATGAATGACGCCTCCTCCACGACTTGCTTGGAAGCAGGCAGGGTGGCAATAAGACATGCCAAGCGAGGGGACATGGACCTCGTTCTCAGCTCACATCAACGGCTCAGCCATCGAGACCACCTCTTCACCAACCAAGTAACTCCAGGAACTACGGAGAAAGCCGAAGGTGACTCCAGTCAACCGAACCCTTGCTTAGGATCAAAGTGTGGTACGCTGCCCCGAGAACTCCCCGACCTGTGTTTGATCCGCGCATACATGAGGTACATTGAGGAGGAGTCCATCTTTACTCCCACAAAATCTTGCCTCCATTCTTCCATAATTCCTAAAAGACTGGGTCCACGCCCCTTTTGCCTTGCATAGAAGTTGTGTTATCTGTTCCTGGCGGTGTTGGTGTAAACTGGATGTTGGGGAGGTGTGAAGTTGAGAGTGTACTCACCATCAGCAGCTCCCACCCTTACCAGCAGAATGGCCAAAGGAGGCCGCCAGAGCTGAGGCATAGATCAATGATCACAAGGCTGACTCTTGTCGTGCCGATCTGGCGGACCAACAGCACGGAGAGACCGACGGGCGGGGGGCAACGCCGACATGATCATGCCAAGCGAGGTGTGGTAGGAACCATGGGGTGAAGATAGCTGGTTCAGCCGGTTCAGGGGTCGGTGATATGTCTGGATGCTGTCATACGCCCAGGGATGTCAGACCAGCTTGCATGCAGCAGCACCTTAAGCATCGCCATATCATGATTCGTCGTGGTGCCCACTGCCAGTTGCTAGGATAAGAAACAAGCTGGGTTGCCCGGAGAGGGTCCTGCGAATCATCAGGGAGTAGTCTGTCTGGACCAACTATATAAGTAGCTAAATGAAAGCTAAATATTAGCAAAACTCCCTACTACCCTCCACGTTCGCGCACGCTGTGAGAGCTGGTGCTTATCCCTTCACTCTTCTCATTGCCATATTTTTAAACATGCCTACTAGATACCAAAGAGGCCCTTGAAGTGGAGAGCTTCAGTGCTGCATTGAACCTTCACCGTTGCGACAAAAGACCCTTTCACCCCAGCTGTTCAGATTGTACGCATGACTATCTTGAACTCAAGCGATGGATATTCATGGATAGTTCTGCGACCTTAGCTGATGGAAAACATTCATTCACGTTCGCCGTACGCTTGAACAACGACGCCCCGTCATCATTGGACACGCCTCTTGTCGCTTTCACATATGAATTGCGTGCTGAGCTGGTGTTGGTAACCGGGGAATTGATGAAATGGGGAAAGAACTTTGATGTCAGACGTTCACTTTGCGAGCCCAGCCTCCCTCATGATTTCCCATTGAGTGTCCCGGAGCCTAGAATAGATGCTTGCCTCTCTATGAAACGAGTCATTCATCCGGATGAAATAAGCAAAGTGCGATTTCGCCTTTGCGTAATCAAGGCCCAGTCAGGAGAGGGGATTTGCGCATGGGAACTCACAAGCGTCAAATGGAGGCTCGAAGAAACGGTGGAGACCAAGCTGACCCTTTGCGTCAGACATATAGAGGATGAAGGAAACTTGACCAACAGAGGAAGACAAACCACGACCCACATTCTGGGAAAGGGGCGCATGCATAGCGGTTGGAGATCCGGCCAGGGCGTACAAGGAATTTTTTCGGCCCTGGAGTTTGAGTATGGCCCCGTCTCAAAGAATGCCTCAAAGCGCAAAACAACTTACGCATGCGACGAAACGATCAACAACACCCTGAAAGTTTCACACGCCCTTATTATCGAAGTTTCACTGCAAACGGTGACCATGATGAGGGATGAGCCCGTCAGTTCATTGGCATCTAGCAGGGCCAGGTTGATTAGAATACGTCGGCCTGTGATTCTCACGAGGCACCGAGAAGATCTTGAGAGTGTCGAAGAAACACTTCCTGTGTATACGGATATTCAACTGGATCCCCCTGTTTATATATAAGCGGAAGTTCATAAAGAACGAAAGAACTGAATAAATATACCAATGCTAGTACTTGAGCAGGCGGACCATTCTTCGGGTTAAGTATTGTATTTTGTTTCCGGTATCGCCGAAATAGTCAGGTTATGCCACGCAAACACGTGTGCCTAGATAGGTTTCGTTTTCTGGTTTCACATATGAATTAACTGGCTAGACCCCAATCCTGGCCTATCAACATTTGAGCACAATCCTTGTCTCAATCCTGTACTGTTGTCCCCTTTTTGTGCTCAGTTGACGGCTGAGGTAGAGTCTTTCCCCTGCCACGTCCCCCAATATGTGGGATTTGCACAATGAAGGCCGCACGCCTAGCCTCCATAATGAGTTCAATACACTCATCGACGTGCCACCCTTAGCATCGGGCAAGGCGTATGTGGATCCTCCAAGGTATTGGTACTCCGGCCGGAGCGTAGCTCGGAGTCTTGTTTGCAAAACTGTAGCCGAAATGGCGAGGCCGCAGGCGCCGCCAATACTATAATGGAAGTTGCGATTTGACATGGTAACAGCCTGCCTTGCCCAATTTCCGACCCGAAAGCTGACTTATCCCAAATTACCATGCACCCGTGCATTGTCGTCTCAAGCTTCTTTACCGGCTGCAACGGCTATGCCTAGTATACTACTCGGGATATTACTACGTACTACGGTCCGGGCTGCGTCGTGCTGTATCTGGGTCGGTTGCTGATATCCGATCTATCCGACGGTACGAAGTATTTAGACCTGCCTTTCTTGGAGAATGATCAGCCATTAGTACAAAACGGCCGTAGTGCGTTTCTGAATGTGACAACAAGACCCCGCCGAAGCAAAAAGTTGAAATGCGACCGGGAGCTCCCATGTAGTGGCTTCACAGCCTGCAAGTTCATATGCAGCTACAGTAGCTACAGCAGCTACGGCTACCTTAGACCCGGGAACTAAGTAGACGAAGGACCGGTGCTGGACAACAAGATCCTTGAGTAACCTCGGACCTGGCACCGGGCTATTCGATGATTTGGAGACCCAAGGACGCAATAGTGACAAACCTTGTTGACAGCTGACTAGCTAGAAAAGATGGGCATCGGACAGAGGGCAACGGCGGTCGGTCACATGGCTCCTTCATGCATAAAATAAAAAAGTCGGAAATGTGACGTGTGTCGCTTCCGGAAGCGTGGCACACGGTGGTCAGTTACGGATCCGACGGCAGTCGCAACAGGCGCACCTCGCCCGCCAGCAGCTCCTTGGTAGCACCAGTCACGACCAATTTGGGCGAAGCTGATTCTATTATAAAGGATGGCACACCTGCAAGCCCCGCTTGTAAGAGCCTTGTATCGCCTGTTGAGGCTGTTCGGACATCTTTTACCCGCCAGGTTAGTGTTTCAGATGCTGCCGCGCATAACATAAACCATTGTTACCTTGGAAGCAGTGGGCCTGGGCGTTTGCTCGGCGGAGAAGCTGGTGTTTTATCGACAGATACAGCCTGTCTCCCTTATTACACCTTTGCCTACGTCTCACCTCATATATTCACTACGACGGACATGCGGCGTTTGTCCTCCCGGCAAGGCACCGCTTTTACCGGCAAGTCAGTCGCGCAGCAATGCCATACCTCCAAACGTACCATCACCAGGGCCTCGTCCAGACATGGCCATACTAGCATGCACGGGACTATGACGGACAGGCCCCGGAGGAAGGTTCGGAAGGCATGTGTGAGGTGTAGAATGAAGAAGATGAAGGTAGGCCATCCAAACCACAAGTCCTACAACCCTGTGCGTGGAATTCATGGATGCAACCAGTGCGATGGTGAGATCCCCTGCAAAAGGTGCAAGGACGACGAGTGGATATGCGCAGCCAGCGTCAGGAGGACCATTGCATATAAACAAACTCCTAGAGGGTAGGTGATGTGCCTCACACAGCCCCCCGTGTGGTGTCACTAACACGGCGCACGCAGATACGCCGAGGTACTGGAGCACACTCAATACATCCTGATAGCAACCGTTTGCAAGCTGTACGGCATGGTCAGGAACTCGCAACCTTGGGAGGTGGGTGAGCCCCAACTCAATGACCGGGGTCAGCCCGTCGTCCAACACATTGCGCAGATGCTGGGCTGCGTTCGACCCAACAGCGACGTTGATCTCCCCGTCCACTCCGTCTTCCCCGAGGACGTGACGGGCATGGAGGAGCTGTGCCGCGAGCTAGAACAACAGGAGCGATATGAAGCTGCGTCGACGCCAAGTCATGCAAGGGACAAGGAATCGCTTTGCAATCGCCTCGACGAAACCGCATTGCTGGAACCAGATGACTCGGGCATCGAGCAGGGCTACTGCGGGATCGACTTTGGCACAGAGAGTGCCTTGAACTTGCCGCGTCAGAACCTCAGCACCGCCAGTGACGACCTGGAGTTTGACGGCACTGCGTCCGCCGACATAAACGGGAACGCACCGTTTCCCGACACTGCCCTCTTGCCCTTCACCTGGTCCATGCCCGACACCCAGCGCAGCGACCTGACAATGTGCTTCCTGCAAAAGGCTGGCACACTGCAGAGCATGGACGTACTCGACCAGGGTCTTGTGGAGTATGAGTTTGATGCGATGGAGCCGCACATCCTGTCATACAATTCGGAGGCGAGGCATGGAGGGACCCCATCATGTCTGTGATTACTACGGTCAACTGATATAACAATTGGCGGGCGCTGGAGATACCAAGCGTGTGGCAGATGACGGCGGCTAACTAAAGCTATATGTACTATGAAGTAATTGCCTGTCGCCCTTTTGGACACTCCCATCTACCTCGTAAGCTAGTGCAAAGGGGCAAATGACTATTGAATTCACCTTCTGCCACAGACCTTTGTCTACCAATAACTACTAGTAGTAGTAGGACATACCGTCGGTCACATTCCCGTGGCCCCGAAATCTTTATATATACTATCCATGACGGTTTACTTGTTGAAGAATATTCATATTATTTACTGTTGAAAGACGGAAGCACGGTGACGAATTATCCAGCGACTCTTGCTGACGTCGCAGGTTTCCACGAGGCGATTCTATGCCGAAGTCGTTGACCAGACCGGCTGCTGAGTCCCGAACCGGCTACGTCCGCATCCGTTCGACCCAGCATGTGCCTGAACAACCGCCAAACGTTTGCGGCAATGCCGGATTTCTTTCGCTCTCGCCAACGAGACGTCTTACGAGGCATGAGCCGGGCCACAAGCCTAGCTTTGTTGTAACACAGAGAAGTCCTAGTCCCACGTTGTGCTCTCGCTGACTGACGGAGGCCCCCTCCCTCATTTGACCTCATAAATGGCACATCCTCCAAGCCACGTCATGGGAAATGTCAACCTTGCTAGATCGCGCTAGCCCTGACCTGTTTCTATTGCCAGCTACGACTCGTGCTGTTGTCGCCGGATGACCTGCATACGAAAATATCATATTACACCACAGGACCTGGAACTTCAACATCGACCGCTACATCGATCCGCTTATACCGCCTCCGCCATGGCCATACCTGCCGTACCCTGTCGCGCGGCTCTTCGGGTACCGCAAGGCGAAGCCGGTGGACACGGGCAACTTGATGCCCATCTTCTGGGCCTTTATCGGCATCTTCTGCGCCATCCTCATCCTCGAGGCAGTCGTCAAGCGCGTGCCGTCGTTTGAGTCCCATAGAGTGCCCATCATTGTTAGCAGTTTTGTAAGGCCTTCCCCAGCGCTGTAGCACGCAAGTACGCATGGGATTGGGTGGAATCAAGGCTGAACATAGGCCCACATATAGGGTGCAGCAGCCGTGCTAGAGTTCTACTCCATCGAATCGCCTTTGGCACAACCTCGCAATGCCATCTTTGGCCAGCTCATCTCCGCCACCGCAGGTATCGCCGTCGCCAAGCTCTTCCTCCTGAGCGATAGATTCGACGATGTTCAGTGGGTCGCTGGTGCGCTCGCTTGCGCGTCGGCGACAGCTCTCATGGCGCTGACCAAGACGGTGCACCCTCCGGCTGGGGCGACGGCGCTGCTCGCCGTGGTCGACCGTGACCTGCTCGACATCGGCTGGCTTCTCATCCCCCTCGTGCTATTGAGCTGTGCGCTGATGCTGGGCGTGGCGCTGGCCTTGAACAACATCGAGCGGCAGTTCCCCATGTACTGGTGGACACCCGAGGACCTAAAGCAGGCGAGGCCTGTATTCTTACGGAGGACGTCTAGCCAAGCGACGGAAGACGCAGAGACGGACTCAGAGGAGACGGCAAATGACGAGAATGAGAACGACAACAATGTCACTGACGAGAATTCTGTGACGCAAGATGATGACAGTACAGACGTAGAGGCAAACCAGCCCGTCACACGTGCAGTCGCATACGCACGTGTCAACGAGATGATCATCAAGCACGGCCAGGTCATTGTACCCGAGCACATGTTCATTACGCAGGAGGAGGAGCTGCTGCTAGAGTCTATGAGCTACAGGATCTGACGGACTTCGACGCCATGGCTATGGTATCTGGTTAAGAGATAGAGCTAGAGATAAAACTAGTGATTATAGCATATCACCAAGAGCTAGAAATAGATCATCGAATACAGAGCTGATAGACATGGGCTGTGGAGTCCTTTAAGCTGTTTTCCTCACATATACCAATGTGCTGCTGCACACGTGCCCGTCCACATCGCCAACGGTGTTGAACACATACATACACACAATTCGGAAACTCAAGGGAAAGCAGTATCCATACGAACTAAAAGGCGGAAGAAGCAAGATATGATAAATTAAACTAGTGACGGAATTGCTATTCTCTTCGTAATGCCCTACATAAGATCCTACCATGCCAATAAGTTAGGAGATCGTTATATTATAAAAGGATATATACATATATATATATAGGTGTGTGTGTGTGTGCTTGATTCCGAGGGTATAGCTATGGATGCTTACTACATCCAAATCTAGAACAGGTCGACCAGCATGCCTTCGACGGCTGGCTTACTCGTACCCGCGGAAACATGATTAAAACAAGGCGAAGCAAACACTTAGTCTAATTGGTAAACGCCGGCCATCTCCTCAACTGAACGTATCCTGTTATGTCGATGCATCTGCAGTATAGGTGGGTGGGGCGCCGATGACGATGACATCAAGCGACGTCTCAAGAAGCTGCGCCTGGTCAGGATGATTCATATCCGCCACATGGCGCACAATTTGCCCACAGGGGGTCAAACATACCTGAGTCTCATCGCTTCCGCCTATAGATATCCCCGCAGTAATGCGAAGTGAATGTGTCGAGTCCAGTACGCACGACGTGCACGTTGATAGTGCATCTAGAACCAGGTATTGTCCCCACGCCCCCAAGTCCAGCTCAAAATGTTCTTTGTTGACATAAAACAGTGCTTGGACGTTCCAACCGTGTTGTGTCTCGGTCACACTCTACGTGACCGGTCCGACTTTAGCTTTTATGCAGCTCCGCAGCTGCGCTTCGATGCTGCGGATATAGATATTTTCTCCGTCGAGCAGCTCTGGAGGAGTATGCAGGATCAGTTGTATCGTTATCGGGCGTCCCGGGGTTAGGATGGGTGGCGATGGAAGCAATACCTCGAGTTATAGAGCGGGCATATATAGAGGCAGCCACTCACGGTATCTGACCGTAGAGACGGCTCCGTCCTCCAGAGCCATGTACAGCTTTGGAAAAAGCTTGCTCGCAGAGAGAGACCCGATATTTGACGTTAGTAAGAATGTGATGGAGGGCTCTAATTCGAAGGATAGCTCTCGGCGCAGAGTTTTAACTCTCGTTATTTAGCAGAGCACTTGGTGTCTGACCGCCACGATAATGACATATTCGACCTTGATCGTAAGTCCCGAAGACGTCATCTCTAGTGATGGCGGCAGTTGGCAAGGGCAGCAGCTGTTGCTCCCTGGAAAGGTGAAGTCAAAGGGGGCGTAGTAGTCGGCCTCATGGCTATACCTGCTATTTGGCGAGCTCAGGGTCGAACCTTTTGTGGTCAGTTCAATCTGCTTGGATTCCTCGAGTAGCTGCTCTCCATTTAGCATGAACCACAGAGTGTCTAATGAACTCCATTTACTGTATATACCACATGATCTGACCCATTGCATGCAGAGCCCGTGTATGCCGAGTTCCCACCGGTTTGACGCTTGGAGTATACATTGAGTTTACCTAGAGAGCGCGTGCTATCTGTCAGCTTCAGGCACAACGAGCGCAACATGCCGTTTTGCCTACCCACCTCGCAATGTGGCAGTGATGCGTGGTGGCTTTTTGAACGTGTGGCCCCAAATGAGCAACTCCCCTCGCGCCCGATCCCGGGGCCGGAATGAGTGTGCATTCACATCTGCTTCGAGAACTATTTCTAGTCGCATCGCTCGACGACTGATTTGACAGGATATAGACAAGTTGGAGTAAACGCTGTCCCTAAGCGGCGAAGGTAACGATAGAGCATTGCTGAGTCCAATTGAGCAGCTCCAAGACGGAGGTCTACCATGTACAAGTAGAAAACGGCCCCTGGCGATCTGGTGATTGATCTGGTGATCACGATCAAGCCTAATGAGGCCAGTGGCATATCAGCGGCAGCCCGGCATTGTAACACCCGAGTCCGCAACCCGGGTCTATCGGCTCAAGTCATGATATGTGCCGTAATTTAATGTAATGCAATGGTAGGCGACTAGAGTCCGTTGGCTGACGGCCCTGCGGGAAGGCGACTTAATTCTCCAACCCACTCGCGTTCAGGTAGATGCAGTCTACTATATTGCCGATTTCTTCTTCCGGTCTTCCACGACGCCAAGATTCTCATCCCCCTTAGTCGCCGCCAAGTATTCTTTCAATGAAATTAAATTAATAGATGCATATAGCCGCCATCCTCCCTCGATTAGAAACTCCGCGTACCCCATTTTCCCGAAAGTGGTTTGTTTTTATTCCCCCCCGGCTATGACGTAAACCCGGACGAACGACCGCCACGGCTGACCGGGTATCTCGGAACGGGCGGCTATACCGCGTACAACCCCTCACCAGACAAAAAGAACAAGAGCCCTTCTTTACGCAGCCGGACCAAGCAAAAAGTAGCATCGTCGATGCTCGCAACTTGCAAATTCCATGGAAGACGCAACAGACGCTCCAAACCTGCCGGGGCCCCAGGGCGGCTTCAAGCGGAAGCGTGTTGCCAAAGCCTGTCATAAGTGCCGGTCCATGAAGTCCAAGGCAAGCCGATGCCGCTCTTCCGTGGCCCAGCAGACTTTACTTTGTTCTTCCTACTGACCAGGCGCGCATTAGTGCGACGGGAAATGGCCCGAATGCAGCCGGTGTAAAGGCTACGGGTACGACTGTGTCTACAGGGCTGGGAAACGACACCAGGATGCCGCTCCCGACAGTAGCTCGCTCGACGGCGCTGTCCAGGGACACAGCGACCTCCGCGAAGCAATACGGCAGTACGAGGCGCTACTGCACCTGGTTGTGTCGAAGCTGCCGTCGCCAAAATATCGGGAAGACGCGTCTACAGTGTTGGCTCGTATGAAAGCCGCCGATAGGGCCTTGTCTAATATCGATGCATCTCTCCTAACGACTAAGCTACCGACAAGCGTCACCGGATCTGATACCATATCTTCCCGGCCGCAGGTTGGTCGGGCCGAGAGGTACCTCGGTGAGGTGAGCGATGTACGCTTCTTCAACCTGGTCAAGCGGGTACTGCAGACCCAGCCAGGTTCTACCGACTCCGACCAAGGAGTTGATAGCTACGAGCAAGTCGACGACATTGCATCTCCCAATGTTATGCCCGGTAAAGTCGTCGAGCTGCCTAGCCCTGAAGCGGCCAAAGTCTTCACCGACGTCTACTTCTCCACCGTCCATCTTGCTTTTCCTTTTATCCCCCAGTCCGTGTTTATGAGGTCCCTTGACCAAGCTCGAAACTCATCAGACGAGAGTTCTCTGGACAACACCAAACTGGCACTTATATGTGAGTCACTGACCGTCCTTATGTCCAGTCAAACTCCTTTTTGACTCATACTGTGGCCAGATGTCATTTGTGCCATCGGAGCCTACTATACGAGCTTGCCAGGGGAACAAATGGGAGCAGACAAATCTCACGAAGTTTACTTCCTGCGGGCGCTGTCTTTAGCCCTGCCTGCGGGGACAGACCGGTCGATCCATCACGTCTCTTTGCTCCTGGCTCAATGCTTTTATTTATTAGCAGTCTGCAGAACAGACAAGTAAGTCCCAGTCCGATGTCACTCCACTTATGCGAAGCTGACTTGGAGGCAGCTGCTGGGCAACACTGGGGCAAGCCGTACGCATGGCCCAGAGCATCGGACTGCATGTAGAGCAAAAGGATCCTAAAAAGCTCAAGGGGCCAGGTAGGTTACTAGTAGAGCGGCGACGGCGAGTCTGGTACTGTATATACGTTCTAGATCGGCTGGTCTCTCTGCAGCTAGGGCGGCCCCCAGCGATCCATGAAGACTACTGCGATGTTCCGCTGCCGTCCCGGCTCGGCGACTCCGACATCGATTGGGACGGTGGCGATATTCTGACAACGTTTGAGGGTCCGTCGGTTGGCGACTACCACCTAGCAGTTATCTCCTTCTCCAAGATCGTCAGCCAGGTCCTGCGAGACCTATATAGCCCCAGAGTCGGCCAGAGTACGACTGGAGATCTATTCAACACTAAAGAACTCGACCGTCAACTCCTACAATGGAAGTTATCGCTGCCTAGAATATTGCGGTTCGACTTGGGGCACGCCTTTGAGAAATCCTTCATCTTCAAACGCCAGGTATGTGTTTCTGTCAAGTGTAAATACTCGCCATATACATCGCTGCTGACATATTGAAGCGCAGCATGTTTGCTATTAAATATCACCATCTACGGGCTCTCATCCACAGACCATACCTTTGCTATCCAATATTACGCAATCTTGATGATGATACTGAGATTGCACTCACACAGACAACCTGGCCTCTTGTTAGCATGTATGAAAAGATATGCATCGCGGAGGCACGGGAGACAGCACGCCTACTGCATTGTATTTCGAGTGAAAAGGACTTGGTGCAAGACTTCCCTTGGTGGCAAATGATCTCGTGCTTGATATGTGCAGGGTCTATCTTGGTGGTCTCAAGCATCTTCACTCAGCAAACGGAGGATGCGTTAGATGGTTTCGACGCTGCCGGCATTTCTGACGATGCAGAGACGTGTCTAAGAGTGTTTGAGGCTCTCAGCGTCAACTCGACGGGCGCTAGGATTGCAAGAGACATGATGGAGGGACTAAAAGAATGCGGTCTGAGATGGAGTATGTGCACGCCATATCTCTATTTCCAGCTGGTACTAACATATTTTCGAGGAGACGCGACCATCGCTTCTGGACCCCCATACCCCCCCTCTAAAGTCCAGGACTTTGACGGCTCCAATGTTTCTCAACATGCACTGCCAGCATCTAGTACCGCCTCAGCCTCTAAAATTCCCATTCCCAGTCTAGACGAGCAGGACGCCTCCATGTCAGATTTTTCTTTTACCACGCCAAGTGCCTGGCCGGCGGAAATCGTGGACTCCATGGCATGGTCGGTCCAGTTTTTTGGGGCCGTTCAGTCTGGAGAGTAAATCTTAGACGCACTCAGAGAGGCAGATGTTTGTTCGTTGCTGCTGAAACCTGAGATAACGGGAGGAAGATCGCCTCAAACTCACCTACCTATTTTATTGGTATATCCCTGTACCTATCTATAGTCTTATTATGCACAGCTAGTCAATTACATCAGTTCTTATCAGCAGGTTTAGAACTAGGGACATAGCTCGTTCTGTTGTTCAAATTCGGCCAATTAGTGTCCTCCCTCTACTCATTCAATCTAGCTGTACGGAAAACCGCCCTCCTTTTATAACCGTTGTGGTCTCTGTAGCCGGACATCTCTTTCATCGGCTTGCGGCTCCAATCATCGCCGTACCGCTCATTTGTTCCGTACTGTTCCAATAACCTAACCTTTGCCGTGTGTGGCCCTTGCTGCTTCGGGAGTGAGAAAGACTCCCTCTGCTGTTGGTTGGATTGACAGATGCTGACACGGCGCTAAGGCGCTGCTGTCGCCGTGCATTTCGCGTTGAACGCCTCTGCCGTCTTGCTGCGTAATACATTCCGGGAGGCGATTCACCGGCCCTTGACGTCCGGATGAGGCTGGTCCAGTCGGCTGCTGCATCTGCTGCGTATCATACCCCTAAGAGTAATTCATCGGGCCGCGCCACCAGATTACAATTAGTCCAGCCTACTGTTGCTGCAGCGATCCAGGAGCCCATGAGGCTGGACACTGACTTGTGAACCGTCAAGTGCATTGCCGCCATTAGGCAGCCAAGTTGTTTGTGAACTAACCGACGTGGGTTCCAGAGGAGGCTCGCTCAACCAAACCCATCGAGAAAGAGAGAAGTCTCCATTATTGGGCAGACCATCAATCCGCTCGATCTCCAGCCAACGGGATGGCAGGGTTTGACGTAACATCGCTTCTTCAATGACATGTGACAAATTAGTCAACTCCGCTTTCAAATCTGGGTTGCACTTCTCGACGTATCTAATGAGAGTGCCGTAGTCGTTGCATTCCAATATAGGGAGTGTTGTATTCAACGCTGTATAGCTTTGAGATACTACATTTTGAAGGTAGTCTGCTGTCGTAGAGTAAATTTGTACTTGCTCTTCAAGGCTACTTAACTTGTCTTGAAGCTGTTTGGCTTCTGTTTCCGCAAGCTCTCTATGATGCAATTCTATTTCTAGCGAGTTGTTTAAATTAAAGGGAATTGATATACGGGTATGACATGTTTGATACACGGGCATCGTGAGGCTTGATATCCGGATTTCGATGGAGGTGTAGGGTAAGGTCTATCTCTTACCCTTGCCATTGGAGTAGGCAGGCATCGGTCGCTGCCATGACTCAGTAAGTACTCTTCATGACCGACGGAATAAAATTTTACCGATACCCGGAACAAAGCCTGGGGATCGAGGCAACAATGTGAATTCTAGGTGCCCTTACAGTGTGGACGGCACTGTCTTGATCTATTATGTAAGCTGTGGCGCTGCTATGCACCTTGCAGTACCTTAGAGGACATATTCTCAAGGCAACCTTTGGATCTTTGATTACTCCAGGCAAAATTGTCCAGTAAAGTCAGCCACTTCTGACCCCTCCAATAAAATTATGTATTCCTAGGTAACCCTAAGTAACACTGGTCCGTGCGTCTTGCCTGAAAGAAAGGGAAGAGAGATCCGGAACATGACTGTACAATCCAGAGACGACCGTATTCTTCAAGGAGAAGAAAAAAACTCTTTTGGGGGACGAATAATCTCTCGAAATCTCATTTTTAATCATCTGTTGGATCCGATACGGTCAATTCAATCAGGCAGATAGGGATTAATACAGTGGAGCCAAAGATGATGATATTGATGTCTGATCATGTTCCTTGTTGCCTCTGGCCCCTCTTTTTGTGTCAGGGGTTTTTGGGTCAATCTCACACCCTATGACTAAGACAGAATATTGATGTATCAGAGGGTTATTCTTATCCGGGCCTTATTCCGCCACCCGAGGGTCAATCCAACATCATCTTTATATCTTTTGGAATACTTGTCACGACGTGTATTTAAGTAGCTGGGCGTGTACATGGCGTGTGACTGCTATAGCAATATCCTTTTAGCTGCTTCTGCATAAAGGATGTAGAGGGACTCAGAGCGGGGATCTGACGCAATCAAGAACATACATACATCCAATCAGAGGCCTCACACAATAAGAGGTCTTGACAATACTTGTCACGACGTGTATTTAAGTAGCTGGGCGTGTACATGGCGTGTGACTGCTATAGCAATATCCTTTTAGCTACTTCTGCATAAAGGATGTAGAGGGACTCAGAGCGGGGATCTGACGCAATCAAGAACATACATACACCCAATCAGACGCCTCACACAATAAAAGCTCGTGACAATACCTGATAGCCGCTTGACGGAGATTCACGCCTTTGGCGGATGTCTGGTGCTGCGAACCCCGCTTCAGACGTCATCGTCGTCATGGGACGCGAACCGGACGTTCCAGGCGGGGGACATCATCGTCCCCTGCGTAAAAGAGCGAGAACGACGAGAGCAGTGGAATCGGAGCAACAAGAACGTGATATGGAATGGCAGGAGGAGGAGAGCAGTGAGGGGGCGCCGAGTAACAATCGAACCAAGAAAAGCACCACGCCTAAGGCGGCCGACAGTATGATCGAGGCGATCCAGGGCCTGAAACAACTCCTGGAACAATACTTCAATAAGAAGATGGAAATCATGAAGACAGCGTTTCAGCTCGAGTTCACCAAGCTCAGCGACCGAATGGCTGAAGAAGTCGCTAGGACCACGGCCCAGATGGCACAGGAACTATCGCAGGTGCGAGAGCAGCTCACCCAGGTTTGTAGCGAGCTGGAGCGTACCCGGCTACAGTTGGATACCGTGACCGAGGCTCATGCAGCACGATCGCCTAGTCAGACATATGCGGATGCTGCCAGAATGACACCTGTTAGTATTACCACTCAAACTCCATCCACGGTCCGATCGGCAACCCTGGAACCGGTGTTCTGCACAGTAGACACATCCAGAGTGCCCGAGGATCATATCGGAGATACTACACTAGCGGTGCTTCACAGGACCATTGAACAGGAAATGCGAACGTCTAGCGACCAACCTAGTTGGTGATGAGTTGCAGTGACCAGAGATGGACGAAACACCAACCGCCTGAGGGTCATCGGTAGGAACGAGGAAGAACTGAAGAGGATCAAGGCGATGATCGAGGCCAAGAAGGCTCCAGGTGCGAGAGTCCCCCGAGACCAACTGTACCCAGTCAAAGTTGACAACATTAACCGTGCTGCCATTCTCGACCGGGAAGGCAAGGTCCTCCCTGGAGTAATAGAAACCTTGGGCCAGGAGAACGAAGTCCAGATTGCCAAGATGGCTTGGCTGAGTCGGAAAGACAGCGTAAAGACATATGGATCTATGGTGGTATATCTTACCAAAAACAGCGATTCTAGGAGACTCCTACAGGAACGCTACTTCCTTGCAGCCGGTGAATCGGCATATACCAGCGCGTTCGAGTGGAGAGCCGGCCCGATACAATGTTATAACTGCCAGGAGCTTGGCCATAAGGCATTCTCGTGCAGCAAGAATCGGGTATGTGCAAGGTGCGCCGCCGAAGGCCATCATCACAGTGAGTGCCAGGTGCAGGTACCTAAGTGTATACCCTGTGGCGGACCGCATGAGTCGTTCAATAGAAGCTGCCCGAAACTCTACCCTACCCGGCATGAGTAGGATGTTTCAGGCAATCCAACTGAATGCCAGAAAACAGGACATGGTTCTCTAGAGCCTAATGAACGACAAGCAGCTCCAAGATTTTGCAGTTGTGGCGATCCAGGAGCCACAGGCACGGAAAATCGACGGCAAACTACTAACAGTCCCCATGGGGCACCCCGGATGGATTAAAATGATCCCTACAATTTGGAGGGATGGCAGATGGGCGATCCGGAGCATGTTGTGGGTGAACAAGGACGTGGAGGCGGAGCAGATACCGATAGCGTCACCGGACATGACGGCAGCCATCATACATCTCCCTGAGCGGACGGTCCTGGTAGTATCAACTTACGTACCAGGAGGAGATTCTCAGGCTCTACAAGACACCTACAACACCTTACGCCAGGTTATCTCAGACACAAGAAGAGAAGCTGGCAGGCCTGTGGACGTAATGGTTGTCGGAGACTTCAACCGGCACGACCAGCTATGGGGAGGAGACGATGTTTCTTTAGTGAGACAGGGCGAAGCGGACCAGATCATTGACCTTATGAACGAGCTTGGCCTCACCAGCTTGCTCCCCAGAGGAACGAAGACGTGGAGTGGCGGAGACTTTGAAACAACGGTCGATTTGGTCCTGGCTTCGGAAGAGTTGACGGCCTCAACCGTCAAATGCGCAATACACGGGACGGAGCACGGCTCGGATCATCCGGCGATTAACACGGTCTTCGACATTTCGGTTCCCCGCCCAAAACAGCAGAATCGTCTTCTCCTGAAGAATGCGCCTTGGAAAGAAATCAACGCAAGAATTGCAAGCGCGCTGAAGACAACGCCACCGGAAAGCACAGTACAGGAGAAAACTGACAGATTGATGTCAGTGGTTACGGAGGCGGTTCATTCCCTGACACCGAGAGCCAAGCCGTCGCCGTATGCTAAACGGTGGTGGACGGCAGATCTGACGCAGCTTCGTCGGATATACACGTACTGGAGGAACCGTGCTCGGTCCGCGAGACGGGCGGGATGGGCCAGAACGGAACTGGAAGAGACAGCGAAAGGAGCCTCGAAGCAGTACCATGACGCTATCCGACAACAAAAGAAGAAGCACTGGAATGACTTTCTGGCGGACAACGACAACATCTGGAAGGCGGCTAAGTACTTGAAGTCTGGAGATGATACAGCATTTGGCAAAGTTCCGCAGCTGGTCAGGGCGGATGCGACAACTACGACGAACCACAGGGAACAAGCTAAGGATCTGCTGTCCACTTTCTTTCCTCCCCTGCCGAACGACATCGAAGACGAAGGCCCTAGGCCTCAGAGGGCTCCGGTGGCGATGCCCGAGATCACGCTGGAGGAGGTAGAACGACAACTATTCGCAGCAAAGTCATGGAAGGCACCTGGGGAAGATGGACTACCGGTGATTGTTTGGAAACAGGTGTGGCCAGTGGTCAAGTATTGGGTAATGGCTATTTTCCGGGCATCTCTGGAAGAGGGAACGCTGCCTGACCAATGGAGGCATGCAAAGATCATACCACTGAAAAATCCCGGCAAAGACGACTACACGTTGGCAAAAGCGTGGCGGCCAATTCCACTACTAGCTACCCTCGGCAAGGTATTGGAATCGGTGGTGGCGGAAAGGATCTCACATGCTGTGGAAATGCATGGTTTGCTCCCGACGAACCACTTTGGAGCCCGCAAACAGCGATCAGCGGAACAAGCGCTACTGCTCCTACAGGAACAGATCTATATCGCTTGGCGACGTCGACTGGTTGTGAGTCTCATCAGTTTCGATGTCAAGGGAGCCTACAATGGAGTATGTAAGGAAAGGCTGCTTCAGAGAATGAAAGCACGTGGTATCCCGGAAAAGCTACTTCGATGGGTGGAGGCATTTTGCTCAAATCACGCAGCAACGATTCAAGTCAACGGCGAGGCATCAGAAAGTCGAGAATTACCGCAAGCTGGCCTTTCCCAAGGCTCCCCTCTATCTCCAATCCTATTTCTTTTCTTCAATGCGGATTTGGTCTAGCGGAGGATCGATAGCAATAGAGGGGCGATAGCGTTCGTGGACGACTTCACAGCCTGGGTCGCAGGTCTAACAGCACACAGCAACCGCAAGGAAGCGGAATCAATCATTAAGGAGGCATTGGAATGGGAGAGGAGGAGCGGTGCGACGTTCGAGGCGAGCAAGACGGCGATCATACACTTCACCCGGAAGGACTATAAGGCCGACTCCGAGCCTTTCATAATCAAAGGGCAGATAGTCCAACCGAAACAGCATGTCAAGATTCTGGGAGTCATTATGGATACTGGGCTCAAGTATAAGGAACATATTGCAAGGGCAGCTTCGAAGGGGTTAGAAGCAGCAATGGAACTGAAGAGGTTGAGGGGCCTATCGCCAGCGACAGCACGACAATTATTCATAGCTACTGTCGCCCCTGTGGTGGACTACGCTTCCAATGTATGGATGCACAGGTTCAAAGACAGACTCATAGGACCGATCAACCGGGTTCAGAAAGCAGGAGCACAGGCAATCGTCGGGACTTTTAGCACTGTGGCAACGAGCGTGGCAGAAGCAGAAGCTCATATCGCTCCAGCACAGCAACGGTTTTGGAAGAGGGCAATCAAGATGTGGACGGATATCCACACTTTACCCGACACCAACCCTCTTCGCAGATTGACGTCTCGCATACGAGCATTCAGAAGGTCATATCGGTCACCACTCTACCAGGTGACAACAACACTTAGGGATATACCAATGGAGCAGCTGGAAACCATTCAACCACTCACCTTAGCGCCATGGGAAGAACGAGTGGAAGCCATCACCACAAGGCGGCAGCAAGAGAGGCGGAAGCAGGCTGGGCCATACGCATCACGGTGAGCAGCTCTGCACGGAACGGTAGTAGGTGTTGGTGGCGCAGTCCAGATATCAGCAGCGGTACGAGGCGGGCCAGAGCTCGTGAATTTGGTCCTCCTGGTCAAGCAGTTGCCTTGATGGAGGCCATGCTGGCGCTCTGTATGGCTTGCGAATTGCTCTGTACCCCTAAGATTTCCGAGCAGCCGCCGTATGAACAATCAAACGGAATCTCCTGCCTTCGGAGATGTTGGGTACGAATATGCCTTGCCAGGTTATCAATACACCACAGTTTTCACCGTACGACAGCACCTTTGTAGGGGGTGCGGCACAGCCACGCAATTTGGCAACAGGATCAACACCCCCAGATGGCTTTTTCTTAGCGCAAGGCCGCCAGGCTCTTCGGGGTAGCGATGCTCGCATCTAGGCGAGGCATTTTTGCCAGTAGGTTTGGTAAACGGACAGATATTACTCTTAACCAATCAGTGTTCGGCGGCGCTCTATGGCATCTGAGAACAACACGAGAGGGGCGGTGGCTGGGGTCCAATAGCGTAAAGTTGGCACGCACATGTAACAGGATTTGGATGCCGCGATTGGGCGCATCTCTAAGCCATGGCGTTTTGAGGGGCTTGGTCCCCTCCCATGTAGCAAGAGCATTCATTCCCTTGAGGCTGAGAGGGGGAGACGATAAATGGCGGGCGCCCACCTCGTGCCAGGGGTTGCCGCTCAAGCATTGTCATCCTCAGGTCGTAACGGACTCGAAATCAATTAAGATGAGCGAAAGAGGCTCTGAATCCGGGGGGTCGAGCCAAGATGAAACGAACCAAGATCAAAAGGAGAGATGGTACCGGCGTGTCAGCAAGGAGAAGGTTGCTATGGTCTCCTTGACCATCGGAGGCGTGATCCTCGCCGCCCTCCAGGTCTATGCCGCTTGGAGCACCGCAATCACGTCGCGGAATCAGTTACAGCTCAACCTTAACACCACACATGCCGCCCAGGACGTGGCCTGGCAGACGTATCTGGCCGCCGAGCGGCTGATGATCCTAATCAATGACACCATGATGATCCCTCGGCTGCTCATAATGCAGCTCTGCGCCGACCATCCGGTAAGCCGTGGAGCCAGCCACTGAAGAACCTAATGCCACTTGAGGTAGTAGTTAAGAAAAGCCCGGCCTTGTGCTAATCCGGCTTGACAGAATGTCTCAAACACCGTTTGCGCCAACGTTACGACGTGGAGTCACAACAAGGGGTACCTCGAGACCGGTCTCCTATCGAGTCTCTATCCTTACAATGGCACGACGCCGATACCAGGAGACCAATTCCAGCAGAACATGCTGAACTACACGCCGGAGAGGTTGATAGATGCTCCCGAAGGACAGGCAGTGGTCGCTCTGAGTGCCTTGGCTGGCAGCGCCATCATCTTGGCCGCGGTCCTATGGCCGCTCTGACGCGTGAACTCTGTCTTTGGGGAGGAGGCGCATTGGAAATTCTGCTAGGGGACGATTGGTGTTGTGACTGGGGCCCAATAGGGCCACGGGTACCCGTGGCTGCAAAATTCCACGGGTACCCGTGGGGATGATGTAAGCGTTGATGGCCAACGCGACCACGTCGTGTGCTGTCAAGCTCCGGAGACCTTCGCTTAGTGTTGGAGGAAAACTTGTCAAGATCAGGTCGCTCATTTAATAGTGTCACACGGATAGGGGCTATCCGAACCGGATAGAAAGTATCCGAAGGATCAAACACACGGCAGTCTCAGCTCTGGCAGCAGCTGTTAAGCACACTCGCTAGGAACAACTGACTCTAACTATAAAAGACTAACCTTTAGACCCTCCTTAGATATAAGAGATGGTCCTCAATCTACACTGATCTTTTGTTAAATTGTCTGCATTTATGTATCAGTGCTAGGTTGACATGTGCCTCCTTTATGCACCTCTTGAGTCTCTATGCTACCTTTGGATAGCTATCTATTATATGGCGAAAAATGGAGCCGATTGCAGTGGCCACTCATTTTCCAGATGATTGTCTCCCTCCTGAATGCGAGTACACATCCCGAGATGCCTTGTTTAAGGCGATCAATGCCTGGGCAGCGCCACGGGGTTATGCCTTTGTTACTGGAAGATCCCATAAAGAGAAGACTGGTAGGCTTACAGTTACATTCACTTGTGATCGTGCCTGCCACCCTCCAGATGCATCAATAGACCGAAAACGGAAGACAAGTACACGAGGCACGAGCTGCCAGTTCTCTGTGCTTGCAAAGCAAAGTCTCGATAAGGCTATATGGGCTTTAAGAAATCGTTCGGATAGCCGATTCGCTATCCATAACCATAAGCCAAGCTGGCACCAGTCTCCTCATCTAGTGCATCGCACACTATCCGATACAGATAGATCAACAATCAGCAGCCTCACAAATGCCGGGATAGCGCCAAAGGATATCAGGACTTATATCCGTCAGAACTCAAACACCATTGCAACCCAGTAAGATATCTATAATCGTATTGCAGATAGCAAACGAGAGCTCTGCGAGGGCCAGAGCACTATACACGCCTTTGCCAACCAACTGGATAAGGAAGGGTTCTGGAACCGGATGCAGCTTGATTCAGATGACCGAGTTACAGCAGTATTATTCGCCCATCCAGAGTCATTGGCATACCTCAAGGCTTATCCAGACCTGCTCTTCTTGGATTGCACATACAAGACGAACAAATATGGAATGCCGCTCCTCGATATTATCGGTGTTGATGCTTGCCAGCGATCCTTCTGTATCGCCTTTGCATTCCTGAGCGGCGAGAACGAGGAGGATTATATCTGGGCCTTAGACCGGCTTCGATCAATGTACGAGCTTTGCGGCGCAACTCTCCCGTCTGTCATCCTCACAGATCGCTGCCTCGCTTGCATGAATGCTGTGGCTCGCTGCTTTCCAGCTGCAATCTCGCTTTTATGCCTCTGGCATGCCAACAAGGCAGTCCTCCGCTACTGCCAGCCAACCTTTATACGCCATGCCCAAGGAGCCGAGGCTTATCGAGATAGTCTCAACAATTGGAATGAGTTCTTCAATTGCTGGCATTCGATCATGAGATCAATAGACGAGGAAACCTTCGATCAGCGCGTCAAAGAGTTTGAAAAGCGCTACCTACCGCAATATCTCGAAGAGGTTGGTTATATTAAGACCAATTGGCTTAATATTTACAAGGAAAAGCTTGTCAAGGCTTGGGTCGATCAGCACCCTCATTTTGGCAACGTAGTTACCTCACGGGTCGAGGGTATCCACGCGCTACTAAAGAGCCATCTCAAGAAATCTACATTAGATCTCTTCGAGGCTTGGAGGGCCATGAAGCATGCACTGCTCAATCAACTAGCTGAGCTACGATCGAATCAAGCCAAGCAGCAAACACGTGTGCCGATTGAGCTCTCCGGGGTTCTATATAGTGCCGTACGTGGCTGGATATCTCATGAGGCTTTACGGAAGGTTGAAAAGCAGCGGAAGCTGCTCTCGAAAGAAGACCTGTCTAGCTGCACCGGCGCATTCTCTCGATCCCATGGTCTCCCTTGCGCTCATACGCTCAAGGCCCTACAAGAGCAGGATCAAACCCTTCGCCTAGAGCACTTCCATACACACTGGCATCTTAGCCGCAGTGGGAGTCCTCAATTGCTGCTTGAGCCTCGTCAATACATTGATCGAATAGCTGCCAACTCAACCAAGCCGCAATCAAGCACTCGGCGGGAGCCTAGTGCATTCGAAGCAGTTGAGGCAGCAACACGGCCAAGAGCACAGCCTAAATGCAGCAAATGCCACACACTAGGTCATACAATGACTTCAAAGTCATGCCCTTTGCGGCACGCGGAGCTTTTGCAACGGGCTGCAATAACAGCGTCGGCAACAACAGAGGCACTGGCAGCAATAGCTATTCCGCCAACAATAGCCGTTACATCAACAACGGCGCCGGCAGTAGCAGAGGCACCGGCAGCAGCAGCAGCGCCGGTACTGCGGTATGATGACCCATGGGCTATCTATCAGAGATATACTGCAGCAAGAGAAGCTTGGTATGGAGCGCAGCCTCGCGGCAACATCAAGACTAACCAGCAGTATCGGAAGGCGATGGGTCTGCCTTTACGATATAGCAAAGCTGACTACGACTGGTGCCTCGACTGGAAGCAAATGACCAAGCGCTGTATAACACCAACAGGCTCTAGGGAATGGACCAAAGAAGAGATGATGGCCTATCTTGACTGGGATAAGTTAGAGAACGACCGTCTTGAGGCCCAGGTAGCGGATGAGATAGTAGTGCAACCCTTTTCGAGTAGACGAGGGCCGGGCGAGATATGGAGAGCATGTGAGAAGGATATCGAGGAGCAGCAGGCATTGTATTCAGCCATGTAGCCATATCTCATTTGTAGTTGTGTTGTTGAATTGGAATTCGTTATGCCTACATAGCCGCATATGTAGTGGTGGCCATCAACGCTTACATCATCCCCACGGGTACCCGTGGCCCTATTGGGCCCCAAGCGCCAGATGGCGTTGGTGAAGTGGGGCGTCACGGACAAATATTCGGGGCGCTTCAGCTGTCAGCCAAACCCCGCTTACCGGGCATGTCTGCTGTGGAATGGCGGCTAAAACCGAGTAGGAATTGAACCTGAACCTGAACCTGAAGGGAATCAGTAGCAGTGTGCCAGGGATCACATCTGCAATCGGGGTCCAGCTGTATCGTCAGCTAAATATAGCCATCACCGAGAAACACGTTCGGGCGTGCGCCCTCAACTTTGACCGACATGACGATATGACCCCTGGGGCTACTGTCGACGTCGCATACGCATGGCAGAGCGGTCATCGGTCAGCGCAGCGATCATCTACTTATGGCCTCGACGGCGCGTTTCCAGACCAACTGCAACCTACGCTGCTGCGAGCGTATGCCCGAGTCTCGGCAGAATGGCATGCGTTCCTGGCAAAAAATAAGCCAGCAGGACCTGAAGAAACTCCGGTTGGGGCAGGCGGCGACGACGAGCCGAAAGATGTAACAGTAACTGTAGCTCCTTCTAGGGGCCAATTTGGTAGTAGATCCTCGGGGCCACAACCAAGTTTCTTATTTGATTTAGTCATCCTGGGAAGTTTAATGCCTAAAGAACATGAAAATGCAATTTTAAATGATTAGATCTATATTGCTGTTGTAGTTGCGTGTCAAACTCGATAATACGGACCACCATCGCTAGACCGTGACGATTTCCTCCTTTGGACTAGTACAAATCTTGGTGAGCGTGACGCCTTCACCTCTGGAGTGGATTGGAGCGACCCTCGGATCCGGCTCCAATCCAATCCAATAAGATCACTGGAAGAGGACGGGATAATTAAGCGTTTGTATTGCCAATAAAGACGGTTAGCCAATTTGTAGCGGGAATTTGTCCGCAATGCGGGATGAAGCTATTCTCCGCTGGTCCGCTGCGGCCCCGCTGCTGTTGCTGTAGTCTGAGTTGTATGTAAAAGTACATAGCTCGGTGTACGGAGTACTGTGGAGCGTGAAAATATTTATGCAGACCCACTTCACTTGCTTGAACGTGCTTTTGGGGGGTTTTGCAACAGTGACCCCTAGCTGCCATCTTTCACGTTAACCATCGAACCTTAATCTCATGCCGGTAGGCTAGAAATATCTGCCGTGGGCCCGACACCGGGCTGGAGAATCCCGACTTGGTAGCCCTACGATGCTCCCGCCCCCCCCCCCCCCCGAAGTTACCAGACGATTCCGCTCTGAGCGCAGCCGCCAGTCTTCGCTCGAGCCATTGCGGCTTGCGGCTGGCCCTTCTTGTCGGCGTATGCGGTGCTGTGCCTCACAGCCGAGACAGTGCCGGTCTAGAACGCGGCCTCGTCCAACATTAGCAGCGCCTGCCAGACACACACGGCAGGTCTCCGGGGCAACTCTAAATCACGCTGGCATGGCTTCGCACGGAGAGGGACATATAGGATACCCGGTGCTGCGACGCGGTGGGCGTGGCAGTTCACAATGAGCTCGATTAAACACGAAGGGCCAGCAGACGTCCTCTCCTCTCTTACTAGCGTAGGCAGATGCATCTCAGAATTCTAATAATCGCCTCGCGAGGACGAACGACCAAGGGCTAGCGACTTCTATCCTACTTTCCTGCTCACCCGCAAGACCCATTACACACCGCTTCCCATCCCGAAGATCTGACAGCGTCACTTCATGTTCAAGAACCGTCCCTTGTCCACCACTTCCATGCAAAAAGGAGACGGAGGCGGAATACAGGGGTACGTGCGAGCTCTCGTGTGCGCTGACGGCTTCTGATGTTGGACCACATCGGTTTTGGTTTGGTTTGGGAGAAGTGTCTTGGTCCTTCGACGGTCAGTCCGCTTGAATCTCGGTAATATGTCTCTCGAGGCGAGGAAATGGTGATTACGGAAACCCGCCCAATCGAGCACGCCGCGGCCGGTGACGTTCGTTGAGGGCAGCCAAGGGCATAGAGGATGTATGAGGTGTGGATCGCAGGTGCAGGGCACTCTGCGGAGAGTTTAGGTTGCGGCTTTGCCTCTCTTCAAAAAAAACCTACAATGTACTAGCAGCAGGGGGGATTGCTTTCTCACCGTTTCCACCCTACTCGGACACTACCGACTATGTTAGCTTTTAGAGACTTTTTCCGTTTAGGGGATTAAGAGATAGGAGGAGAGCAAAAGAAGGACATCGTGCTTCGTTGCAGTGTCATCTGTTGGAGGAGCCGTGCTGGAGTGACAACGCGCTGACGGCACGGTGCGATAGCAGAGCCGTGTCCAAGCCTCTAGCACCACGGGGCTGTGAGAGTGGCAGCGCCGCTCATCCCCGCAGCCGTCGATTGGCCAGTCCCTGGGGGCGGGACACAACACAGTCAGATTTTGGCACGAGGGGTGGCTCGCACGGTTGTCCCCGCACTAGGCCAGCCCGAAGGAGACGCGGCTCAGGGACTTAGGGGACGCCGAGACTTGCTCTAGCCGACCTAGTACGGGGCGTTTCAAGGATGAGCGAGCCTACTCGGAGAAGGAAATGGGCTTCACCACCGGCTTCTTCACTGTCAGGGCCGATGGCGTAGAGTCATCGTGCTTCTTTCGGTTTGTGGTGGCCGGCAGGGAAAGTCCTCCGCCTTCACTGACGCAAGGGGTTTTCAGAATTCAGGCCGTAGATTCTGGCTAGTCAATCGGTGCGTGTCCTGCGCTACAAGTGGATGTTACCGACATTGATGGCCTGTGAGTGGGAAGTTCCACTTATGCCACATGTTTCGGTGACCGAAGCCAGATGCAGTAAACCTCCCTCTCACTCTCCAGCCTCAGAGCTGTGCAACCGACGGATACTCCAGTAGGACAGCAGCATTTAGCTATCGTGGCTCCCTGGGAGTGGTGCGGAAAGAATGGATGTCCTCGCAAGCGACTCTTAGTGCGCGGCCGCTGCCCAATCCTCTCTGCTGTCGATGCAATGCTTCCGTATCCTTTGCCCGTCGCTGGAGGTACCGCAGGATAGATTTCACCGCCAGACCCTCCACAAGTATTGAAGAACTACTTAATTCGGTACACGGCCGCTACAGTGACGATCCCTGTCATCACGTTATGGCGGGCTGAACGCAGACCAACTGGCTAGCCTCTGTGGCGGTCCACGGAATCACACCAAAGAGTGAAAAATGCCTTGGCTCGCAGGGGTGATTGCAGCAGGGCATCTTCGCGACATCAGGCGGTCGGTGAGCACGGCACTGTGAATCATCAATTCACTCCTGTCGATATTTCCCCCCCACGACATTGTGTTGCGTGTGTGACATGATCATCCGCCTTACCCGACGAATTCCAGGCTGCCAACAAATGCGACGCCACAGCTGAACAGGTGTTCAGGTGAGGCGTTGAGCGAAGCGGGAGTCTGTTCGCACAAACTGCTCTGTCTTGGTCTGATCGAATGCCCACCGAAAAACATAAATGGCCCACCGCTGCCCGTACGGCGGAGCAGGCCTCGATTCCCGGTTAAGCGTATACAGCAATACGATTCTCTACCCTCATCGCTGCCGCGGTAGGATGTCGGACCTTTTGATACAGTTGGAAAACTCCTCGCTCGCCAGCTGGAACTTTTCGCGAAACTGTACAAGCACTGCGTATTATGTCCAGCAATCATTGGAGAACACCTACGGACCAGGATTGTCCACTGTGATAGAGTTTCTCTCCAGTTCTCTTCCTGCGGTTTTATATGGAAAAGCTGCCACGGACTACGAAAAATCAGCGCTTATCGCCTGGTTCCTGGGTACCAAGATACCGCAAGAGATGCTAGACCACGCAAGTAGAGTTTGCCGGGTCCAGCTATGCCCGATACTTCAATGGGAAGGCGAGCCTGATGCAGCTGGCATTGGTGCAAGTACTTTGGCATCCCATGTCATTCCTTCGGATACAATACTAACTGGGACGCTCTCTACATAGATGACGTATTCACTTTATATTCAGGGCATCGTTACGTTACTATACACAGTATTTTTCCTCCTTGACCGATCACCGCCACATCTCGGGAGGCCCAGAAACACACTCTCCGGCCTCTGCAACACCCTCAAAGGAAGCATCCAGCTGATTCTTGAGTTTTCAAGGCAACTGAGCATGGCATTTCTCATATCCGTACTGATAGTTTTGTCAACCGCACATGGAAGCCTGCATTTGCAGTTGGTAGCAAGCTTCGCTGCTGTTTCCTTCGCAATATCGAACCTGATCTTGGAAATAATATTCTGGGAGTGGTACCAGCCACCAATGCCACGCTACCTCGTCATCCCTCTTCCCTTCATAGCCTTTTTTATCCCGGCAACTATCTTCGCCAACGTATACACCGCCCCAGTGGATGATTCGGTACCATTTTATGAGCTGTGTTATGACTTCGGGGCGGCTAATCGAGTCACATCAACGCTTCATGAGATTGTGGTAGCCTCTCAGCCCCTTGCTGTTTTCATGCTTCTACTCTGGTGCCGCCTTCGGTGGAAACTCCAGCGCTACCTTCGGCAGAAGCTACAGCCAAGCCGCGGACTTAAGTTCCTAGAGAGAACTGCGCAGTCTATAACACTTGTTCTCCTTCTCTTAGGTCTGGCGGCGGTGCTATACACATTTGCCGAGTATCGAACGATTGCCGCAGCTCAAACCGGCTCGTTGAATGAAGAGAGAGTTTGGTCCTTTGGCCAAATTGTTCCGTTGGCAACTTGGATTCCCGTCCTGATAGAGTTTGTCCATATTCTGGCTAGTCGGGGTGAGTCTACGCGATCTAGCCTTTCAACCACGCAATAGACCTTGAGGAGCTAATATAGATCTCAGATGGGCTAGCGACAGGGCTGGCGCGTAAAGTGCCCGAGGGAAGGCGTAGTGTAGAAAATACTACGTCACCCCTTGCACTTTAGAGCGGTCGTGCAAGGGGTACAATCAGCCGAAGGCTGAGAGTCCGTGGGCCAAGCAATCATCTACAACCATTACATTATTTACGCACTGGAGCAATTTTTGTAACATTTATTCTTGTCGCGAGCAGAATCACCTAGAATTATCCAGAACCGTGGTCTGTCTTGTAGGGATTCCGTGTAAATCAAGTGATTGCGATCAAATGGGGCATCCAACATCAAGCCCTCGAGCGTTTTCACACGAGAGACAGCCACGTAACTTAATCCAGTCTGGAAATCTCGGCAGGAGAGATCGCTAACGATCATATCTTCTGTGATGCTTTGTGACTTGTGAACGGTAATAGAGTAGCATACTTCTCGTCGTGCTATTCTTTCGAATGATTCAATCCAATCTGATCCAGGAAAACTCAACAGCCCCACGCGCCATGCACTCCGCACTTCGGATTGAATAAAACAATCAGGGGCATGAAAGTCATGGAATTGAGGAACAGGCTCATAACAATCGATTCTCGAGCTTATACAAACTTGAAAACAGTCTTTTCTTCAAGGCTGAAGCCTGCCGGCAACTTCGCGCTGCCAGTATCCCTGCTCTTCCGCATATCAACACCTCTAATCAGCGCACATCCCACAAGTCTCGCGCGGCCCGAGTCGTCGCCTTCAACATCCCGAATCACCATCGGGAAGGACAGCCCGTCCAGCAGTACAACAGCATTACCACAGCCTTCCACCCCGGGGCTGCTTAGGCCATGAAACCCCTTTTTCGTCCAGAAGAGGCACCGCCCTTGGAACTTAGCTGTCAGGGCGTGGTAGCTGCGGATTCGAGCTGCCTCAGACTCTGCAACCTCGGCGTGCGTCCAGTAGTCGAAAGTGATGTAGTTAAGTTCCGTCGCAGCTGCTTTCAGCGCCGCGACTACTCGCTTGAAGTCCGAGTGCTTGACGCAGTCAAGGAGAATGGCGTTGCAAAGTCCAGAATAGTAGAGCAATCCGCCCCAAGCCGAGCACCCCACCGCTTGTCTGATATTGGTAAGGAAAGACCGAACGTTTCTTATGAGAATCCTTGCGTGTTCCATCCGGTTATCTGTGATCGATATCTCAGGGATGTACTGCCAATGCGGGCTGTTGGGCTCCGACCATGCTGAAGCATTCGCAAGCCTATCCAGTACGAATGCAAGATTCGTCCAGTCGAACATGCAGGCGCCAATAAAATCCACATCCAGAGCATTACGGAAAACGCCATCCATCCTGGGGCTGAAGATGCCCTCGAGCAGCCCCTGCGTAGCTTCGTCGTCCTGCAGCTCGGAAGAACCTTGTCCAACGCTGAAAGCGTGTCGCGTCAGAATATCCCAACACGGCATGTAATACACGACGTTAGGCCAAAGAACTAGTAGGGCTTTGTACCCATCGCCCTTGGCGATGTGAATATGTCCGTCGATAGTGTCCAGCCTGTAGCCTTTGGCGTGAAGAGCATGATTCAAGACCACCAACCTAGGTTGATTCCTGGACATGGGATAATCCAGCGGTTGGAAGTCTGATGCTGCCAGCGCCACACGTCTAGTAAAGTCCGGTAGCCAAGATGGAAGATGCTCTTCGCCAGTGTGGTGGAATGGATACCACCACAGCAAGTCGCCCCAGCCCTCAAACTAGATGAGGAATACCGCAAGACAGGCAAACAGAAGCTCTGGGGCCATGAAGTAGTCCGGTACGAACACCTCGCGGAAAACAGTGTCGAAAATCTCTCGCAGGCCATAAACCATGTCCCGGGGGTCGGTAGATCGAGCCGAGAGCTCTCGGTATAACCGACTGGGTATATCGTAGCCATGCGTCGCAGCCCGCCGAAAGATCATGTCGGAAATCTTTTGCACCTCGGCCTCGAACAATTGCATTGGTTTCCCAATCATTTCCCGGATGTCGGAGTGAAAGCTCGAGCTAGTGTCGCCACGCCAGATATCCGAAGCAGCCATCAACAGCTTGATGTTTCTTTTCAGCGAGGCGTTTCCGGTGTGTTCGCTGCCCCAGTACCAAACTGGTTCTTCTGAGGCTAGATAGAACTCTTGCATTACCCAGATGCGACCCCACCAAGGCCGAAGGCAGAGTTCCACAAAGCCTTTGCAAACAGAGTAGCTGTCCACTCCGCATCTCTGGAATACGGCCTCAGTGTCAACCCGTCTATCATTTCGTTCATCTGGTGCTGTACCATTGCCAGACCTGTTGAGGAACTTGAAGAGATCGGTGATGGAGCTTGAAGATGGCGATGGCGGGGAGCCGAGGAATACAACGACTGTTTTTGCCAGTCGATAGATCTCGCCCATCGTCTGGAGCTCGATTGATCTTTCTGTTGTGTCTGTTTGATTCACGCAGATGGCATCAATCCAGATGCCGCGTCTGGTATCGGGTAAGCGAAGAGCTAGAAGAGCATCGATGAGGTTGGGGTTAACTTGGACACTGACTCCATTCACCTGGATCACATTTGCTGGCGTAGGTAGTCCCCAGACGTACGACAAGGCTTCGTATTCGTTTTTGATCTCGTCCAGTGTCTTCTTGGAAAGTTCGACATGGATCTCATCCGACGAGCCTGGGAGGATTTCCGCCAGGCGGATTGAACTTGGGTCGAGGTGTGGCCATAGTAGACCTTGCTGTCCCAAGTCTCGTAGTTTCTGAGCATGGTTCTCAGATCTTGGATGAATGATGGGAGAGGAGGTGCCGGATGAGTCCTGACGACGTCGGCCCTTTTGCCGACAGCAGCGTGGGTTATGTCCCTGTTTTCGTATGAGAGCGCCGGAAACACGAGACTCGCATCCGGAGTGCACCTGTCGAAGCTTGGAAGCGCGACATTCAGAGATGACTTGATGTATTGAGACACATAAGCGTCTCGAACTTCCTTAGGCGCATTTTCTTCGGGCTTGGGCTCATCCAGCTTGTCCAGACCTGGCGCCACCCTCTCAATCAGTGATTGGACGCTCTGAACCAGGTGCTCATTGCTCTCCAGGACCTCCTTGTTCGGCGGGTGTTCATCGCTTAGCGGATGTTCCCTATTATCCTGGCGTTTGACCTGATTCTGATGAAGAGACGTTGGAGGCTGATACTGGCGTTCGACCGCCTTAATCCACTTAAGTGGGAGGGCGCGTTCAATGAAGATATTGATAATGTCCACTATGGTATTATGATCGGCTGCTGTAGGGGGATCAATGCCTGGCTCAGGTGTTCGGGAGATTTGGATCGTTTCTCTCCCTCCTGAAATCGCACGACATCAGTGATTATTCTGCATTTCACCGGGATCTACATACGCAAACCCAGGAAATCCATCCAAGACAAGATGACTGGCTTCAGTTCCCGCCACTGCTGGAGACGCCGCCATATCGCGACCGCCCAGTTGACCTTCAGCGGTCTGAGTCGCTGCGTCGAGACGGCACTTCCCATTATAGCCTAGTTGTCTTTGGCCTTGTTTCGAAGGCGTTCAAGGTCAGTGACTGTCGCAAAATGTGCTTACTGGGGTAAGTTAGTTCTAAAGCCCGTGAAGTCCTTCGGGCGAGTTAAGTAGCGTGATCGGGCGATGACTCATAGAGCCTGCTGATTCTAACTGTAGGCGATGAAAAAGCCAGTGTTAAGCCACTTCAGCCGCAGCTGAAACACCTCTGGCGTCCTTGTGAGTTATCACACATCATAGTTTGGTGGGGGTATACCGTATTATATCAGTGGTGGCAATCGGGCCCGGTGGGAAGAAATACAAAGTTAGCGGCATTATGGTGATGTTAGTTACCACTTCTATTTTTCCACACTTGCTGGGTCGATGAAATCATAGCTACGACGAGAGCAAGGTGGGGTCCAATCACAGCATTTAGTGGCATTGTCACATGCTTTGACATGTAGAGGAGTGTGTAATGCTAAGACATAGCTTGGTAGACCAGGTTCATGGTTTATGTCAAGTTTTTATTCTCTTCCCTACTCGCGCTTTACCATTCTCTCGCCTCTGCAAGAAGATGGCAGACAGGAAAGATTGAGGAGCTGACGCCCTCGACGCGCCGTGTCAGAGGCGGCTCAACAAACAGCTCAACCAGAACAACCACAGTGTACCATTGTGGACAGAAGGGTGCTGCGAGGCTTGGACCGTGAGCCATGCATGCAGCCTTCTGTCCCGCGGAAATCGCCCGCTTCGACGCCAGCTTCCACCCTGCTAGCATATGGCTACACATTCCTTGAGCACGAAGCTGCAGACTACGAGCGCCTCTAGCCAATCCAAGGCGTCAACGTGCCTGGGTTCTTGGGTGGTATCGACCTCCGATCGATGAGAAGATTTACTACTACGACCATCGGGTGTATGACTGTATGCGGTGTATATGACGTTTCTGTCATGGGGAGGGCATCGCATTGATCTAGCAGCTCGAGGATAAGGCGGTCCGGTCGTTGCGAGCAATGCATCATGAGGGCGTGGTCCACCGGGTGTGCGCGTCGCCAACTTGTTGTTCAATCCCGAGACCAATGGGGTCATGATAATTGATTTTGAACGGGCTTCGCTACCCAGGCCGCCTCGGCGTCCGTGGGAGCAGTTGGTGAGGTGTTCTCTCGCTGGTTGGTCGTAACTCGGGCAGCAATTTATGTCCGTCTCCAGAGGATTATGGGAGCATAATCCGCGATAAGAAATCAGATCCAATGTCCAGGGACATAGAGCTCGAAGTTGAAGCCTACTACCGAGTTTTTCCTGCAAAACCTGCCTGGTGTCATAGACAATATGAAACCTGAGGACTATTCGGGCTTCGAGCTTATGACCATGACGCGGCCTCCGTTGACCAAGAGCCGTTTCGCATCACCAGCTGCAATACAGAAGCATTTGCGTGTATAGATCTACCTATGTTTTTGCATGCATAAGCTATTGTGCTCCAGCTTCAGCTGTCCACACGCCGTGGAACGCGACATTGCGCATGAGCGGGCACAAGTAGGCTGTTGCATGTCCACTGGCGCTGACGGTGCGCTAGCACTGATGCGCCAGCCCACCCCCGACGGTGATAGATAAGCGCTAGTTCATCACTTGCGTTAGCGCATGTAGGCCGGCGCGCGGCGGCGACTGGCACAACACGTGCCAGGATACATGAGCCGGTACAGAGAAGCTGATTGGCCGCGGAGCGCTTTGACCTGGTGGCGGCCAGACCGACAAGGTTGAAATGGTTAAGTACACATATCGAGACTTATATCACCCTAATGAGAAAGCCCAGGACACTCCAATAGTATTCCATATATTATATGCATTCTAAAACTGCGCTGCTCAGAAGCTTCATGGTGTTTTTGACATAGGGTAGCAACATTGCAGAAATGTAGAGGCACGTCAGTTCTGTTAGAGGCATTCTGCCAAAATATATGGGCGCCCTTAACTACCCCACTTCTAATCCACCCAACCCACCCAGCCCACCCACGACATCGTTGAAAGAGAAAAGTTGGCTTCGGAGACTGCGAGGCTAGGAGCACCTGGTTGACAGATCTATGACTAGCTCTCCCACTGCCGCTGTTTGAACCCCGGACTAAGCTATAGCAACCCGCTCTTAGTTGAATGGCGCCGGATAGCTCGTCAATTTACCATTCCGTCCCATACAACATCATTAAATACTCTCATTGTATGGTCCCACACCTGCTTGTCTGTCCCATCACTCACGGCCAAAGCACTGCCAATTATCAGAATTACGGTAATAACTTCAATGCTAATGGTGGCGGCGTATATGCTATGGACTGGACCTCAGATCACATTTCTATCTGGTTTTTCGCCCGCAATCAGATCCCTGACAACATCAAGACCGAATTCCTTGACCCGTCTGCTTGGGGCTTGCCTACTGCGCGCTTCACCGGTGGCTCTGGCTGTAACATAGATACCTATTTTATGAGCAACAGCCTAGTCTTCGACACCACCTTCTGTGGAGACTAGGCTGGCTCCGCACACACAACCGCTTACTCCATCACTATCTCCACACGTTGCGCGATAAGAGTTTCGAATTGAAGTCCCACACCCACCATTTCACCCCCTATCGGGCTAGTGTTGCCGCCCACCAATAGCGCCAGCCAACACCAACCTACCAACAGACAGCCAAGAAAACGGAGGTCACACAGATGCCTGCCATCCAAAGGCACACTTTGCGGCAGGGAGATGGCCTCAGGCTCCTCAATGTGCATTTTTGCGGACCAAATCGAAAATCTAGATAATGATCCTCAAGTTAAACGCATGGCAGACTCGCTTGAACTGGTGAAAAGCCTTCTCTGGAGCTGAGTTTGCGATCAAGGTTCGACACCGTAATGTCAAGTCCAGGACCCCCTTATTGGACTCTACGACAACCCTGCAAAACTGTTGGAACTAGCTTGCACATGACATGGATTACCTGCAGCTGAGGACGAAAACAGAATCTGCCCCGCACCAACGTCCCAGTAATGCTTCGGCGCGAGGCACATTGTCCTGTGGTGTGATCACAGTGCGGTTGTTGGTCGAGCATCATTGCGGTGAAGTTCTAGTTAGAGTGTAGGTCATTTCGGAGAGTTGTTACTTGAGGTATTCTGATGTATTTAGTTATGGTGCTATTGTTGTCTAGATATGGTCATACAACCAGTCCTTTTCCTTCGCCGAGAACCCCATCCTCCGAGAAATCTTCGACTATTTGAATCCCTCCGTTTCGATCCAGCGGGCCAACTTGAGTGCCAGGACTGTCCGATATAAAGTCATTCAAGAGTATAACCGCCACAAGCAGAAGGTTATCGAGGTGCTGAGGAACTCCCCTGGAGCGATTCATATCTCATTTGATGGCTGGACGCCTGGAAATAAGCTTGCCCTCTACGGCATTGCTTGTTTTTTCAGAGATGATAAGAATCGGCCATGCAAAATCATGATTGGAGTTCCAGAGGCTCATCGTCACTTCGGCTCAACGATCGGTGGGGAGGTTCTCGACGTCCTACACACTCTTGGCGTAGGTCCAGAGAAGATTGGCTATTTCACGCTCGACAATGCTGAAAACAACGATACTGCCATGGAGGTCATTGGTGCCGAACTTGGGTTCGATGGCCGACTACGCCGAGGACGCTGTATTGGGCACACAATTAACTTGTCAGCCAAGGCGCTCTTATTTGGCAAAAACGCCGACGCTTTCGAGCAGCAATTATCGGGCGCAGAAGCGTTATCTAATACTGAATACGCTCAATGGCGCAAAAAAGGACCAGTTGGCAAGTTACACAACATCGTAGTTGATGTGCGTATTAGCCATCGGCTGATTTACTTATTCAAGGAGGTCCAGAGGGTAAAGCGGCCCTACTAAATCCTATTCGTCTCATACTAATTCGGTATATCTAACAGGACGAAATTAATCGCACCACCACCCTTAAACTCCGATCCAAAAAACCACTCAAGCTAATTATCGACAACGATACGCGTTGGCTGTCGCAACTCTACATGATCCGCAGAGCTCTACGGTTGAAAACCTCTATCTAACTCCTACTGATCAAGTATAAGGCGCAATGGGAGGACGAAATAATGGGTTCAAATCCACGACACTCCACGACACATTTGTGAATATGGCGTGGATATGGATGCTGACTAATAACTTCGATGTGGAATGGGTAGAAATGGATCCATTATGGAAATGGATCCATATTGTGGAATTTGTGGAATGGAAACCTACTTCGTCCAACAATGGTAATTAGTGGGTCGCGTCCATGCCTAGTGACGTCAATGTTTTTGTCACTGGTCCATTAGAATCCTATCTAGCGACCCGATCAGACCGGCACAAGGTCAGGGGGCAGTCGCTTTTGAGACCCCCACAGTAGATGCTAATGGATTAGATGTTGAGCTGGGTTGGATGATGATTGATGAGCTGACTGGTGATGAGTTGAATGATATTGGACTCAGTATTCACGACCTTGACACTGTTTATAAAGCAAGTCCAGGCAATGCCGAAACCAACAATCTATTCTGAGACAACTTGATAGACGCGAAACTCTGCCACAGCCCTCACACTAGCCTGACTCAAGAGTCAAAGCTGCTCTCGGAGTCTAGACTGCCGGCGTAGCCTTACCGTAGCTCGAGGCCCCGACATAAGAATACCCTGAATTGAGCCACGATCGGCGTCACAGCCCCAAGGCGCAAATAAGCTTGATCCATATTGAGTGATAGGGCTCAACAAGGTTCTCGACTAGCACTTCGTTCTCTACCTAGTTGGTGTTTGTTGGGCAAACGCAACGGCATTTACAGTGGGGATGTTTTGGTGGTTTCGGTCTCGGTTTCGGCTTCGCTTCCGGTCCCGGTGCCGGTTCACTGAGTTACACGCCAGCGCAAAAAGACGGACGCATGGATCGAACTCTAATATTAGTTTCTCTGCTCAATGATAAGGCGAGTCACACTTAAATTAATGGTCCTTTACGGTAGGTTCAGTTGCATCGTATCGTCGCACCAGTCGTTTTCGCTTTCGCGACTCTCGATCGAGCTGTATGTGCTTTTCCCCCACCTCTTCTTGACAGTTGGCGTTGGTTTCTTCACATGGTGTGCAAGTGTTAATGTTTCTACGTAGTTTTGGTGCACTTGTGGTGCAGAACCCGGAGCATCAGAGGTAGCCCACAGGTTTATGAATTAACTAATCAGATTTATAATCATACGGGGGCTCGGGCCCGACAAGTTTCCGACCGGCGCATACTATGTACTTGTACATCAGGACCAGGCTCCCAATACGGATAAAGGCATCTTCGCCTCTCCTTATCCTACAAGTCTACCGCATACGCCTAGCTTGGAGTCCTTGATACCTTGGAATTATCAGCTTTAATCATGCCTTTCACCTTGTCAACGCCCAATACCAGCATCACGCCTGATCAACCAGGCCGTTGGGTAGTCACCGAATTTGGCACTCCATCCGTGCTAAAATGGGAGACCTGGGATCCCACTTCCGAGCTCTCTGGCGAAAATGTTCTCGTCCGCATAATCGTAGCCGGCATCGCTGGCGCAGACAACATCCAACGGACAGGCGGCTATCCTGTACCCCAGACCTCCAAACCTGGCTTCACACCAGGATACGACTGTGTCGGCGAAGTCATAGCACTTGGCGATTCGGTACCGAAAGAGAGCAATGTCAAAGTTAGAGATCGTGTTGCCGCCCTATGCGTCACCCGCTCCCATGCGACTCATGCTATCCTATCTTACACGGAGCTTCTACCCATCAAGCCCACCGATGACCCTGTCAAGGTGGCCGCTCTCCCACTCAATTACTTGACGGCTTTTGGCATGCTTAAGCATAGCGGTGTCCAACTCACTCCTGGGTCCAGCATACTGATCGGCTCCGTGAGTGGGGGCGTCGGCACGGCTGCTGCACAACTGGTCACATCCCTCAACATGGGCATCAAGATGATAGGAACATGCTCGCCCTCCAAGTTCGACTACGTTAGATCTCTTGGCGTGGAGCCAATTGATCGCAATGCTTCTGATCTTGTCGAGCAAGTTCGGGCACTGACGGGCGGCGAAGGTGTGGACGTTGCGTATGATGCGGTTTGTAGCGAGGGGAGTCTCCAAAACAGTCTGGCTGCGACGAAGGCAGAGATCGGGCAGGTCATTGTGATTGGTATCATGTCGGAGATTTCGGCAGATGGTAGTGGGATCGCGCGAAGCGTGAAGGACACCCTCGCGTTGCGGCTTAAGGAGCGGATGAGGTTCTTTGCTATTGGCCAGGATCATTACCAAGACGGTAAATGGGAACCGGGTACTTTTCTGGCTGATTTTAACATCATCCTGGAAAAGGTTCGGAGCGGAGAGTTAGAGCCGGCTATCGCTAAGCTGTTCCACTTAAGCGAGGCTATACAAGCACATGACGATCTGATCTCAGGAAGTGTGGTTAAGGGCAAGATGTTGTTCATTGTTGATGCAGACGTGGCTGCTCAGTACGGTCTTTAAATCTCTCAGATAATGGCAATGGTTTGTTTCGATTATTGCCCATGGCTTACTTCTGCACCGCCCCCACCCCTCTTTTTTCATTTGCGCCACCCTAGATATGCACAATGCCATTTCCAATCCTTCCACGCACCTTCCTTTGTAATCTTACTTTCTTGGCACGCAGATGTTAAGAAAATAGCCCTAATTACACCATTTTTCTTAACAAGTGCACCGCAATAACCACAATCCTGCGCTTCGCGCAGCCCATGGCGGCGGCGATGGCATCCGCCACCTCCTACCCGCCTGTTATCCCGGATCCTTTTGACCTGGGAATCCATACTCCTGCCAATCTCAATCGAGGAGCCCGCACTGCCCTCTTGCAGAACAGCCCCGCTGTCTTGAACGGACCTGCTGGTGTCCCGCCTTCCGGAGGACGGCCCAAACGCCGTCTTCGCCACCCAATGCAATCTCTACTGCTGCGGCCACGGAAGGAGCCCAGCTTGCCCGTCCCGCCCCCTCCCCCGATCCTGCTCCGACTACTGAACAGCAACCAGTCTCCTTTATTGAAGCAGCCAATAAGCTCGCACGCGACCGTGTGGAGGAGTACAATGTCAAGTTGAAGGTGTTTCAGGCCTTCTGCGCTAAATTTGAAGAAGAAGCGAAACAATTCACCACTGGGCCTGAACGGGAATTCGCTCAAAAGTTGGCCCTTAACAGTCTGTTATCAAAACCATAGTATCAGACTATATGGATTGGTGGGAACAGCTTATTGACGATAGAAGATCTTGTCCCCCTCTCTAACAGAGGGCTCGCAGCAGCTCTATTTATACAGATGCCCTCATCGTCATAGGGACTACAATAAGGTTTCTCCTAAGACCGGATCCAAAGGATCCGGGTCTTTCAGACCGGCTTGCTAGAGATCTGGGCCTTTGAGACCGGGCCGTGGTCTCAATAGTTAATAGATACAACATAGAGCTTTCCTAGCATACCTGTTCCGTCTGACACATAGCAGAGAAAAAAAGCAGGAATTCAGTTATACGCTATCTACTCCGTATCCTAGTTTGCCTGCCCGTATCCTCGTTCGCCTGGTTCCGTCACTCTCCATCCTGTTATCCACTGCCCGTCTCTCTTTGGTACTGCTCTAATTGGCTGAGAAGCGCTGGAGAATACACGCCAAGCGGTTTCCCCTCCTCTGAATTTTAACTTGATTGAGCAAACCTGGCTTATGGCCTTCTTTCTCTTCATGGAGACACCATCAACTGATGCAATTGATTGGCCTTGAATCTCTTCGAGAACGTTTCCTGTGTAATAGAGCACCTGGGTTGATAACTTGCCTCGCCGACAGCCGAATAGCTTACGTGGATCAGTCATCTGTATCTCTTCGCTACAACCAAGTGCATCTAGGATGTTCACTGTAAGACCAGACTCTGTTAAGAATATTTCGGACTTCTCTTTGTTGTATAGGTGAGGCCTTAGGGATTTAAAAAATTTGTCTGTAATAAATTGGCTGTCACCGGCCCAATCTTGAATTAGGAGCACTAGGTGTGCCCCTCTAGGTCTACCTCTCGATACTCGAACGAGATCTTGACCAACAAGGCAAGGGACAGGTGCTCCTGGGGTACTGCGATCCATATTTACCACTTCTTGAGTCCATGACTCGTCCTTGACTATGAGGCCCCATATGGCAGCAGCATTATTTCTTGGGGAAAATGAGAAAAAGTCAGATTTCTTTGTAATGGATTGGACAAATGAAAATATAAAGGGAGGGGGAAGGTGGTTTTCCACCTGCATAAGTAGCTCGCCAGGAAGCTTCTGTAACTGCATTCTCTTAGACTGTGTTACGAACTGTCTTATATTACATGAGAAGTTTTTCAAGCGATTACAAGAGCTACTTATATAGCTATGTGATGCTCATGTGAGTACTACTTACAGGATCTTGCTTGATCCAAATTAAACCCAGTTGAACCCACATTTAGTCAGAATGTGGCGCAGGACTGCTGTAACTTCCGTTTGGGCGGAATATGTTACTGTAATAGCCAAAAATTAGTTGTATGCAGCCCAAGGCCGCTACCCAAACAGGAGATACATAGAATACTTTTCCATTATTTTTAGCAGCCACTTATGGACACTACTCACAGCCCCAAGCTATCAGGCAAAGCTCGCTAATTGATTGTCTTAGACTCATCTGCCATAAGGAGTTCTAAGACAAGTGTAGCTGATAGTTACTAAATCCTTGATCCGATAATTGAAGCATACGGCTACTACGGACCAATTTTTTCATCACCCTAAATCCACTTCTGGTCCTTGCTTCAACCCCCCTAGTAAACAGTTTAGCACGTGACAGGATAATGACAGGAAGGAGGTTTATCCACTTGCGTTCCATGCTATCTCTCTTTCCAAAGGACTGGCTACAGTGTGATGATTGGCTAGTTGTTTCTACGAATATTCAGGTTGAAGAGGCTGAGGCTGTGACAAGTAGTAGTGGACTTAGTAAATCATGTGGGCTGACTTTTCTCTGACACTTCTCGAAAACGCGACTATCGGTAGGCAAGGTGTCGTAGAGCGTGCCGAACGTGATCCTTTGTTGGTGAAGAAGTGTCGAGTCGCGTGAGAAGGTGACTGATGTCACCCCGTCCCCGTGGCCCTTGAGTTCCTGTATACACTCGCCGCCATCAACTCGCCATAACCGTACGGTCTCGTCGTATGAGGCTGACGCCACAACTATCGAGTTGTCCTTCCCTACTTCGGAACCGTGGTACCGAAGGAGATAGCTGACTTCATTTTCGCCATGCTCGGGCTGACTGCCACCATATCCCGGAGTGCCCACAACCCTGAGCTTCTCATCGGGGTACAGGTCTATAATTTGGCGCCAGACATACCAACAATCTCCGCACTTGCTTCCGAGAAGGCTGCCTTGTCTAAGCGGCTCCGAGAAAGCGGTGTAGCAATAGCGGACACCTTGCTCTCGCAGCAATATATGAATCGGCACCTGCTTATAGCCGCTCTGGTTCACACAAAAGGCGATGTTGAGAAGGCCCATCGAAACCTCCTTGAATTTGCTACCGAGGAACCATTGGGAAGGCGGATCAATGGAAGGTTGACAAGCTGGGGTGGACCGGATGCGCGTAAGGTCGAAGAAATCTTGTACGGATACTACTACGACGCAGATGCGGTTTTGTACGTCGTCCGCGCCCAGCCGGAGCCGCAACTCCTCGCTGCTAAAGTGAAGAGTGCATACGACCAGACCATGCGCTCCAGGCTCAATGCCGACATCGTTCTTGGCACAAGATACAGAAAATCAACTTACTATGAGCTGATGCAGGAGCTCTGGCGTCCCTGGTCTGTCGCGGATCTGCCGAGCGGCCTTCGGGGCCAAACCCCGACGTCTCCTGCACCGAGCCTGTCCGACGGAGAAGTGGTCGCCTGGCTTTACAGCCTCGAGAAGCCCGGCATCTACAAAAACGTTAACGCCGCCCTCGTCCAAGACACGCGCAAAGCACTCCATCTGTGGATGTCCTTCATCATGACGGCGCAGGCCTACGCGGGGGAAATACTGTCGGCAGTTTGGGGCGCACCGTCGGTTCTACCACAGGCGCATTAATGAGAGGCGTTGGCGACACCCTCAATAGTGCGACTGCGCCGACGGGGCTTAAGGTGGGCGACCCTCTTGGGAAATTGGGGACCGGGGCTGAATCTGGACTCAACGAGGTATCAAAGGGGGTTGAAGATGCTGGGAACTTTAAGAAGCTGTAGGCGTCGTCTTCAGCGTCTATCAAGAAACCCGCAGCTGGCATCGAGGACTTGTGTAACGTCTTTTCCATCCTAGATGCTGTCCAACGCACAAGACTGTCGATGTCGCATTGACTCTCAAGTGATAGAAGGATTTAGGGGAACCTGGCTTTTCTGCAAAAGGCGAAAACAGACCACTATCCAGCATATCATCGGCTCAAAGGCGCATCGTGTCGAGCCTCACAGGTCAAACGACCACACAAAGCCGCTAGGGCGCCATCGGCCTCCTAACAGCGGCAATCAGAGAAGGAATTTTGGAGAGTTCACCTTCTCTAGCACCCCTTTGTCGGATCTAATGACGAAACCTCAGAACCGGGACGCCTTAGATATCGGAAGACGATGCCTTCGGCATCAGTAACGACATCCTTCCGATCAACGGCGCCGATTGCGATGGGTTTTTCCCCTTTGAAGGCAAGCCGCACCGTCGGCCTCTGATTCCTTCCCGTTAATCCTCTCATATTAGGGCCCCGTTGCCTCCGAGATTGGCGTCAGGGGGTTCGGAGAGTGTGTGCTTAATAGTGGTATGTCCAGGGTCCTGCCTGATGTCTGCACTTTGGATGCTCACATCGAATTTTGTCACCACACTGATCGGCCCGCTCCCGCCAGATCAGATGCCAATACAGTCAGGACCTTACGTTGCTTGCATTAGGAGGGGAAAGCGGTTGGGACCGGGCTCAACTTCGGAGTCAACGTCGGGCGACTCGGATTTGATGGGCGGATTGAGTCTGGTCCGTAGCCGGATGCGGTCGCGCTTGGCCATCTCTCGTTTGTCGCAGTTTGCACAAACCAACAGTGCTGGTAACGGCTCCAACTTTATGCGGTTGTTTAATTCTATAAAGGTATTCCTGTGTAATGTGCCCTGACTTGGCCTAATGATTTCTTTAACCTGCAATCTCCCTCAGCATTTGTGCACTGTTACCCCTGCGGCTGGTAGCACGTCCAGCAGGCCACAAACTGCTCTATCCACTCTCGTACCTCTTCCTCTTGCGAGTCCTCCACGCCTTGCTCTTTGCGTTGATCCAGTACCATCGCCGGGAGCATGCCTTAGCGGCGTGCTCGAACGGCTTGCCCTCGACGCGGCAGTATAGGCAACAGCGGCCTCGACTATGAAGAACTATTAGATGTAAAAAGAGATTAATACAGTTCATCATAAACTCCCACTTCCGATAAAACACAGTTAAGAAAGGACTAATTCTTTACATATATATTCAATAGTCATCAAGTTAACTACAATACGTACTGCACTGTGAAAACTTCAGCTACCGGTCTATGAACGCCATGTATGCGCTTATAGTTATACACACACACAATTTATTTCACCCGGTAGCTTTCAACCAATAGGGCACTAGCTGCTATACATATCCGTATCTCAAGCTTTGTCATGATCTCATAAAAGCCCAGAGGTCAGTAGCGGCCGCAAAGATCGTCGTGGTTTTCCAATGTGAGAAGAGTTTCCGCACGGACCATCTCTGTAGCATGTTGTGGCTGACACCATGTGTAGCGAAAAGCAGTGTGTACATGTGAGGTGAGGGGCATAATAGAAGCCGCACAACCGTGCCGTGCCCAAATCTAGCCTCAGCCCTTCAGGCCACGGTGGCCTCATATCACAAGCGATGTTAACGCCATATTATAGCAAAATGGCCTGTCAACTATGATGAAGTAGCCGACGACTGTTGTAAAACTTGGCATTAGGCTTCAAGGATCGAGACAGTAAAAACCGAGGTTTCGCATTTGTGATAGTCTCTAAAGAACAATCTAGCCTAGGACCAAAACAAGCCCTTCTCCAAGGCTCTCAATAGTCTTTTTGGGAAGTGGGTCCTTGTTATCGAAGTTGTACTGCTTCCTCTCCGCACTGCTCCAGGTGGAAATGTCCAATCCATCACCTCCAATCTTCCTCCTATGTGTCCCTCGGAATGCGTAGCCAGGTGCCACACAAGTTCGTTTGTACTCTGCAAAGGACCTCGCCCAACCCCACAGGTCCTTTTCGTTTCCCTTTGGCATCGTGGGTTCAATGTTCTTAGAGGCATTCTCAGTGTCGGGAATGGTGATGTTTAGTCGGTGCGCGATCGCCCGAAGGTAGAGATCAAAGTTGCCAGCCCAGAATTTGAACAGCTTGGGCTTTAAATGGCGGTTCCCCTGGATTAGGGATACATCCCGGAACATGGAGGCCATGGCAATGTACATTGCGATCATCCAGCCAGCGTTGTTGCTGTGCGAGTTGGCACTGAGCATCCCATCGCTCTCCAGAGCCTCCAGCGCTGCGAGCACCATTCTGGCAATCTGAGACGCGGTCTCGCTTATCATCTGGCCGTCGTCGGCCATAAACATGAGGCTACCGTCGCCCACCCTCACGAAAATAGCCATGGCCTCGACGACTGACCAAGCCTCTTGCCACTTCTTGTTCTTGAATGCCTCGTCAAAGTCCAGTAGCAGGTTCTGCACCACTTCGAGCGCTCCATAGGCCGCGTGGTCGTTAAACGTATACATGGCAAAAAAGTCGGGCGTGCGCAAGTTCATCATATTTGCTGCGCAATGGTTACGCGCAAGTCCCGCCTTGGAAATTGTGTATGGATGGGATGGGAGCTCGGAGAATTGCTTATTGCATGGGCACGTCCTGCCCTTGTCGCACCGTACCTTGTTTTCAACATCCGCGTTGTCGTCATCCTCTTCTTCGTCCACGTCTCGGATAGGGTTACAAATGCATACAAATGCATATACCTCCTCAAGGTTCCTAGTCGCTTTTATATATTCGATGTCCAAATTCTTAGAGCCTGAGACCTTGGCCCAGCGCGTACTCCTATTTTTGAAGACAGCCTCAAACTGCTCGTTGTTGTCGTTGCGTGGTTCATCGCCAGACTTAGCCTTCTTCGCGTTGTTTGGCCTGCCAACAGGGGAGTTGGCAGGTTCGAGGGCTTTGCGTTTGGGAGGCATTCTGTAGATCCAATCAAGCGATGCTGAGTTGAAATTTTCGGGTCGACTCCATGTGACGTGGGGAAACTTTGAAACAACAGCCATTTGTACAATCACATGAATAATTGGGCGCTTGGACCACGTGATACAGTATCAATATGGCTAATATGGACTATAGATACACGGAATGACTTAGTAGGAGTAGAAATAAGTCAAAACTGGCCTAAAAAGGTAAGCAGGTCCGGCCCACGTCCACTTTATAAATGTACTGTAATCTGTATACAGTGCACATGCACTATACCTATGTGCGTCATTCCATTACGTTCAATCACCCGATTACCTCATACGTACCAGATTTTAGCTTTTGCCCGCTGTTGGATACCGTACGGTCAATTCGATCACAGGGATAATGTTCAATAGAGGGTGGATCCCAAATCTGATGATTCTGTTGATCTAGGATGCCCTCTTTTCTTGTGAGGGGTTTTGAGTCATCCGGATATTGATGTATTAGAGGATTACGTAGATTCCACTTATTATGCCGCCACACGAGGTCTCAATCCAACACCCGCAATACTAGGGGGTATCTCGTGCCATGGACAGCAGGCGCCGCTTCAGCCGCCGTAGATAAGACTCTGAACACTTGATGAATAGTCTTCAAGTTTGCTTGCCAATAATACAAACCCCACGAGACCCTGCGGAGAGATGGAAAACGAAGTGGCAAAGGCAGATGTGGACGGCGTATGGGCTTGTACCATTTGTTTACCAATTCACGTTAACTACGCCAATTGTTACTGTACTGTAGCAGATTAAACGTTCACTTGATGCTCAATTGAGGGCTTGTGGTTAAATTTTAATCGGTACGATGCGATGATCCAAACCGGCAACGCGATCAGTCTCCCGGGGCTGTTCAGCACGACAAGGTGATGGGAGAATAAAACCTTAGTAATCCCCAATTCATTCATCTTATTAGGGAAGTCCCTTCCCTGCCCGTTCCATGCCAAACTGACGTGTCTTGATGCTTTCCTACCATCACATATCCTATCAAATTTCAGGCAGACGACACAATTAACGTACAATACCTGAATGACGATATTTGCATGGAAGCATTTCTTTGGGATGATGAGCCTATTGAAGGATCTCCCAAGGCGATGGTGCCAGCTCCTGAGCCAAAGCAAGGCGACTCGTGCACGAAATTTAGTACGATTTCTCGATAGGTGTCTTGCTCGATTGACCCTAGAATAGTTTATTTCACAGTCTTAATATATATTCGTAATGTTTCATCCAGCCGGATTCCCGTAGTCTTATCGCGGATTGTTCACACACTGCCTATGAATTGTAGTGCATTAGAGACGGAGACGGAATAAAACATAAATTAATAAGCAATATTTCACTATAGAAGAAGATTAAAGACTCTCAACTACAGTAATGTTCATTATTGCCTTCCTCTTTCACTTACACTCTTTGAGAGCGTCACCGGACCCACATAGTATGAATAATGAGTTCTGAACACAGTGAACCTCAAAAGTGACTTATGTGACCTACGGAATAAAATTTTACCGATACCCGCAGCAAAGCCTGGGGATCAAGGCAACAATGTGAATTCTAGGTGCCACGTACCTTACAGTGTGACGGCACCGTCCTGATCTATTATGTAAGCTGTGGCGCTGCTATGTACCTTGCAGTACCTTAGAGGACATATTCTTAAGGCCACTTCTGGATCTTTGGTTACTCCACAGGCAAAATTGCCCAGTAAAGTCAGCCACTTCTGACCCCTCCAGTAAAATTATGTATTCCTAGGTACCCCTAAGTACCGCTGGTCGGTGCGTCTTGCCTGAAAGAAAGGGAAGAGAGATCCGGAGAGGAAAGCGATAGTGAACATACTGTACAACATAATAAATCAATAAGTTATTAAAATATAGCACTCTACTCTCGATATTAACCTCCTTCAGGAAATCTTCAGGCATCAAACTATAGTAAAGCGAGATAGATTATTGCTGCAAGAGTAGAAGATTTAGTTGCTTAAGGCTGGAGCAATAGGGCGTTAGAATCCGACTGAGAGCGGGTAGTAGCAAACATCGTCGACGAGATTGTTACCGCGTTCACCGAACTGCACAACACACACGTATCAGCACCAGTTCGTCTCAGAGCCAGTCCGAAGAGACAAACGACAGACCAAGGAAGAGAAAAGGCTTGAATATACTTACCATCAAGCTCACACCCCCGCAGTTGTAGGTCCGCCCATTTCCCATCCAACCTGCCTCCACTTCACGGGCCCAACCCGCCCAAGCCCTTCAATACACCTGTGCTGGCCACCCGACTCGGCGATAACGGTGTGTCCGTTCCAAATGCTCCTCTGGCTCCGGATCCTCTGCGCCCCAACATCAGCTTCGCACAGAAGTAGTACCGCCTTCCCCATCCCCTTCACCATGCTTGCAGAAGTTTGCCGATTTGCTCGATGCGTCGGCGAGGTAAATGCCTTCGCCGAACATAGCTCCCGTAAAATTAGCCCCTCGCGTGCGGATCTGAAGTCCAACGTCGAGAATGCGCCATCCCCGCCTCTTGTTTCAGCCATATGCGCGGTTCTAGGGTCCGGACAAGAAGCCAAAGGACTGAGCCTCGTCTCGAAGGGTTTTAGGAACCGTTTGTAGATGTGAGCGTTGCCAAGGGTGTTCTATTGTATCTCGACTTACTTAGTCTGAGTACAAGACTTAATTTTTCACTCAGCAAGGCTCTTATTGGAAAGTTCTCGAAGAAGAAGAAGAAGTCCAATCCAATCGTGTGTTACGGGCTGTATTTACCATGGAGCCCTCAGGCAGCGTAAACAGGACTCCGCCGCTCCAGGTCCGATGCCGAGGTAGCATGCAAGCAGGCGCAGTGTTACCCTGCAAATTTGGAGGCAACTGTGGGAGGTCTAATTTGTGAGCAGGGACCGTCACAACCGCTAGATGCTGCAAAGGAGGCTTCACGGAGAGCGTATCGGGATTTGACGTGCCAGGATCAAAGAAAAAGACGTTTCGTCGCTCCATGCTGCGATGCTTCATGCTGATCAAGCAGGCGGAAGTCACTACCCGGCACGGTACTAGCTTTATACAAGTGATGCTAAGTCGTCATGATGATGATTGTCACGTGACCAACTTGGATCACCAAATTGATCTAGGGAGCATTGATCGAAATGTGACTAAGTTAGTCATTACGCAGGGGGCCCAATAAGGAATGAATGAAATGTACGGAGTATTCCGCCCGGGAGGACTAACCTCATGGGACCGGGTGCGCTAGGCTATTTACAGTTCTAAGTTTATCGTTCGCGTCTCCCAGAAGCACCATATTCTTCTTCGTCCGCTGATTAGTCGCCTCGCTTGACTCTGTGTGACAGGCCTGCTTGAAGGCTAATTTCTCCAAGTGTTCGGCATCCTATTCGCAGCAGCCGAAGCTTGGTCCGCCAACTTGAGGCTGTTTGGTGTTAGTATCGCCAGGTTTGGCTGCTAATTCGGTTAGTTAGTATGTTACCAGTCTGGTTTGCATCAAGTCTCCTCGTATCCATGGCGACCGCTTGTAGGTCAGGTGCCCATTTTGGACCATCCGATGCCGCCTTTCCTCCCAAAAAGAACGAGAGGTTTCCCATCTTTGCCTGTCCGATCCTTCGCATCCCTTCCCGCTGTGCATCCCACTTCGTACACCGGAACAGAAAATGTTCCATCGTCTCTGCTGCTTGTCTACAGTCGCACATGTCCGATTCTGCTGCTCCAATCCTGTGCAGGTTGCTGTTGATCCTCGCCATTCCCGTGCGCAGCTGTGAGAGCATGTCTGATTCGCGTCTTTTCAGTCCGTCGTACAGTAGCTGGTTTGTCAGACACGTGACCGGGGCAGATCGGTCTAACGACCCGAATTGATATGCGTTGCAACACAGGGAAAATGATGATATTGAGGGGCCAAAAGGCTATTGCAATTGATGATGGTCCCCAGCCCTAATTCGGCTGTTATTACCCCTCTGTGTTGTGATGATGATGACTCTGTCTTAAGGCGTTGATGCCCGACCCCTCTTTCTTAGTCATCGGCCGGGCCGACTCCCTGTCCGACATGATTAGTCGATTAGCCCGACTGCCAAGTAACGATTGTGGAACAGAGTTTTTCCGGCGGTGGCTCAGCCTGGTGGATCTAGTGGCTGGGCGGAAACTTCCGCGCAACGCCAAATGACGTGAAAACACCTCCGATCCCGTCCATCTGCCACGTCTTGGAAACATTCATTCGCCATGTCACTTTCGCCATGGCGGGTCATCCGCAATCAAAGATCATTGAGGACAATCCTATTGGGAATGGTCTTGATACCTTCCGCAAGACTTTCAATTCCATATGCGAAGGCGCAGACATCCCTTGCACTTCAGACGCGCTAGACGCGTTAGAGCAGCTCGGCCAAGATGGTAAGTGGTGGTAGCACAGTATTTGTTTTCAAGCATTCACGTCTAATCATCGCATAGATCTCCAGAATCTCATCATCGATCTTCTTCTTGCACTTCAAAGCCTCCGAATATCTCGGCTACTTCGTTCCAGCGGCAGTGGCAAGAATCTCCTGGGCGACTTGTCAAGGCTCAATTCTGCTGTCAACTCTGACGACTTTGATCTCGACCAAATCAGACCTCTCCTGAGATCAGCCCTCGCCAATGACGTAGACGATGCCCTCATCTGGCGTAAAGTTTATGACGCCGTCACCGAATCCACCCCGCCTCCCCGACCGGTAGCTTCCTCCATTCAACAAACCCCATGGCTGCGCAATACCAGCAGCTTCGCGAACTCGTCCGAACATCGCAAATATGTGGATGACGTGCTTAAGGAGGAGCTTGGTCCTATGTACGTCGGGCTCCGCAACTTCCACAAGACATACTTCGGAGACGTGGCCGACCTTGAGACGACATCCGAAGCGTTCTTCAAGCAGTGCCAGGAAGGTAGCAACCCACTCTTTGATGACGGCTGGAGCGGATGGCCCGAAGACGCGGAGCAGGACGATGTGCTGAACTGGTTTGCGGACTTCAGCGAGAAGCTGGCGGCATTTGCAGAGGGCAACAAGTCAACCCCGACACGTCAACGAAGACCACTAGCAAAACCCAACGAGCCGATTGATGGTTCTATAGGGAAACGAAAGATGGACATTGGCTTTGTGAATCACCCTGAAGCTAGGAAAGACTCGAGGTGCCATTGGTCTCAGATCCTCGTGCCAGGAGAGCTCAAGAGTAATCGATCCGCCGATAAAGCCTCGGGGGCATGGCTTGATCTCGGGAGGTACGCGAGGGAAGTGCTCGCTGCCAAGGACACTCGCCGCTTCGTCTTGGGCTTTACCATATGCGGATCTCTCATGAGGGTATGGGCATTTGACCGGCTTGGGGGCATCGCATCTGAGCAGTTCGACATCAACGAAGCTGGGCTGCAGTTTGTGTATACGATCCTCGGGTTTCTCTGGATGAACGAGGAGCAGCTAGGGTTTGATCCAACGATCATTACGACAAACAAGGAGCGCTTCATTGAAGTCAAGCGGAACGGCTCTACTGAGCGGATCATCATTGACGAGGTGATGCAGCGCGCGCCTTGCATAGCTGGCCGGGCGACGACTTGCTGGAAAGCCCATCTCGAAGGACGCCCGGATGTGCCGCTTGTCATCAAGGATTCATGGCAATACCCGGAACGCGACGAGGAAGGCGACTTGTTGCGTGAGGCAACTGCTAAAGGTGTCGTTAATATGGCTCGATATTATCACCACGAGACGGTTCGGATCCACGGGACAGACGACGACATTGGGAGCAACGTTCGAGGGGGGTTGGACGTCACGAGAGCCGCGAACTACCGTCCGGAACGCTCGATGCCGCCAAGCAGCATTACAGCCGGTGCTTCGCGAAAAGGCCGCAGCATCAGCGTTGCTAGTAAGAAGCGGCCATCCAGTCACACTGGCGCTCCCCTCCCTCCCAGCAAGCGATCATGTTCTGCGTCTCCAACAAAGGCTGACAGCCATGCACTGCCTAATCGGGTACATCGTCGTGTCATTCTTCGTGATTATGGAAGGCCTATATACAAGGCGAGCTCCCGATTGGCCCTGCTTGCTGGTCTCGAGGGCTGCATCGAGGGACACGAGACCCTGCACAAGGCAGGTTTTTTGCACAGAGACATCTCGATCAACAATCTTATGATCAATGAGGACGACGACAACCCCTCCTGGCCTTCATTTTTGATTGATCTTGATCTCTCCATCAAAGAGCAACGAGACGGCTCCTCCGGAGCTAAAGGCAAGACCGGCACAAGAGCCTTTATGGCTATCGGGGTGCTGCTTGGCGAGCAGCATTCCTTTATGCACGACCTCGAGTCATTCTTTTGGGTCCTGTTCTGGATATGCATTCACTATACACGGGGCAAAATAGGGAAACACGATGTCGTCAGCACTGTCTTGCCCGGTGGGGAGCAAGGGGGTAGGCCGTGCGGCGCACTGCCAGGTTTGTAAGCTATGTTGGGCCACAAGATGCATTTTCAAAATCGTGCCATGCTGGTCCATGGACTTGAATCTTCATCTCTTGAACTATGCATCTTCGGCTAGCAAAGCCATTCTGGATATTAGCTGAGCTATCCCACTTCCTGTTCCAGCCACCCGCACTCAATTACCCTCTGTTCATCTCTCTGTCGCTCCGACACGCGGCCTTGGCAGGATGTAAACTCCAGTTGGAAGCCATTGCACTGTATGTGCTGCAAAACACGTCGTTGGAGAATATCACGAACATTACTTCTACGACCGTTCCACCCGGGATATTTGCAATAAATAGTTGAAGCGACGAGCAACGGCCAGACATTAGACTGAGCAATTACACTGGTTTATTCCCGCTGAGTCATTCTCTCCCACGCACGTTGAGCCATTCCGCTGAGCTATTCATCACTAACGATCATTCCACACAGCCACCACACTGAGTCACCACACTGGGCCATCACACTGAGCTACTACACTGAGCCATGCCGCCTTAGTCTAGCTAATCTATGAGGAACAGTTGACCCTGGCCGCTAGCTCCGACTTTTCGGCGAGAGAAGTACAGATACGGATGAGCTCCTCCGGACACTCCTCCGAGATGTTTGTCGCCTCCAACAGTCTCTTATATCCCGTTCCGTAGGGTGAAGTACCGCTTCTTGCATGGGTCCATACAGCGGTTGCTCTCTTAATATGATCCTAGACACGGGTGTCATTGGCGCTTGATTGGGCGGACTTTCGGTAACACTCGTCTTTATTGGCGGCCAAACCTTCTGGACGTTGCGTGAGAACCTGTTAACCAGGTATGCCGTTTTGCTATCGAGGTATATTAGCCATGGTTAGTCACTATGGTCACAACACGTCGACAGACGCGAGGTGTGGGTACGATTCTTGGATTGTCTTACTGTATTCTTCGAAGTCCAACATTCATAAACACAGTGAGAGGCAAATCAGAGACGTGGTTCCGTATACTCAATTGCCGATTAAATAGATCAACGGTCAAGCGAGGCCACACGCGTGCAGCCTGGGTCAAGTAGTCCCCAATGTCACTGATTAGACTATTTGGAAGGGCCGGTGGTGTCAGCGCTGGTGCTGTGGCCGACATGGCCACTTCCCTGGCAGCAATCTCCAGCAGATGGACCAAGTCCGGCAGGGAGCTCGTCGTTTCACAGACCAAGAAGGGTTTCTGCGCCCAAATATTCTGAAGGTCACGAGACAGCTTTTCAGCCAAGCCCCGGATTTTTCTATTAAGGAATATTAGCCGGGCTTCGTCACAATCGCTAAGACACATCGATGAACAATAGGTGTGTGTGAAATTGCCTTGCCTTAATCTTCCAAATTCTAGATCCATGAGCACGATGGGAGACAACTCGGAGACGCGGTTCTCTAGCCTTATCTGCTCATGCGCATCGACGACTGCCATGCTTACATGAGGTCCATCAACCAGGTTGGTGGTCAAGTGGAGCCACACGCGGGCAGCCCGGGTTAAGTAGTCGCCCATGTCAATGATTAGACTGTTTGGATGGACCGGCGGTGTCATCGCCGATGCTACAGCCGTCGTGCCCACTGCCCTGGCAGCAATCTTCAGCTGGCGACAGACCAATGTCTCCAGGGAGCTGGTGGGCGCGGCATTGGTTCCGTACTCAAAATCGGGCACCACTGTCGGTATCGGCATGGTGTAAGAATGAAGAAAGGGAGTAATTTGCCTCGGACTATCGGCCGCACAGCAGAGCCGCGGCCGCGGCCCAGTGTACTAGGCCAACCACGTGGCACGTCGTGGTAGTGGGCACCTGGTGCCAGCTTCAGCGTCGGCCACGAAGCAAGGTGGCGTGTAGTAGGGAAGCCTAGGGTTCACGGGCAGAAGCGCGTACTCAACAGAAGACGAGGTATTCACGAAGTGAAAGCGGAGGGCAAGGCATATCCGTTTGGCAGATTGTCTAGCACTTGTCCAAGATAATCAGCGGCAATTGTTAGTACAGCTTCAAACGACACAGGAAGAGGCGGTGTCATCTAATGAGCGACTTCGTTGTGCGACAGGTGAAGATAGTCGGACTAGATGCCCTTGGGGTCTGTGTATGAGGGTGCAGGTGAAAGCTAGGCAGACCACAGGCACTGGGTAATATACTTCAAAGGAGGCTTTGACGGGAAGTTGCTGAGGGCTACAAACAAGCGAGACTGACCTTTAATGTCAGTGCCTGCAATCAGGCTCCTTCCTTACGGTTAATAAAGAGCCCAATGTCGAAGGGGCACCATCAGCTTTCACGACGCGAAAGTGGGTGCAGATACAAAGGAAGCAGAGGCGCACGTATGTGGCGGCAGACCCGTGACAGTATTGTGTCCAGATGCCTCGTTGCCTTCAAAGGTGGGGCAATCACACGAGAGCGAGCGAGAGTGAGTCAAGGACTCAGACGATGGGCGAGCGTCATGGAGGAGCTGGCTGCGGTATGTCCTCGAGCAGGATTTTGCAGAGGATTTAACCGCCGTCTCATGCAATGCAATGAGAATGGGCTCAACTAGAGGTTCTCAGCAACTTAGAGTTTGAGATATGTGACAGTGGCCTGTTTGCTGCCCAATCACCGCAATTGTGATTTCGTATTCCCCGCGCCGCAAGCCCGACCAGTACCGGTATTGTTGAGGGCACATCATTCTCAGGAGAGGAAACATTGAATCCTATTGAAAGCTAGGCCCAGGCAGGAAGCATGTGGATAATGTGTATTGATTGATCTGTCGAGCTAGAAAGGGGAAGAAGCCGGTGTCGACCACGCGATCAGTGGTGTCGACTGTTGCCTTACAAATTAGGTGCAAATCGGGACGTCGGGTAAACTAGGATCGTACGATCTGATCCCCACCAACAAATCCATTGGGCCACTCACACACCAAGGCTGCGGGGCGCTTCACACCTGGCCGGCCCCTGCTCCCGGGCTCCTAGCGTAATGCTCGGGTTAGAGGCGTAAGAACCGTTGACCGGTGTCACCATCCATCTTCACTAGCGTGCTTGTCTCTCCGACAATTCCTGACAGCCCACGGAGGCTGGGAGGCAACGAGAGCTGGGGAAACAAGCGAATATCGCTGACGCAGGCTGTGAAAATTCAAAAATATTTTTTATTAGGCTTTCGCCCCTTCTCGCTAGCCCACCCTGAGTAATTCCATGTGCATTGATTGTGGCACGGGACCGTTCCACAATCCTTCCTGTTTGTCATCTTGTATTATCGCGTTTGCTGGCAGGCCATGTTATCTCCGTCCCTGGTCTTATCATTACTGTGCTTACAGGCCATTAATAACCTAACCTCGCTAGCTTAAACACTAGAGCCACCCATCGTTGCTGGCCTGGATGCCGAGCCACCAGTAGCCACCATGCTCTGAGAGCCACGAGTAACACGCACAAGAGATGGGAGAATTTTGCAGCGGCGACGGCGGCCGCAGCGTCCCAGGCAATTCTAGAAGGCTATATCCGAACTGACAAAGCTCTGAAAGCGTCCGCGGGCGACGGTTAGTGTAGTTTGTCCCCGATGTCTGCGAACAGGGCTGATGGCAATGAAGACACCGGGAGCCGCAACGGTTCCGCGGCCGGCATACCTCAACAGGACCAAGCAGCCAATGCCGCGCATGGGCCGGTTTTCCACGGGCCTATCTCAGGCCAATACGTCACCCGGGAACCCACACGACGGGAGGGACTGTCAACTTCAATTTCGGGCCGCAGAGCTAACGAGGAGGAAGGGGGGTTATGTCTGTGCGGGGCGATGATCTGAAATATTGTGTCAGAGATGCCTGCGCTAGCATGGTCGAGAGAACAGTTGTTACCCCATCGTGTTCGTTCGAATTTGTTGCTACGTTGTCTCACCGCATCATGTATCTTGTATTTTATTCTAGGCTACCAACTCCGTGCGAACTTGTGCGTAGATAGCATGCATCAAAGTGATAATAGAGACTGCCATATGCATCCGGCCGGTACGCGTCTAGCGGGGGCACGATCAACTACAATTTTGGCGGCCATGCCCCACAAATATATAATGGCCTCCTATTCTAGGTAAGAATTTTCATATCATGAGTTAGGTGTTGACTAACCTCATCCTTCGTTGCACTCTCCTCTCCTTCCCTTGCCATTAAAACTATCATACTAGGGATACTATCCCGCAGTTCGGTAAATGTATCATTCAACTGCATGTCGTGGCGCTTCTGGATTGTGCGCCTGGGCGGGGCTTCCGATGGTTTGTGACGGCCTGAGTTGCGTGCCGGCGCGGGAGGACACTCGGGCTTGATTACCATGCTGGGGGATACGGTCCCTGTAGCTCGGGAGGTCCCGAGGAACGGTCGGATGCGGCGCGAAGACAGTTGGCATCGGGGAAAGGGACAGGAGATATCTTGAGGTTGAAAGGGGTCGCCGCGGCACTTGAGTCCGTGGTAGTATTGTAACACCCTGAACACCTCCCTCAACTCGGCTGCACCGAAAATTAATTTAGCTCGACACTTGACATTCAGCGGCGGCACTTGCCGACCAGTGGCTGGGTCAACAACCTCGCACGGACGCGCCGGTCAGAAAGTATGGACTAGTCAATTCCCTGAATGTGATATCTCCAGCGTGTGCACGCGGCGCATTGAGAAGGTAGACTCGCCTACGTGGTCGCCTTCGCACTTCGTCTCGAGTCGCGACTCGCGTCACACCAGCCTGGCTAACTTTGGGGGCTCGAATGCTCGAGTTCAGCGGAGGTGTCCCTCTTGGCACAGAGTTTGCTGGAGGTTTCCAGTTCTTAAGCAATTGTAGGACTGGCTATGTGAAACCCGTCCGGTGGGCAGAGGCCAAGGTTTGTTGCCAGGGAGCGGCTGCGGGGCGCAGATCTCGGGGGCCGCAGCTTCATACTGGCACATAGGGGTAGCGGAATCTGCCGTAAGTAGGGAAGGAGGTAGAGAGTCCTCGTGGTAAGACTTGTGGTAAGACAACGTGTCATCCGACCAGGCCTGCTTTAGCATGAGCAATCTTGATGCGCTTTGAACATCCCGAGCGCGAGTCACCGCATCTTTTGTTTTCTCAGCGATTGTGATGCTCGTTTTTAAGTTCTGGTTTGGTCAGCCAGTTCTCCGGCAGGATTACGTAGCAACGAGTCCTGCATGCCAAGCGACTCGATCGTGGAGGCTGGAAATCCCCGCCCTGGACCACCACTATACAAGCATGGACCTTAAGATCTATGGGAGTATTCTCGCGGGTCCCATGTCCTGACCGCCGCAGGTTTTGACCCCTGTCGATGAATGGCAAATTCCGTTCCGTTCCCCTGCTCCATCCATCCATGTCGTGCAGCACGTAACTCATACCAATCCATTCCTTGGTGACAACACGGACGGTGGGGAGCGGTCATGTAAGCACGTTGTTGTGACCAGCCCTTCGATGATTGTGCATAACAAAACTAACAGCGAGGCCTTAGCCCAAGCATACAATTGCCGGCAATGACAAGGGTCCATTGCATCGGACTCCTGCCTGATTGGACCTTTCACCCTGAGCCTTCCCTGCTGGATAGATCATCGGCATCTCCATAACTGTGCGCCGTAACAGTGTTAGTCAAATCATAGACTGGAAGAGCGTAGCCCGCCCGCCAGACGCAGGCGGCTGGTCTGCTGTCTGGAATCGAATCGCAAAATTGGGCATAGGGATGTCGCTGTGGTCCCTGGCGAGTTTCCGCGTTATTGGGTCTTACCGGAACGCAGTGCAAACACGGTTGCGGGTTGGCGCCTAGCAGGAGCAGCTGCGGCCGATATACTCGTATGACCATATGGGTCCTTTCTTGGGCGATGTCAACGAGAGTACCAGCGAGATTCTCACCGCTGTGACTGCCTAATTGGTGTCACAGAGCAAGCAATCGAGACTGATGATGCCCCCGTTGGTCAATGAAGTGGGCAAAGACAGCCATTATTGCCAATCGATTCGGCGACGTCCAGAGGTCAAAACTGAGGTGTATTAACGTCAAGGCATCCCGCAGTTCTGCTTTGATGACATCCTTCTTCGTCTCAAAGAGACGCTGGAGCTCTCGGGTGAGAGAACTGCCACTCCAAGGAATCTGAAGTACTAGTTCACGGCCAAATTGATTAAAAAGCTTTCGTAGAAAGCTGTGCTCGAAGATAGTAAATGGTACATCACTATCAACGACAAACCCGACGCTTAGCTCTTGTATAGCCTTGACTCTTGCCTTGGGTATGATGCTCTGTTCAGGCCGACGTCGTTTTGATGTTGTATGATAATGGAGGTCAATGGCGCTATCATCGCTAGGGCTCAACTGACTCGCGGGAGTGATCCGATGAACTCTATGCAGGTCAGCCGATGAATGCCTTGTCGTGAGGCTCTTGCGGGAGGGAAACAAACTTGCGAAGATGATCTGTTGCAGAAGATGTGGCTTGCACCGAGAAGAACTCGGCCTCGCCCTTGATATCACACTGACTGCAGCACCACACGTGCCCGAACGGTTGATCATGAGGATTGAGTTCAATCAAGAATGTCCCGTGCGATCTGATCCAGCTCTTCCTGCCCTTTGCACCCTTTCGGGCTAGTGAGTCTTCTTGAACGAAGCGACGGTTCTTCCAAACAATCTTCGGTAAATCCTCAATGGTCGGGTTCGCGGGTAACGCCACAACAGCTCCCTCTTCCAACGGCCTGGCCACCGTCCGGGGTTGGGCTAGTCGCTAGAAGGCAGAAGGGAACGGCGATGGCGTTGTGCACGGCGTTGAGATTGCCGGCGATATACTTGTTGGCGATGAAAGCATGGGCGAGTCAGACATCTTGCTGTGGCGTGACTAGGGGTTCATTGAAAAGGGTTCAGAGTAAAAGTGCTGGAGGATGAGTTGTCTTGACGTGCGGCGCGGTTGGAGGTAAGGTCAGCGCGTCTTAGACTGGTGGGGAATAAACTAAAATGGGTTGTGTTAGTACAGAGGACCCTTTCAAAAGTCATTGCCTGCGCTAAGGACACTAGCGCAGCGGGAAAAAGCAAATTGTTAGGGAAAATGTATCAGGCTGTTCTCTCATGTACCTACCGATCCGTCCGACCTTCCTTATATTCATTTCCACCCTCCAATTCGATGATTTTCTCTATATGACGAGGGATGCGTTCGATCCAGGCCTGAATAGCTTCCTGCGGCAATTCCTCCCAAGCAGCTTTCCAAGCCTTGACTGCATCATGCCGTGACTTTGGGGCCCCTTTCCTCGTAGTCCGTCTCTTCATCCATAGCCAAGTTGGCTCAATAGCATTAAGGTCCGGTGAATTGGGGCACCAAAGCAGCCGGGTGATGCTATTCAGATCATAGCACCGTTGCTGTATGTAGTGGTTATGTGCCGGAGCCTTATCTTCTTGAACCAATGTGCCTGGCCGGTCCTTGGCACATTCTAAAGCAAAAGGAAACATCTTCGGGATCAGAATCGATTTCTGATAGCGATACCAGTCAATACCGCCCTTAGAGCCTCTCGTCAGCTTTCCAGACTGCTTATTCCATCGCCAACTAGGCTTCGGGCCAGGTAGTTGACGAAGATGAAGTCGTCTCACGCCATTCGTAAGCTCCCACTCTTCCCGCAGAATAGGCTCAAGTTCCTCATTCATTTTCGCGATAGCTTCATCAGCGGCTTTCTTCTCTGCCGCGGTCTCTGGGCCCCAGCAGTGATGAGGGCCCTTCTTATCATAGGAAAAACAGCCCCAGAACATAAACTCAGACGCGCCCTTCCATCTCTCCCGGATACAGCTTCGAACGAGGGCCTCATCTGACTTCCTCCACACACGATAGCTTCCACGCCGATGAAGCAGAATAACGGAAGTCTCATCAGACCAAATGACGTTCTTCCAGTCCTCTAAAGTCCAGTGGCGATGGTCAAGACACCAGCTTAGGCGTTCCTTCCTCATCTTCTTCGTCAATCCAGGCTTCCTCGTCGGCTTAGTCTTCCTAAACCCAGCTTTCTTCAGTATCCGCCACACAGTGACGGCTGAAATATCGACTCCATCATTGCTGAGTTCCCCGGCGATATCAGCACACGTTTTTCCCCTGCCAAATCGATCGCGGCGCACCTTGGCGATAATCTCTATTCGAGCCTCATCTGTCTGCTTCTTGGGACGCCCGGGGCGGTCAGAATCGCAAAGGAACTCATCTCGAAGGGTTAACGGCTCTTGGTTTGGATCGAAACCGCGTTCAATGGCTCGGGCATATATGCTATTGATCGTACGTATCGAAAGACCGGTTATTTCTGTTACTTCAGCTGTTGTTTTGCCTCCAAACGGGCTCTTCAGGAAGACCACAAGAGCCCGGGTCGCGATGTCTGTTTTTTCCCTCATTTTTGGCTGTTGAGGCGGTCAGATTGAGGGGAAAACGAAGAATCAACAAAGAGGGGAGCGGTACCTAAGGATTTTGGTGGGTACATTCGCTTGTGACCTAAATCCCTGTTTGTGGCTGATCCTAGCGTCTTGGCAGGCAATGACTTTTGAAAGGGTCCTCCGTAGATAGTTACCCGTTGGCATTGTGGGGCTTGCAAGCCCCACAATGCCAACGGGTATATCTTTAACTATAGTTAATGGAAATTAATACTAGATAGAAGGTCTCAGTAAGAGAAATTCCATAACTATACTTTAACTTATATAAATGTAATTCTTAGGAAGTGTAACGGTCGGGTCTAAGCCTGGCCTGTACGGGGGTATAGGGTAGGCGAAGATTGGTTTCCTAAGGGATAGACCGTGGTCTATGTTAGCAGAACGGTTAGGCGTGTACTTACTGAGCAGTTAAGTGTTACGTTAGGTAATGATCAATATACGATGCGGCGTAGCGAGCAGAGTAGATTGAGGTAACCAATTGTTATTGATAGCTGAGGAGCTGGTGTCCTGGTTACAGCCAGTTCCTCTCGTTAATATAGCTACGTCTAATGGTTGGATCATCTGGATCATCTAATGATCTGGGTGATCCACTTGTGATAGGTGTTGGATCCGATACGGGCTATTCAATCAGGTAGATGGGGATCAATATAGTGGATCCAAAAGGTAAAAATGTTATTGATGTGTAATGATGTTCCTTCTTTCCTCTGGCCCCTCTTCTTGTGTGAGGGGTTTTTGGGTCAATCTCACACCCTATGACTAAGACAGGATATTGATGTATCAGAGGGTTGTTCTTATCCGGGCCTTATTCCTCCACCCGAGGGTCAATCCAACAATAGGTGGAAAAAAGTGGGTATGCTGTCAGCGCACGTGACAGGGTCGAGGCCTAGTCCGACATGGGTCGTGACAGGAAGAGACTAGTGTATTTATTGGCATTTTGATTGTTTTACTTAAGAGTATATTACATAAGCTAGCTTACTCTATATGCACTAGATAGGGGCTACTGCGCATCCTGTATATTTATAATAGTAGAGTAGATATCTCTTAACTTAATAGCCTTAGGTTTCACTATTTAGATAATATATACTTCGCCGTCTTTTACATTATAAATACTCTTCTTAGAAACTAGCTAGATAGTCTATTTAAAGTTATAAAATTAGGCTGCTATTAAATATAGAGAAAGAATGCAATTCTGGACTTTTGTTAGGATAATGGTTTTAGTTATAAGATACCTCATTTGCTATAGATGAACACAGTGCTATAGCTATATCTACTAATATATCTTAGTAGAATATCGGAAGATTTACTAATTGCATACCATACATCGGAGCGTTAAATATATAGTACTTAAATTCAGACTCTACAGCAGGCAGCCAGGCTATATAATTTAGAAGCTAGATATAACCTGGTTATGTACGTTACTGATTACTGATTGATTGATTAGGAGCTTACTGATACTGATATCATATCAGTATCAATTAGTAATCAGTACTGCTTGATAACTGACTGCTTGTTGAGAAGTCTGATTAGCTTAGCGCTGATCGACAGATCACGTCTATTTCTCCTGACGGGAGGCGAAATTCTCTGCTAGCCGAACACTAGCCTGCAATTCTCGCTCAAATTGTCAGATGTGAGAGTAAACTGTGACGGTCGGGTAAGGGGCCGGTCGGTTAATGGGGTAGTTGACTTAGTACGAAGTAGGGGGCGTACAGCTTGAGGGATTTTACCGTACACAGATATCAATACAACATAATCAGGTCTTGTGATAGTATAAGCAGCTACACCTGAACGCTTGGCAGAACTATGACGACCAGGTCAGCGGCCATGACCCCAGCGTTGCAGGGTTGAATGTCTGTGGGTTCTGGGCGTAAGGTAATTGTGGCCGATGCGAATGAAGTATTCGTATGGATGATTTCGACATAGATTACAGAAAATCTCGATCCAGGTTCTATCATGGTCGTGCGTCCAGTACCTAACCAGCATCCGTCGGCATGCGTGCAATCGCCTTAGGCAAATTAATATCTCCGGATATTCTCAGCAGAATTAACTAAAGCTCACTGGTATCCAGTAGTAACCATAGTATATACAAAGCCAGGTCCTTTACTGGTTGAGCCCCACGTCAGGATATCTATTTCACTATACCTATTATTCCCCGCTCCGTTTCCCCAATCCTTTTCGTCGTCGTCGTCATCGTCATAGGACTTCTCCCAGTCCTCCCTGTACGTCAACACCCACACCAGCTTCCCATGGCATATATTCGGCCAGGCGGGGAGCAGGTCGAGTATGTTAGGGAGTTTTTGCTAGAGGCGCTGGGAGATGATACTCCGCGTATTGGGAGGCTCGGCCGAGAGTCAGGACTCGGGTTAATGAATGAATTAATAAACCCAATGATTAATATCGATTGCTATTAACTTTGGGGTTTGTTTTTATCCCTAATTGTTTGAAAATCGATTTCAATGTCTTTATATCTTAAAGTGGTGATCTTATGGCAACATATATACACCACAAGGAAAAGGTAGCTTGAATACTCAGGGTGCTTCTTTAATTATATAGATCAAGAGTTGACCTTTAAATTCCACAAGTTTGGGGAAATAAGGTGTGATCATTCTTGCAGATAAAACTTTTACCAGGAATTCGTATCAGCCTCGCAAAATACAACCTTCTTACCCCTTCACCTCTACTCATACCAGGAATGCAACCATCCAAACAGCCCTAGCACCTATAAACGACTCCTATATCACTCGCCACTTTGGAGACGCCTTAATCCTTAGCAACGAAAACGCCCCTGTACCGCATCTTCCCCTCATCCAACCTCTGCATTGCCGCCGTAATACCATTAACATCCATATCAAACTTCTCAATAATGGGAACAATGCTGTGCCTTGCAGCAAAAGCCAACATCTCTCTCTGCACCTGTCTAGCTGCCACTATACTGCCCTGGATCCTCAACTGCCCACCGAGGAGAGGCATGTATGGAATCTTCAGCTCACCAAGGCTAATAGTGAGAGGAAAAATAGTCGCACCAGGGGCTAAGGTAGGGAGGAAAATGTTCCAATCGGGCTGGGATGAGGTCGTGACGATGAGATGGTCGAGTTTATCACCGACCTCGATTTCAGTCTTGTCCTTGGTATCGTAGAACTCGCTGGCACCGAGAGTAAATGCTTCATGCTTCTTGGAATCGGTAGTCGAGAAGACGACGACGTCGCAGCCCATCTTTGCCGCAAACTGGATTCCCAGATGACCTAATCCACCTACACCAATGATGCCGACCCGATCGGCGGGCTTGATGTTGAAGGAGCTGAGAGCGTTGTAGACGGTGGCGCCGCCGCACATTAAGGGGGCGGCGAGCTCCCGGGGGATAGACAAGGGGATTTTGAAGAGGAAGTCGGCGCGCCAGATTGAGTGGCTGGCGAAGGAACCTTGGTCGAGGTTGGTCATACCGTAAACGCCAACGTCGGGGCAGCGATTTTCGTGCCCTGTGAGGCATTGCTTGCAGTCTAAGCAGGCGTGGTGGATGTATCCCCAGCCGACGCTATCGCCTTTGGCGAGAGTGGTGACAGCACTTCCGATTTCCTGGACAGTTTATGTTAGTTCTGTGTAACGGTTGTTTGCAGGCTGAATGAAAGACATAGGGATTCGAAAGGGAGAGGATTTACTGCAACAATACCGGCGCCCTCGTGGCCAAGGGCTATACCGGCGTGTCTATAGAGCTGATCGGAACCACAAAGACCGGAATGAGTGACCTTCACGAGAACTTCATCTGCCTTGACCCCTCGGGAGGTAGTGGCTTGAATAATCTTGCCCTCTTTGGAGCCTTTAAAGACGGTGTAGTTGACCATCGCGAACTATAGCGTGAGAGATATGAGATAAGAGCTGAAGGGAGATACGCCTGATCCGATGATGGCGAGGAACCAGAAAATGCGGTAAGATGGATGAAAGGGACTTACAATGTGATGGGGTTTAATAATCTTGGACTGTACCAGTAAGGTGCACCAAACCTCCTAGTCTTGGGGCTCCTGTTGATTAGGAAGTCCCGGGCGGAGTGTTGACATAAAGGTCCCGGCTCAATTTGTAAGTCATTAAAAAGATGCACGACGTAGGATTGGTTGATTCAATGGTCCGTGATGTCCACCATCTCAACTCCCGAGCTCAGTACCTTCTGTAAGCTACATGGGTTGAAGAGGCATCCTTCTTGTCTACGGTATACCGGATAGTCCTTAAGGATATTAATAAGTATGGGCGTATTTATCTAGTATCATTATGTCACATTGCCAAATTCATGGCGAATGTATAACTATTATGTATTCGAGTCTTTTGAACGATTACTAATAGCATTAGGCCAGCTCCGATCTATCCGTATTCATAGTGGATTGGTAATCAACTCGTGAGACAAGACTCAAACTATATACAAGGTGGAGCAGTTTTACGTGATTATCCGCTTGTTCTGTCTCTATGGAGAGTGCGAAAATTGCAGGTAGAAAGTAGCAGGATTGTGATATGAGTGTTCCGAGCGATATTCTTTAGATATAAAATGCCTCGCAAAACTTATCGCTATGAAAACTGTTTTTTTCGTTTTTTTTTTTTCATCCGAAACACGCTGGAATCAGATTTATTCTTTGCCATCGACTTCAGCGGAGACAAGCTAGGGGCTATCAATATGTCGGCCAAAAGAATTACAGTTATCGGTGGTACTAGCGCCCAAGGCATACTGGTCGTGCGGGACCTTATCAAATCCGGCTTCTACAAAGTGCGAGCTCTAACTCACGATCCCGATAACCACGCTTTAAGATATTATAGTCTTACAGGCTATAAGGAGCCGTAGAGCCTATAGTTAGCAGGGTTAGTAAGAACCCCATCACAAATGACGGTCGGCAGCTCTATGAGTGTGCCCTTCCTGATGGAGGTCGTATTAGCACACCCAGGGACGGGTGGTTTGCTCGTGACATCTCATTCTCGGGGTCCCGGGACGACGCCTTCCCCTTGGGACCTAAGGCGAAGAGACAGGCGCAGAGAGCAACCGAAGCAGGACGTACGGCAGAGACGCCGCCATACCAAGCTCGATCGACGCGGACAAGACTGGCGAGAGCACAGCTACAACAGCACCAGGCGCTACCGGACAGAGTGGGCGGCTTCTCCAAGAGGGTTGACAAAGCGCTACCAGGAAAACACACAAAGGTGCTATACGACGGACTGAAGAGGCGCGAAGCAGACACGCTTTCACAGGTACGCACGGGAATGGCGAGGATCAACAGCTACCTGTCGAAGATCGGCGCGGTGGAATCAGAGTTGTGCGACTGTGGACGGGCAGTCGAGACAATGGAACATTTTCTCTTTCGATGCAGCAAGTGGGATGCACAACGCGAAGGCATGAGACAAATCGGGCAAAGCGAGATGGGAAACCTCTCGTTCGTTTTGGGAGGAAAGTCGGCGTTGGACGGACCGAAGTGGTCACCCAACCTACAGGCGGTGCGAGCAACAATCAAATTCGCGATGGAGACAGGAAGACTAGGGCCAATGGAGGAGAATTGAACATAATAACAACCAGAACTAGAAAATACTAACACAACACAGCCTCATTTTGACAGACCACGCTTCAGCTGCTGAGGATAGGATGCTGAACACTTGGAGAAATTGGCCTTCAAGCAGGCCTGTCAGAGAGATTCAAGCGAGGCCAAAAGAAAGCGATCCAGGGAGAGAAAGTGGGGCTTTACTTTGTGGTCAGGATTGAAGGTGGCAGAAATGTAAATAGCATAGCGTATTCCATGGCCCTATGAGATCCGTTCTCCCGGGCGTAATAAATCTACTACTACTGTTGCTCCACTGAAAACGCTGGATGACAGGCGGTCCATGTTGAAATGAGCATGTTATGTTGATTGAAGAAGAGGAAAACTAGCGCTAACCAGCGGAAGCTATTGACAAGAAGACATCTACATCCCAGCCACTAATGGATCGGAATAGCCATTGATCTGTCGAACAACGGATCTCAACAGTCTAAGCGGTCTAGGCAGCCTAGCCCATTTGAACCGCCAATTCGGAGCACTGAGAGTATATACGGGGAACGGTCTCAAGTAGTCTTTGAATTTTACACTAATAGTGCAGACCATGATTTGCTCTATGGTTTAGTGTGAAAGTGACAGACGAAATAACAGTCCAATGTGGGCCTTGCAGGCACACTGGTAGTTTAGTGTGGCCGTTTTAACGCACTGGTGGTGTAGTGTCGCCCAGTCGCACGCACTAAATGAGCAGTTTGGGGTGTCCACACGCACTATTTACACTGCTAGGAGCACTGCCTCATCCTCGGCGTCCGCTTCCAGAAACATCTCGTCCACGGCCTTTGGCGTCATGTAATCGCCGATGCCGTCATCATCTTCGTCGTCGTAGTGGTGGTAGAAATCGTCAGCAGCATCGTCCTCCTCGCCGTCTCCTTCCCTCCTAACCAGCTCCGGCTCACGGTTGACTTCTCTGTTGGAAAGAGCAATCTCTTCTATTCCGTTGCGGCCTCGAGAAGCCATAGTAGTATCTTGTAGGCGAAAAAAAGATCGTCGCTTGCTAGCCGACGAATGCCATAAATGTTAGGCTCATCCAAAGCCAGGGCATCTAATGTTACGCTATCAATAAGATTACCATCGCTTTCAAACTGCAAGGAATGAGACTTGGCTACAATGTTTTGGCACATAATATAAGGAGGTAGGTTCCGAACTCTATTCATTCTATATCTAGATACACATATTGACCACTATTAAGTAGCAGTATAAAAGATCCGCCTAAAATGCGCGATGAACAATAACTTTAGACTAAACATATAAAGATGCGAGCAGAAGACTGAGACTAGGCAGCTAGGGAGTAGAAAAAAGTAGCAGGACCGAGAAAAGGATAAGAAATTTGCCAGGCTGATCGCCTCAATTTAAGACTCGGCCTTCTTGGTAGCCTTAGTCCTAAGCTTCATCATGAAGAACACAAGTCCGTAGAAGCCAATCGCAAAGACGACAACGATACCCGCGTTCCTCCATCCATACCACTCCGCATTGAGGTTGAGTGTCTTGAGGAAATCTCCTCCCTCTGTGTATTGGCACACGCGGCAAGACGTGGTGGCGTCTGGGTTGAGGAGGTTTATACCGACACCCATGCCTTTCTGGTAAGCCGAAAGATATTCACCGCAAGTTTGGTTGGGAGCCGGGTCGAAAAGAGTAAGCTCATCTTCCTTGCAGTGGACAGGCTTGTCCCAGGTAGTAAAGATAAGCAGGGAACTCATAAGGTAGTTAAAAGGGCCAAGGTAGTACATCCTATAATAACATGCAGTTAGTGACAGCTCAAAGTAGCGTTCTGAGCGTAAAAGGCAGGTATCACTTACCAGTATCTCCAGAAGGGTTCAATTTGACTGTATGGTACCATAACACCGCAGAAAGAGACCAGGGTGGTAATAACCAAGGGGTTGACAAGAGATGCAAAAACGGCGTTTGGAGTATATGCCGCAATCATCTGTCCAATGCCAGTATACATGAACTCATACATGACCTATAAACATGTCAGTTGCGCTGTCGTGCTGGTACGGAAGATCCTGGTATATAATAAAAACTTACGACGACGACGAAGAAGACACTGCCAGCATTATTGGGACCGGAAGGAAGGCCGGCAGTGAAGTACCAACAGACGTAATACAGCAAAGCAGCAACAATCAAGTAGGGGAATTCCGAGACAATCAGGCCAGTAACAAAAGGAGCCCAGTGGTACATCTTGCTCTTCTTCTCGCGAGCCTCGTATATATCGCGACGATCGATAAAGAGAGGCTGGAGTTGGGAAATGACACCGGGTGCGACGAAGATAAAGTTGAAAACGGTGAAAAGGTTCTGCTGAAGGTCTGTAAGGCTGTCCCCAATCATCCAAAAGGTAAAGCCATTAAGCAGGGCCAACATAATATGCATGGCCATCTTGTTATCAATGTATTCGGTATTGCGGAAGAGTGAGATATTCATGCGATGTGATACCAATTTGATCTGAGTCCACTTAGAGGCGGCAAACTCGTTTCCATCATCATTGACTCCCGAAGGTCTAGAGAGAGCATCTTCAACCATATGATCCAGTTCCTTAGTGAGAGTTTCGTGTTCGGGCGATTCCAACCAGATCTTATTCCAGTCCTGCTTATGAGCCAGGGCACCGTTGCCTGACACCACGTCGATCATATGTTCAGCAGGGTTGGCTTCAGGAGGGCATGGCGCCCCGTAACGACCAAAGTATGACTTGATAGTGCTTGCATTGTCACCGATATCGAGAAAGTATACAGTCTTTGCACCCTTGGCAAGTAGCAGGAGCGTATCGAACTGAGAAAACAGCTGTGCTGATGGCTGTTGAATGGTGACCAAGATGGCTTGTCCGGCCGCTGTGAGTTTTCGAAGAAAGCGAATAGTGTTGTAGGCAGCCTGGCCGTCGAGTCCTGATGTGGGTTCATCAAGGAAGATGAGAATACTAGGCTTTGCTACCAGCTCAACACCAATGGTGAGACGCTTGCGTTGTTCAACAGAGAGACCATTGCCTGGACGGCCAACAAGGGTATGTTCGAGATCGTTCAGCTCTAAGAGGTTCCACAATAGTATCGACATATCGCAGCTTTTCTTCTGTGGGTGTATCACGAGGCTGGCGCAAGAGGGCTGAGAATTCGAGAGCCTCGCGAACAGTTGCCAGAGGCTCATGAACATCGAGCTGTTCAACATAACCGGCAGAACGTTGAAACGAGACAGAAATAGGGCGACCATCAACTAAGACGGATCCATGAATGGTTCCCTCAGTTTTCCGTTGTGCGAGGACATCAAGGAGCGTTGTCTTACCGGCGCCAGAAGCACCCATCAGAGCACCGAGCATACCGGGTTTCACGTAACCCTGTACGTTATCGAGAAGGACGCGGTCGCCATCAGAGGTTTTGACGGTATATGTCAGATTTCTCCAGGTGAAGATGCTCTTATTGCGAATAAGTTCATTATCAAGGTTGCTATTAGAGTCAGATCCAGATTTGGCTGGAGTCTTCTCAGAAGACGGCGACTCCTCGTCCACGGCTGGTTGAAATAGATGCTTGGACTTGTGTTGTTGTTCCCGAGGAATGAGGAGGTTGCGGCCACCTTCTCCCACCTGCTTCCAGCCGTTGGTAAAGAAGATAATGAGGCCAATGAACAGGATCCACCACGCGCAGACTATACCAAAGTTGCGCCAGATATGGCTATGGCCGAAGGACATGTTGTCGAGATACTGCTCGCCTGTAACGCTCGTAGCGCGAGGCGGCGCTCCGCCCACACCAGCACATGCCTGGCCGCCCTGTCCTTCAGTATAGCCAGGACCATTGGGGATAAGATATGGACCGACGCAGGGGATATGCTGGCCATGGAATTCGTTCGAGAGAAGAGCGTCAAATCCATAAGCCATGGGGTTGATCCAGAAAATCCAGGAGAACCACGGGTGCATCTCAGACTTGACAATCATATATCCCATGTAGACAAACAAGACGGCAGTGGCCAGACCAGAGACCTTTGATGCCGCATCAAAGGTAGGGAATACGGCGCCGATAAAGCGGAAGAAGGAGGTCATGGACAAGGCGGTTGTATAATTGATTACCAGATAAGTGAAGGAGGCGCCAGCAGTAGTCTTGAGTCCAATCATCCTCAGTGTTCATGATGATCTGGCCGCGATACAGCTTGGCTTCATCAGCCGTCATGTTGCCGTAATGGACGTCTCCTGTGACCTTTTTGTAGCCGCGTCGGTTGTTGGCGAGGACGCTGAGCAATGTCGTGCAGCTTGATCCGGGGCGGCCAAGAACCAGCAACATCTCTCCGGGCTTGACACATCCGTTTGAATCCTCGATGATGGTCTTCATTGGCTCGGTCTTGTTGCTCTTGTGGAAGGGGTACAACTGTGATATGGCATTTTCGTTGAAATTGGCATCGGCGCCGACGCCCTTGACTGTGAGGTTGGTCCAGCTCACGCCGAGCTTCCTGGGCTTCTCTCCGCCTTGCTCGTCTCGCTCCCGTATCATTTGCACCTCGGGTGTCATGTGCCACGTCATCTTTTCGCGGTAAGACATGGTCTTATCCAGCTCGTTGTCCACGTCTCCGGCATGTTCGGTTTGATATGCCGTGATGGACTCTTGGTCCACGGTTGTTGAAGAACTGGCACTCATGGCCGATGTTAGGATATTTTTTCCCGACAAGACAAACTATTAGGTTAGATAGATGGGGAAGAAAAAAGAGAATAGTATGCAGCTTGAATGGGAATGACACAGAAATAAACGTGCTATGTATATGCAAGAGGGGACTTGGTTTAAGATTAGCTGAAAAAGTTTACGTCGATTGCTGGCTTTTGGACCAGCTCGCGATTACAAAGCTAGTTATGAAACCTTCCGGACCTGGCGAGACGGAACAGACCAGAGCTGACTGGATAGGGATACGTACTTGAATCTGTAAAGCCTCCGCCGCGCAAGGTCCACAACAGCTTAACTCTCAATTGTGGACTGGAATTGGACCCTCCAATCTCGGACGACAGGACGCACAAGCCAATCCAAATGCCATGGATTACTTATCGGGCCTTAATTAATAAAGTTAGACACGGTCGGGACAAATTACGCTATAGCCTGTGCATGGTGTCCGACCGTAAGTAATCACCAATTCGCCCCAGAACCTAAATCTCTTAGCGTCGAAAGTAAAAACCCTCCGAGTAAAACCCCTCCGCCGCCGCCCTCCGCCGCGGGGCCGCGGAGGGGTTTTAGGCCAGCTTTCCCATCGCATCCATCCGGGGGTTCTCTTGCGTTGCCTCCAATCTCGGCCCCTCAAGTTCAAGTCCGGCCCTCTGCTCTCTGCATCGAAGTTTGTTTGTACCGTATCCTCTTTTTCTTGTTTTTAACAATTCGATTGGCTATTGTCTATCTGCACTCCATGAGTTTCGCAACAGTCCATCCTTCGCAGCGGCACGTCGCTTGTGAGTTATGCAGGGAGCGCAAGTCAAGGTGCCAACGCCTCCACCGAAACGACCCCAAATGCACGAGGTGCACATTACTCGGAGTCAAGTGTGCTACCGGACGACAGAGGAATATCGGAAGGCCTCGTCAAGCGGCTGCTTCTACTACTCCTCGGAGCTCGACCGTCAAGGAATCAAAGATCACCATGTACACCCAGACATTTCCTCCCAGCGCGTCGCCCGACAACAATGCTATCCTCTCCGATAGTGCATACCAGATGGACTGGACAAACCTCATCTCTCCAGCTTCTACCCCAGTGCAAGTCCCCGACAAGGTCACTAATGATGCGTTCGGTGGTGCGGCAGCAACATGGCCCCCCATGGGAATGGGCTCTGTTGATCAATACCTATCTCCTTGGGATACTGGCTTCGGTTTCGCCGAGGCTGAATTCATGTTTGCCCACGACTCAGCATTCGGCATCCCAACACCGGTTACGAATACACCGCCCTCGTATCTGCCTCAGAGTCCACCAAGCACAGTATCTAGCGATGACGGCGCCTGCCTGAATGCGATCAATAACCTCGAGATACCGGAGCAGTGGAATGCAGACACTATCGATGCCTCGGCTGCTCTCATGGAGCTCTCCAAGATGAACCTCGACTTGCACATCCGTGTTTCAACTGCAGAGATGAACAAAGCTAACCTGGGATTCAACGACTTGATGTATCGACAAGGCGCGTTATACATTGACAACTATACCCTAGCCGAGTTTATGCTCCAGATGTCTCAAAACTTCCTGCAGGTCATCACCAGAATTCTCAGCTCCCGGAAAGACCCTGGCCTGTTGTGTGCTTCGCCAACAGCTGACACACTTATCCCCAAGCTACTATCGTCGAACCACCAATCGCAATCCCAACAGATGGACCAGGTCAATCAATCCTCTTATTCGCCTCCATCCTATCATAATCACTTCTCGGGCCCACTGCCCGCTCCCCTCGCGCTTACTATCACAAGTATATTTATCCAGCTACTTTCACTGTACGAGCTGATTCTCGAATGCATCACCGCTCGTGTCGAGCGAGTCTCTATTGAACCAATCGCCCCCGTTCCAGGTCTCTTCTGCGACGGTGTGTCCCTGGAGGCGTCGTACATGTGTTGGAAAGAATGCAATGCGTTTTGGGCATCGAGTCAGGGCCTGGCGCAAGTCAAGTAGGTTTGTTGACGGCAAGACAAATAAAGGTGCTTTGGAGTGAGTTGGACTGTAGACGCGCTATTATTCCGGGCCACGCTATTATGCGACCTGCCACCTTGAGGAGGTTGTTTGGAAAGGTGGCAGTTGACTTAGGACAGATTTCAGCAGATTCATCAAAGTCCTCATACCCGTAGATAAATACTCATTGACTTCCTAGAGTGACCCACTAGCCAGAACCAATATGTGGTGATTTACGAGTACTCGTCCTAATATCCCGAAGAACTAACTCTAAAGAAGTCTTAGATGGTGGCGACCTCGTAGGACTCAGGCTCATATTGAAATATAAATAGGGCCTTCACTTCATTAAAACACATAATCACAATCAGTACAATAGTAACCAACTTTCTATCAAGTGCACTCAGCATCACTGCGCAATCCAACAACAGTTGTGACAAGAGTGATGACAAATTCTGGAGGATTGCCGGAGGGTTTTCGGCTTTGTCTAAGCTAAGCGGGAACATCATCGGTTGGGAAAACCTTGAAGCGGCGAAAAATGGGGTAAGTATATAATATGACCAAACAGTCCGGTCCCTTTCTGTCCGGAAAGATTATTCATCACTCCGGCCTAGAGCCTCATCTCAGGATAGCGCCACTTGCCGCTTACTCCACTCCGACGCATAAGTCAGCACTACCGGTGGGGTCCATACGTAACTAGGGCGCACGGGGCAGGCCACAGGGACTATCATACGCGTCTACGCGTCTACGCGCCTGCCCGCTTTCTCTCTTTCCTCTCGATCATACTCCGTAGTATTCTCGCAATACAGTGGCATTATCTCTTGAGTTGATCTCATCTGGCCCGTGACAAGAATAGTTAGACTGAGGCTTTAAGCGCATAGACCACGGACCCAGTATTGTCAGGCAAACCAAGCCTGTGGAGATGAGACCTTAACAAGTCCCGTCTAGGTAATATAAATGCCTAAAGATGGCGATAATAGAATTCTTGGCGCTAAGTCGGTATTAAAATAGCACCGTTTGTCAAGGCCCAGCTAGCCCCGCGAGCTAGTCTGAAAGAGGAGAAAGTGTCATCGAGTCTACGGCTTCTACTTGTGGTACAAGTCCGGTTGCTTTGAAATACAAAGGCGTTCTGAGTTTTACCCTCGTGGCGTCCCGGACTTTAGGGTTGAGAAAATCCGACTGCTTTGAAATGCAAAGCATGATTCCATGAAGTTTGAAGCCACAAAAAGATAAATGGTTTACCGATGCTCCCCAAAAGCTGAATCCAAAACTCATCAGAGCCATTTCTATTCACAGCATCACCCGGTTCCCAAGTTTCAAACTTCTTTATTCAGCCACGATGTCCCGACACGCAGAAGCTCATTTGAATCCTGCTGGCCCCGGCGACGCTCGTCCAACAGCCCTTCAGATCATCAAGGACGAAGCAGCAGAGGGCAAGCTAGCCGGAAAAGTTATCGTTATCACCGGCACGTCGTCTGGAATAGGAATCGAGACAGCTCGCGCTCTATCCTTGACCGGAGCAAAGCTGCTGTTAACGGCACGAGATCTGAACAAAGCTAAGACTGCTCTGGACGGGATCCTCGAACCCGGGCGCGTTGAACTTGTTGAGATGGACAATTCTTCCTTGAGCAGCGTGCGTGCCGCTGCGAAAGCCATTCTCCAGAAGTCGAACGGTCAAGTCAACGTCCTTATCAATAACGCCGGCATCATGGCTCTGCCTAAGTTGGAGTACACGAAAGACGGCTTTGAAATGCAGTTTGGAGTCAACCACCTCTCCCATTTTCTGCTCTTTGAACTCTTGAAGCCAGCCCTCCTCGCCAGCGCTAGCCCTGCATTCTCATCTCGAGTCGTCAACCTCTCTTCTTCTGCCCATCATGTAGCCTCGATCAATGAATCAGGCAACTACAACTTTGAGAAGACCGAATACAATGAATGGGTTTCATATGGCCAATCAAAGACCGCCAATATCTACATGGCCAACGAGATCGAGCGGCGCTACGGATCGCGAGGACTTCACGCTACTAGTGTTCATCCGGGCGGGATTGCAACGGGGCTCATGCAGCATATGGACCCCGCAATGATTCAAGAGATGCAAAAAGACGAAAATCTGTTCAAAATGATGAAGTCGCCAGAGCAAGGCGCTGCAACTACGGTGTGGGCTGCGATTGGCCAGGAATGGGAGAAGAAGGGTGGGGAATATCTTGCGGAGTGCGGAAGAACAACCCGTGGAAACGACAATCACGAAATTACCGGTGCAGGATTTGCAGGGCATGCCTATGATCCCGAGAACGAGGCTCGCCTCTGGAAAGATTCCTTAAAGATGGTGGGACTAACGGACGATCAGTAGGCTACCCCAGACAGAAGTAGCAGGAAGGATAAGGTACTTTCTACCATTTCTACCCGATTGCCTCTTGTCAGTTGCTGTTATGTCTTTGGAGGATGCTAGGCTAGATAGCTAAGCATATTAGGAACTAACAGTGCATTCGATTAAGATCTATACGCTTTATTTCCTGTTTTGTATATCTTCTAAGGCTGTGTGGTCTAAGTCGTGAAGCTACTTGATAATAAACCCGAAAGTCTGCCTAGACTCTTTTTAGCTGCGCAACTATGGCTCCCTGCTGCACAGATTCCGATATCGAATGTTGTTTTAACTTTTGACGCCGACTCGGTTACGGGTTACGTTACTATGTGTCTCCTAATCAACACAAGCTGAATAGCCACCATATTGCAAAGAGAGGAGTTATTTATTTCCGATTTTATAGCACCTAATATATATATCGTAGAACAAAATAGAGCATAAATCCCGCTACAGGATCTAGGTAGATCCATTAGGATATTGTAGCCTCTCACGTTAAGCTCTTCAAGTGCTTCCGAAACCCCTATTATTGCCATAGGAAAGACATTAAGCTCTTTATCCCCGCCAGTCTCCCAGGCTTATACTTTCTTAATCCGCTAGCCTCTTAAGATGTGGTGACTAAGTGGGACTATGGGTCATCCTCGGCACTCTGCGGGTTGCCAGACCTCGCGGCCGATATCCAAGTTAGAATCAATCAATCATCAGTGAACCACAGCTGAAGGGCTAAACGCAAACCTGTGGGTCGCAGTCCAGTCAACAATAATTGTATAAGCCTAACAGCCGTTGTTTCTTCTACTTCTCCCCCCCTACATAAGCTTGAACCATAATTCTCTTTTAGAACAACGTCTTTTGTATCATACCTACCCTATTTCGTACGACACCAAAATCAGAGTTAGCGAGCCGCAAGAAGTATATATAAATGTTGACACTGCCAGTACTAACCAGGTTACTATTTTAGGGGGAGAGCGTAGAGCCCTAGTACAAGGATTTAACGAACCTATTTAAGCACTTATCCTCTACTTAGCGCTGCATGCGAGAGTGGTGGTGGCGGATAGTTCCTCGACATCGAGAGCCGTATAGACTCCTCCCCTCTTTTCATCCTCCAGTAGTTGCTTATTTCCACTAACTCCTCGCAGCCCTCCACAGCCCATGTCCATTTCGCGAGAAAACCGGGGGTAGCCTCCCAGTTCTACATCTCGTGCGGCTCGCCCCAGACGATGAGCCCCTTACGCCCGGCGGTGACTTCATCCGTATCACTTGCAGATAAAAGGCTCAGGGGCCGTCCGGTCTCGGGGAGGGTAGCGGGAACAGGCGTGCCTCGATGCCGCGGGGCCGGTGTGGAGCTCATGAGTTCGCCGACGAGGTCCTGCATCAGCTCCCAGGGGTCGAAGCGGCCTTCGTACCTAATAAGGTTGTCGCGGACGCGGGGGAAGGGGATAACGTTAATCCAGGTAGAGTGGTAGCGAGTTTGCTGGAGGGTGGTCGGGACGAGGGAGGGAGGCATATCGGATTTGAGGGGGTAGAGGGTCGTGTCATCGCGGCAGGGCCCTACTCAAGAATGCACAGTCGAAACGCGCCCCGTTTCGACTTTTTAACCAATCGCAGCCTATAGATTTCTACCCTCATTTGGGAGCTCAAAACGGGGCGCGTTTCTTGTGCACAGCCATTTAGCTGCAACTCAAAACGCATCGCGTTTTCCCTTTTCACAGGAGAGGCAAACCGATCGCGGTTTGCGCAAAGGAGCCTTGAGGAACGAAGCTGGCTATGGCTTATTTCGGTTTCCTTCATCGCCTGTAAATGAACAGAGGCGATGAAGGATTCCAAGTTCGAACCTCGGGTGTTGTGAAATGGTTCGCAGTAGCGTCGTGCTGGGAGGCGCGTGCTTCGTCAATCAGCACGTGATGTGGCTTGGGATCCTACCCTAGAATGTCCCGCTGGAGGCCATCCTGGACGAGCAGGTGGGTGCATGGAGACTACCGGTATGGCCTGTCAGGTTTGTGGAAAAACAGAGGGGATTAAGCGATGTATGGGATGCAAAGCTGTAGGGTACCTACTATGGGAAAGAGCATCAAAAGGCGGACTGGAAGGTGCGCAAGAAAACGTGTGCAGCCGCCAAGGACGGGTAAATGGGGGGGGGGGATTTAAGGTTAACGAGCGAGGGGGTTAGGCTACACATAGGCGCCAGAGCTTAATTGTACGACTTGAATGTGGAATACCCAGCAGGGGAGAACGATTTCCTATTCATGTGCACTCTTTGTGGTGACAATGACTTCCCAAATAGCCTTTCAATCAAACTTTAGATACTTCTTCCAAATATTTGTTCTTCGGAGGATGGCGGTTCCGGCTCGGACGGTTGGAGGATTCCGACACAGCAGCCGTGATCGTGTCAAGAGTAGGTGCAGGCAGATGAGTCGCTGGCGCCAGGGGTCTCATGAAGGACGCAGTGGGGGCCTGATTCCCGGCACAGCTTGGTTCGGGCTCGTCAACAGTTTCCTGTGAGCTTGAGCTGCCGGCAGAAGGATGTGTCCCCGAGGAAGGGATAGTGATCGGGGACGTTGGCGACTGGCGCGGTCTCTTTGCAGGCGGTGTGTAATCGGCGCCTGAAGCTGGTCGCTTCGGCGTCGGCGAGGTGGAGAGGTAGTGGTACTGCGTTGATGGTGTAGAGATGACAGATGGCATCGATTCGCCCGGGGCCGAAGCTGAAGTCGGGGTTGCAGCGGGAAGAGGAGTCGGCGAGGCAGCAGGTCTGCGCGCGGTGAATTTGGCCTTGATCTCCTCGAACGGAGTATGGTTAGAGGATGATGAACGGACCGCTGATGTCGCAGCACCCGGCGGCGGTGTTGGTGAGGCAGGCCCGGAAACTCCCTTGTCGAGAAAGGTCCAGGAGTCAGGAACGACGATGAAGACGTAGTCCTGCTCGAGGGTCGGCGGCTGCACCATGAGATGATGGCCAAGAAGGCCGGCCACCTTGCCGGTGCAGGTCAGCAAAACATTACTCTGGAACTGGGTGTCTCGCCTCTCGGCCATCTTCTTGCAAAGCGAGGCCCACGGATTCGCGCGGATCGGGAAGATGACAAAGACCTGGAAGGGATGGAAACCTCTGTACGGTGTTTTGCCAGGATTTCCGGGGGCGAGAAATGTGGTCAGCTGGACGAAGCCGCAGCACTTGAGCTGGACATCGTCCAGGGCGGGCACAAATTCCTTGTGCAGGAGGGCGGGGCCTGGGCCTACGACAGGGCCGGTGAAACTGACAATTGGGGATGAAAGAGGAAACTGATCGGTCGCAGATAGACTCCGAGGCAATATCCTACGGGCAGAGAGGTCAGATAAATCGGAACAGCGACGGAAAGCGGACGGGGCGGATACAACATACGGCTGATAGCCTTGGTCGCGCACGATAAGAGCCGGGATGGTGTATGCAAGGAGACCGCCATCCACAGACTCCTCCAGGCCATCTTGACGCTCGACCTCCCAGGTCAGCGCAAAGGGGTGCACACGACCAGCCATGAAAAACCACTGGTCGAACCAGCCCTCAGGAACAATCTGTTGATTGTACATGGACAAGTTGAGGCTGAAGAAGATGGAGGGAGACGGATCGGCAGGATCGGTACGCAAGGGTGAGTAATCCGGAGCCGTGAGCCATGGAGGGGCCGGGAGGATGACCTTCGCGATGGTCTCTGCATTCAGGCCCTTGACGCGGTGCTGGTCTGGCGAGTCAAATCTCGAAGGACAGCCTGGTTGAACGAAGAACATGATGGACATATCGCCGCCGGCGCTCCTCTGGCTTGCCAGCGGCTTGCGAGCATGCGGCGGTCCATCGGTCGAGGTAATGGACGCAGACATTCTCACAGATACTGGCTGGTTGTTCACGAGTCTACCTTGCCAGGTATCGAGAGACGTGGGTTGGAATGTCGACAAGGTGCAAGGAGAAGAAGAGAGTCGATGTAGGTCAAAGTTCAGGTGAAAAGAAGACAAGAGAAGACGGAGACGATTGACGATGACCGGGCAGGAGTTGAAGCAAAGGCAAGTTGCGGTCAGTCGTCGAGGAGAAGGGGGAAATGAGGGGGAAAATTAGCAGGAGAGCTAGAAGGAAACCGAAATCTACACGCCGAGGACAAAAGAAAGCTCACCTGTTACAATTTCTGATGGATCTGGATCATCGGGATAAAAGCTCCTGATTTTTCTGTCTAGTGAGTGATGAAGGGTCGGTTTCTTATACATAAGACGAATTGGGCCTCCAGGGCCATTGTGTCGAAGAACTTGCTTTTTGGGAGACACAGATGACACCAACGTCTGACTGGAAGTCCGGATTTCCGGATTGCCGGTCTGAATAGCCTGTCTGAACAGCTGGAAGACTTTGCTTCCGGTTTGATCAAATATATGACCTTTAGTCTGTTGGATATGGCATCACCTAGGCGAGCCAGGCAGTGGGCTTTTGTCTCTGATGGATAGCCGCTATTGGGCATGGAACTGCGGCTCGGACGCGGGGTGCAGGCTCGATGGCAGCATAAAATGTCTCAGGAGCTGTCCACAAAAGCTTGACGATAGCGAATAGCGGGGTGAGTTCACGCATGAACGGTACGGGGTCAAGATTTTAGACTGAGAGGGAACGAGCATGAGGGAGGGAGCGGGGTCCGAAGGATTAACACACAGGTCTCCATATAGGTGTGGGACAGCGTCCTGGGTTAGAAGTCGGCAGTTGAAGGCCAGCGGAGGAGTTTATAGCAAACTATACACGGCTTTCCCGCAAGACACTGGACCATAAGCAAGGCGTTTTCGGGGTCCGGCAATCGTAAAGACACCAGACACTTCCCGAACGCACCGCAAGGAGTGGAATAAGAGGAGAAAAGCAAGGGATGATGGAACACAACACGGACACAGGAGGCAGGTCCTTCTCACCTGTATGGACCCACGGATCCGACGTCGACGACTCGACCCACGACGTAGATCAGGAGAATCGCCTTCAACCAAACGATATAGTTGAGAAGGATGAGAGGCGACGGGGACCTACACATGGGGTCTTGCCTTGGCCTCGCCCGGCCGCGGCTTACCAGGCTCCTCCTCATCGACCAGTCCTACAAAGGGATCCGCAAGGCATAGGCAGCAACGGTGAAGGAGGAATAGCAGGACTGATCAATGACCAAGATGAGTCTTCACGCAGACACACACGACCGGCAATCCCCGGTCTGGTCCGCCGCACCAGGATCAGGCGAGGTCGTTCGGCGGTTAGAGCCAACGAAGGGCGCGCTCCGCTGCGGGAGCTCCAGCCGAGGGAGTCTACAGGGCTCCCCGAGACAGGCGAGCAAGCTTACCCAAGCCCGCGGCCAACCCAACAAAGCCTGGAGAGTGAAGCCTCCTCTGAGACGCGCCCAGTCAGGGAAGAGGAAAAGCACCAGAAGCGGCGCCGTGGGAGGCCAGTCACTCGTACCCAGGCCGCCATCCCCGGTGCCGTCGCCCCGCGGGCCATACGACCTAGGGAGGCAACGCGCGGGCAAGAGCAAGCATCCGTGGAGCAACCGCTGCACTCAGGAGCTGGCCGCGAGGACTCCAACCTGGGAAGAGAGCATCCGCAGCACCGAGCGACTGATGTTCCCCCAGCACCGTTCGGGTCCAAACGAGGCAAACGCGTACGGCCGCCTGCGCGGGCTCGAGGGGCACAAGAACAGCAAGCATTCAGGCAAATCATCCCGGCTGCACAGGAGGCTCCGGCAGTGGCGGTGGCAGTCACAGAGCCAGGCCTAGGGCCAGATATTTCATTGACCTTGAGTGCGCCCCGGCGAAAGAGGAAGACGAATACAGCCGGCAGAGAGGGACCGCCAGCAAAACGGGCTCGCTCAGGCGCCCGTAAGGAAAGAACAGAGCAAGAGTGGGAAGAGGACGTTGCTAGCGTTTTGCGCTGCCTGGATGAAGAATTCGCCGAGAAAGAGCGGCTGTCCCTGCACAAAGAATGGTGTACGCCCGTCCCGCAGGAGAGGAAGCTGTCGACCGTGCAGGCATTCTATAGTGCTTTTCACGACACCGAAACTTTGCCCATATGGACATGCGCGGTGTGCTACCGGAAGTGCGGGAAAAGCGAGCTGGAAGATGTAAGCTGGGACCAGTGGGAGTCCAGTTCTGTGGAAAAGCGCGACGGCTCCCCTCTTACCTGCCGCAAATGCTTCCCCATCGGAGGTCGTATTCTGGCCTGCCCAGAATGCGTGAGCTGCCTGATGAGAGATTGTCTGTCGGCTGCTGCCCAGCTGCACGTTGGCCTGCGGTGCGAGCATATGTTCCCGGAGGCACTGAGAGGACTGACCCCGATCGAAGAGAAGCTCATCAGCCTGAACTCGTGCTACGGATTCATCACGAAGTACAACATCGTGGATGGGCAGCGACAGGGCGCAGCATATCCAAAGCACGTCAAGGGACACATCACGGTATTTCCCAACAACGTTCAGGAGCTCGTCACTAGGGTCCTGCCTCACCCCCTCGTCCAGGTCATGGACGAGATACACGTTTCGTGGCACGGTGCGCAGAAACCGTGTCCGAGCGATCTGTCGAGGCTTTTGTCCGTACGGCGTCGTGTGGTCGAGAGGGCGCTGGCCTGGCTGCGGATAAATAACCCTCACTATGGGGACATTGAAATCGATGCGGCCGAGATGGACAGCTGGGGAGTTCCACCTCACGATGTGCCGTCACAGATCCTTGAGCGCATGGAGCGTAACGAACCATCTGCCTGGGAAAAGGTTCGTACAGCCCAGATAGTGCCGCCTGCGGAGCGCGGGATAGATGAGGACGACGCTGCAGACATCGACGACATCATGGCCATGCTCAGGCGTGAACCACAAGGAGGGGCTGTCCACCCCGAAGAAGAAGAGAGCCGAGGCAATGAATCACTGTTTAACGACGGAGGCGGCGAGGGAGTGGGAGAAGACCGCCCGGGTGCTGGCCTCAATAATCCTGAGTCTGTCATCCACGAAGTCAGTTCATCCGGCATGTTTGCGCTCGACGCCCAGCCGGATGTTGCGGACGCGGACAGGCTACAGTTCGCCTGGGAAGCCGTGGGCGAGGATGTCGAACAGGGAGCGGGTCGGGCTACGGGGGAACGTGGCAGAGCAGGAGGATGGGCGGGGTCGGCGTCTGTACGGCAAGGGCTCGGTCTAGAGCCATACATTTCAGTGTCACGGGGCGATGACTTTGCCGACTCCAATGACCCCTTGTTCTTCGCCAAGACATTTCCAACCCTATTTCCGTTCGGCACCGGCGGCCCTCGGCGAGCAGAGGAGAGCCTCCTCATTGCTGGTGGCAGGACGGATGCGGGAATCGACGGGGGCGCAGGGGCGTCGGCGAGGAATCTCCTGGCGTCGCGGAACATGAGCCTCTCAGCATGGGCTGAGGCGGTGTTGAGGCGCCACGGCGGCCGCTTCGCGACCCATCACGTCTTCGCCTTTCTCGTCTTCAACCTGGGCGTCAGGTCAAGGAATCGCCGAGTGAGTGTGTTGAGTGTGTCGAGGAAAGACTTCCCTTCCGTGGAGCGCACCGTTCACTCCCTAAACAGAGAGAGGCTGGGACTGGCTCAGCGAGAGCTTGAGCTCTCCGGCCAGACCACTGACGAAGGTATCAAGGAGCTACTCAAGAGCCTTTCCCTCTATGGCTTCAGGCAACCGATGTCGAGGGAGCACCGTCTGAGCTTGCGACGCAAGATCAAGTCACTCATCATCCGGTACGGCATCCCCGCCATCTGGTTCACACTCAATCCGAACGACATTACCAATCCGGTCAAGCTGAGGCTAGCGGCCTACCGCACCCACAATCCCGAAGAAGCTGAATCATTCCTGAGGAGCCTGGATATGGCCTATAAGCGTGCGCGACTGGCGGTTTCCGATCCGGTAAGCTCGGCCATCTTCTTCCACAGGGAGATCTCGTTGTTCTTCGAGCACTATGTCAAGGTGGGTGAGGAGTCGGTCTTTGGACGCATTAGCCAATATTTCGGGGCCGTCGAGACCAATGAGCGAGGAGCCCTCCATGTTCACGGGCTGTTGTGGCTTCAAGGAAATATGCGACTGAGTTCAGTGTTGGCGGACGTATGCGGCGAGGAGGGTGCCTCGTATCGCGACCGCGTCATCGCGTATGTCGACAGCGTTTTCTCCGAGGTAGGTCATCGCCACCATCACAGTAACGGCCAAGATCACGAAGCGCAGACGATTTCGTTCCTAGGCTGACGATATCACGGTATGAACAATATAGGATCTGGACCAGGAGGCGTTCTGCGCGGTTCGCGCTGAGAGATCGATAACATCAGACATCTCGACACTTCTTCAAAACAGTCCACAGTTTGCTGCGTCCTTTGATGAAGAAGCCAACTTCTGCGCCGGAGCGACGCAGATTCACACTCACAGCCCGACATGCGTAAAGTACTCGTTAGGAAGGCGAGCAGGTAAGCAGGGCCTCTGCCGCTTCAAAGCTCCGTGGAAGCTGGCCGAGAAGACGGCGTTCAACCCGGACGGTACGTTGTAGATCCGACGGTCACACAGCATGGTAAACAGGTGGAACAAGGCAATTGCCGTCGGGCTCCGCCACAACCACGACATCTCGTTCATCGCGACGCAGTGTAAGACAATGGCGCTCGTATACTATCTGACGAATTATGCGACCAAAGTCGAGGATCCGGTGTGGAAGCGCGTGGCTGCCGCATCGGAAGCACTGGATACGTTGGATGGTCAGCAGAGGCACGAACATGCGGCGGATCGAGGAGATGTTGCCGACGGAGGCGACAGCAGACACAACAAAGCGAGACAGTTCCTGATGAAGGTGGCCAACCGTGTCTTCACAGAGCGGCCACTGTCGCAGGTCGAGGTCGTAGCGCATCTGCTGGGATATCAAACAGAGTTCTCCGGCAATGCCGCGTGGGCGTTCGCGAACGTTTCCGTGCTATATTGGCACGTTTTCCGACGATGGTCTTATCTTCACCATGCGAGCGGCGAAGAGGTTGTGGACGGCGAGCCAATGAATGACGCTGTGCTCGTGGAGCAGATAGGCCAGAGAATCTCCTACTTCGAGGCATACCCTCACCGTGGGGCGGTGCTTCGCGGCCTGTGCCTTTATGACTATATGTCGCTCGTGATGCTGAAGCGCAGGGGAAATGGGAGGAACTCCGCAGCCGCCGCCACCACCACCGTTGTATGGGGTGAGATACCTTTCCAAGACCGTGCGCCGTTCTCAGATCAATGGGTGCAGCGTCTGCGCAGGCCAGGAAAGCATGCCGTCGTCTGTCTAGACGGATACCTAAGCATGGACTTTTCCCAAGATGATGGCGACGGGCCGTGCCACAGGAGGTTCGTACGGCACACACCATCAAACCTCGATGCACCGCTTCCCTATTATGTTTCTTGTCCTCGGCTGATTTTATTGTTCTAGGGCCGCCGTGCAGCACTTGGCCCTGTTCGTGCCATGGGAGTGCTTCATATCCGAGTCATCTGGCGACATCAACGACATATGGATGAGGCAGAAAGGGAACCTAAGCCGGAGGCTCTTGTTCGTGCTGGACAACGTCCAGCTGCTCCGGCGGTCTGCGGAAGACGCAAAGCGCGATGCTAGACAATGGGCTGCATCCTCTGCAAATGATGAACTCGCAGCTGGGGAGACGGGGTTGGGGGATGATGGCGGGGGCGTCGGCGTGAGCGAAAGGGACGATGAAGCAACAGCCGCCTACCGCTGCGACAACATCGGAGACGCCACGCGGCTGGTCGATGTTATGAGGAGTGCAGGTGGAGCAGGTCAGATCACGGCCGGCTCGGAAGAGCTCTTGGCGATGATACAGCAGCTCTGCCGATTTCAGTATACCGCCTTGGGCTCAACGGCTGAGATGCGTGCGATGATGGCGTCCGAACGGGGAGCGAGGACAGTGACAGTACCTCTGCCGGGAGGGCTGTCCATTGAAGCCGAAGTTCCATCACAGAGGCTGTTGAGGTCTATCAAGTCACAGCAGGTGAGCGCTTCCAGGGAGGCAGTGAAGATGATCCAGGGAATGCAGGGTTTATCCGAGGGGAACGCGACTGTCAACAGTGTACTGAGCGGGTTTGGAGACCACGATATCCAGCTGACGGCTGCAGACCCCGAGGGGAGCAGCCCTGATGCTAGCCCGACGGTAGGCATCTGCTTTGGACCGTCGACATCCTTCCTAGTGGCGGGGAGACAACTCGCAGAGCATTTCACCCTCAATAGAAAGCAATCGATCGCCTTTCTACTAGTCTGCCGCCAACTCGACCTGGTACACCGGAGCGAGGGCGCGAACAGTGAACCTATCCCTCAGCTATGCCAGTTCGTCGGCGGTGAAGGTGGGACCGGGAAATCACGGGTCATTGAGGCGCTCGTCGAGCTTTTCGCAAGCAAGGGGATCTCAAATCGCCTGCTGGTCACGGCAACCTCGGGAACCGCAGCAGCGCGCATCAACGGCATCACAATCCACTCAGCTTGCAACTTCTCCAAAGATGCATCACGTATGGCCGTGGGCAGGGACGCGGTTAGTGATGGTATCGGATCTTGCACGCCCGCCGATCGATACGTGGACGGCCCTTCGCGGACGGACTGGCGGGAAAGGGACCTCCTAATTATCGACGAGGTCAGCATGCTCGGGGCACGTACTCTCTGGATGGTGAACGAGCAGCTGTGTAGGCTCCGAGGGTCTCCAAAGGACTTTGGAGGGATCCCCATAGTGCTCTTCTGTGGCGACTTCCACCAGTTCCGTCCCGTACAGGAGAGGTCTATCCTGCTACCCAGCACAGCCATCTCTTGGTTTGAACAGGATTCGTTCAAGGTAGAGCAGAGGCGCCAGCACGACAAAGCTCACGCCCTGTGGAGGAGATTCACCACCGTTGTCATGCTGGATGAGCAGGTCCGCGCCGCTGGCGACCCTGAACTGCGAGGTCTGCTGACGCGGATCCGGCTGGGAATCCAAGACCAGTCGGATGTCGACCTCCTCAATGGCCGGTGCTATCAAGAAGGCAGGCGGATACCGTGGGAATCGGGCATCACCGTCGTCACGCCGCTCAATAGAAACCGCTGGAACCTTAACATGGAAGCCACTCTGGCCTTCCAGCGGCAGCACCAAGCAACACTGCGCATCTTCATATCCGACCATAAGTGGAAGGACGGTCAGCCGACGGAGGAGGAAGCCCTCATGATCCTCAATCATGGCGACGACAGCGCCATCCCCGTGCCGGCCGTCTTTATGTTCGTCCCGGGCATGCCCGTCGTCGTCAACCAGAATACACACCAGGGCCTCAAGCTCGTCAACGGGGCCAGCTATACCGCTTTGGAAGTCATCGTCGACAAGACATTTCCCGGATACCAGGTCTCGGCCGATACGATACTCCACTTTGGGCCCCCGGCGGGGATCCTGCTCACGGCGGAAACAACTAGGAACTTCCACTTCGTCGGCATGCCGCCCGGGACAATACTGCTGACGCCGATGAGCATAAAGATAGAATGCCAGCGGAAACGGCCGTGGCAGCGGCATGATGTCACCCGGAAAGGCCTGCCGTGCACTCCAGCGTTTGCATGCACCGACTACAAGGTCCAAGGGAGAACGCTGAGGCGGGTGGCGTTGGAACTGCGCGGAACCAGGACGACGAATATCGATGGTGAGATGGTGCCAAGCCAGTGCGACCCATACAGTCTATACGTGCAGCTGTCGCGCTGCCCGTCGCTCGACGGCATCATGCTAGTATCGAAGGCGCGTGAGAGGGACCTCGTCGGGAACAAAATCCCCGCTGACATGGCAGCTGCGGAGGCTCGGCTCGAACTGCTAAGCCAGGAGACTGTAGAGAAAGCCCAGAGCTGGCTAGATGGGTAGAGGGCATACCTAAGTAAATATGATAATAAGAGAAGCATACCACAAGTTAGTTTGAAGAGAATGAAAGGACGAGGCTGAGCCCAAACCGTTCCCTCCCAAGATCCAATAAAGCAGCCACATACGTATAAAGGGCAGAGCAGTAATCAAAATGAAGCTCTTAAGTTCAGGTGCAACAGCATAAGACCTTTCATTCCTCAAGGCATGTAAAACCAAGAATGATTGATTGATGATGATCCTGATGTCTGCGACTAATCTGTAGATGTGTTATATCCTCCTTTTCATTCGTTCTCCCTCCTCGTCTCTAAATCTGAAGAGGCCAAGCCAAGATACTTGACCTGCTGAACCTGTAACAGACCTGTAACGCTGTTCTAACAATTCTGGTATCATCGTAAGACATCTTGAGGTGGCTGCCTATGTAACACCATCATGCATGCCACGTCTCCAACACATGGAGGATCGACGTTAGCATAAGCAAAGGGGTGAAAAAGATGATTTTAGGCGAATTAGAAGGCGCGAACGGCTGCACCAATCATAGCGAAGCTCTTAAGTTCGGGGGCAACGGCATAAGACCTTTCGTTCCTCAAGGCACAGGGGAAGGCGCACGTCCGCCGGGGGAGGTTGGAAGTTGGAAGCTGGGCGTGATGGGCAAGTTGGCGGCTCCCTTGCGCTAAGTAGCCTTTCGGTACGAAGGTTGCAACAAGAGCCTGTTTTTACTAGTGGGTTGCTGCACATGTTGAGAAGAGGGCGTGATTTTAAGTGGTCGGCTCTAGGTGGGTGGATGAAGAGACTTGGCCAATAGGGCGTGTGTGTATGTTACCTTTGTTTTACGTAGCCAATAAGACGTATGCAGCAGGCTTTAGGGAGCAGGCACGATTTTGAGTGGCACGATTTGAAGAGTTTGAATGCGGAACTAAGAGGCTTAGCCAATAGGGTGAGGGTCAATAATTGAGACAGGGATCAAGGGACTGAGACTAACAGAGATCAATTAGTTGCAATACTAGAGAAGGAATAATTGTCAATTTGAGTATAAGAAGCTGCTATGCCAAGATGTCCTGGTGTTGAGATCATTAGACTTTTATCACTTGCACTGGTGTTAAAACCACACTCTTATTCCCCCCATATATCAATCTGTAAATTTTCCAAACCTAATACAACAGCCCAAAATACCACACACTATCACTATACTAGGCTACTTAAAATGTCTTTGTCGGATGTCTCTTCTTCCTACCACCCGGTTCAGCAGTTGATAACCTCATCTTAGGACGAACGGAGGATCGGAGGGTGGCAGATATGCTAGGTGATCGAGAGTTCTCCTCTCCCTTTACTTCACCTTCTTCATGGTGATTGTTTTCATCAGAGTCTATAGATGTTGAAGGGGAGACTGGTGATCCTGCAATGACTGGAGATATTGCGGTAGTTACACTAGACCCCCTGAGTCTCTTGAGGGCGGGGTTGTTCGAGCTTGACTGAGACGATTGAGATGTGAAGATTGCTGGCCTTTTGTTCTGAGATGGAGTAACGGGCTGTTGAGATGGACTTCCCTGCGACGGTTGTGATGATTGTGACTGTGACTGTTGCGCCTGTGAAGATTTCTTTGAGGGAGTCTTGAATATAGATCTCATTGCTGCGAAGCCGCCAGTTTGGGATGCGTCAGGTTCGGTTTTTGAGGGAGAGACTGTGCTAGAAGCAGGTACAGGTGGCGTGCTCTTGTCTGGAAACGTCCAAGAGTCGGGAACGACAATGAAAACATAGTCCTTCTCATCAGCTGGAGGGGCAGCTACCATAAGGCTATGGTCAAGCAGGCCAACGATCTTGCCGACGCAGCTGAAGGGCACACCTGGAACAAACTGTGTATCTTTCCTATCTGCCATCTTCTTGCAGAGGAGAGAGAATGGTAAAGCGCGAATAGGAAAGAGAATAAAAACTTGAAAGGGGTGGAAGCCTTTGAAAGGACTCTTTGATGGCTGACCCGGAGTGATGTAGGTGCAGCACTGGATAAATGCACAACATCTCAGCTGCGCATCATCCAACAGCGGGACAGAGTCCTTGATCAAGTGGGTTTGACCTGTCCCTAGAACCTGCCCCGTCATAGAAACAACCGGTTGGATAAGTGGAAAGCCCTCACTATTACAAAGAGTTCGTGGGTCAATGCTGATAGTTATATTAGTGGCAAGCGCAATAATCGAACTCGAGCTAAGGGGAAACGATAAGTCTGCTTACGCTTGGTATCCAAAGTCGCGTATGAGAACAACTGGAACCTTGTACACTTCGCCGTCACTATCTTCATCGGTGAAAACATCAGGCTCCCGTAGCACCCACTCCAGTGCGTAGGGGTGTACTTTGCCAGTGAAATGGAACCACTGATTCTCCCATTCCGATTCAACAATCTGCTGGTTATAGATAGAGAGGTTGAGACTAAAGTAAATCGGCAGTGGATCAGGGGATCGATACCCTTCAGGACGCAGCACAGAATATTCAGGCAGTGTCATATAGGGAGGGGGTGGAAGGAAAACCCTGCTAAGAGCTTCAACATTAAGGCTCTTTATAAGTTGTTCATCTGATGTAGGAAACCGCGTTGGGGTATCCAGCTGACCAAAAAAAGACATGGTCATATCACTACCAAGGTTTTTCTGGGAGTCATGAGGCATGCGCGGAGGGGGATGACTGCTAAAAGTGGAATTTGAGGTAGAATTTGAGATAGAGGTAGATGAAGACATGATATATTGAACTAGCAAATGTTTCAAAAAAAAAAAAGGAAAGCAGTTAAGATTACGGCTTTGTAAAAGAGAGAGAGAGAGAGAGAGTAATTATAAAATAAGCCTATAAGATTGATATGCAAATATATAGAATAAAGAAGAAACACATCTGATATTTATAATTAATTAAATGATATAGTATATACAATGCAAAGATTGATACCACTTAGTAAAGATACTGTATTTCATTGCGCAGAGAGGATGTGGCATCGCCGATCTCCGTCTAACATTTTCAGCCAAGAGCTACTATCCCTGCCGATGTGGATACTCACACAATTGCTTTTTCCATGAGTACAAAGGATTGGCCAAAACGTCAGCACATGTCGCCGATCGCAGTAAAGCATCCTGAGGTAAGAACCTTGATGCCTGTCAAGTGGATACTTGCACAGCGGAATTGATCAATCAACGTAGCTGTTAAACAGAATTGCTTCTTCTATGATTACAAAGGATTGACTAAGAAATTAATGCATAAAAAAAAGATGAAAAAAAGAAAGTATGAGAGCTGAGCAGTATTTGATAGGTAGATGAAATAACGTGGTGTGTATTATATTAATCACATAAGTGCCCATCGATGTTACCATTACAATAAAAGAGGGTGAAGGGATATTTTGATCTATTGGTATATCAATACTGCAGCGGCCATATGAATAAGAGGGTGGAGGAGTATGATGTCATATTGGTATACCGGTGTAATAACATTCCGACTAGATAATGGAATGAATAATCAAGCCCGATGTTATTAATGTTAGAAGAATAAGAGGGTGTAGGAGTATGATGTTCTACTGGTATACTGGTGTAATGATGCTCCGATAGATAATGGGATGAATAATCAAGTCCGATGTTATTAATATTATAAGAATAAGAGGGTGGAGGAGTACGATTCTACTGGTATACCGGTGTGATAATGCTCCGAGTGGACGATGGAATGAATAATCAAGCCGAAGTTAATCATCACGAAAGTAAGAGGGTGGAGGAATATGATGCTCTATTGGTATGTCGGTGTGATGATGCTCCGAGTAGATGACGGGATGAATAATCAAGTCCGATATTGGGATGAAATTGGAAGAGTAAAGAAGATTATGGTGGGATAGACCTATCATTTATTGGTAGGTGGGTCAAGAGAATGACGGTAGATAACATTATTATATACTTTAATAGGTATAATAGAGATAAAGATGACGTGGGAGTATCGGGATAGAATCGGATCAAGAGCGGAGTAGGACAGGTTGGTGTGGGAGAATCGAACTCTGCCCCAGAATGCACTGATCACAAAACAACATTGTGAATGGCATCAACCTTTATTGTTCATATTTATAATGCTATTTGGCTTAATACACATAATTACGCACCATAAGAACATACTATATACACTATCTTATAATGGATTCGTCATTATCTGCTCTACTTGAAAGGTTGCGTAGTCGAACGCCTGGCAGCACACTCAGCAGTCTCGGGCTGAAGACGTACAATGATATCTTTAGTGCGGCAAACTCGAATACAAACGCAACACCAAGAGAAGCACACCCTACTGCCCAACCAAGCATATGCGATCGTGTTTCGGAAGTCCAGCCTGTGGGTCTAGCATTAAGGAAGTCACACTCTACTGTCCAACCTAGCATAGCCGGTGATATTCCAGAAATCGTACCTATAGGCTCGGCACTGGGGGCATCACAATCAACTGGCCAATCAAGCAAACCAGGCAATCACCAAGAATATCAATCAAGTGTAAATCAAATCGACAATGCGAATGCGCAAACACAGGCGGCAGGAAACTGGATGAGTCGGCCACCACCAGGGAGCACGACGCCGATACAAGCGCGTCCAAGAAAAAGAGGCAGACCGAGAGGTTCTCGTGTACCAAGGCGGAGAGACGTTCGAGAAGGAAATCGGATGCAGGAACATCAGCCAAGTGCATACCAAGCCGACACCATCAATACTCAAGTACAGGGGCCTGAAAGCTGGATGAATCGACCGCCGCCAAGGAGTACGACACTAATACCAGCGTCTCCAAGATCAAGAGGCAAACCGCGAACTTCTCGTGCATCAATACGGAAAGATGCCCGGGAAAGAAACTGGGGGCAAAGGAGACAAACCCAACATCAAAGACCACTGGTTGCCGCGGGGACCTCTCCAGCCAATTCCCAGTTGCCCTCTAATGCTCCACCGCAACGGCTCATAGCACCAAACCCCACACAAGTTGCAGAGATAACCAACACGAGTCAATATCACCCGCATAATGCACTGGGCATGCAGCAATATATGAGCATTCTAAGCATTTCAGATATGGATCAACATGGCAATCCAAGGCGTGGAGCTAATCAACATAAACATGGACAAAACAATCAACAAGAATCACACTCAGAAACATTTCCAACGCCTACAGAGGTAGTAGAGATGAGCAATACAGGCAGATCTCACCCAGAGGATAAAGTGAATCGACGTGGATATACGGCAAGACTGAGGTTTCAAGACGGCCAACAAGAAGTTGGCGCAAAACGCAAGGCTGATCAACACGGACAAGAACAAAACAAAAGGCAAAATCGAAGACGGGTTGAGAATAGCAACCTTGAAGAGCAAACCCAGGCATTACAGAGGGCCGTTGAGCATCTAGAAGATGAATTTACAGAGAAGGAGAGAATATCCTACACAAAGGATTGGTGTAAGCCCGTCCCCCGTGAGAGGAATATCTCCACTGTCATGGACTTTTATCAAGCATTTCACAACTTAGACACCCTACCCATACACACATGCATGATTTGCTATCAGAAGATCAGCACCATCGAGATAAGAGAACTTAGCTGGGAAGAGTGGACAAATAGCGCAGCGATGAATAGCTGTCGCACGTATTCATGTCCAGATTGCTTCCCTGTTGGCAAGGCTATATCGAGCTGCGACAACTGTGCAATGAAGATCCGCGAATGCAATATGGCGCGGGGCGGGAACTTGCATCAAGCACTTGGTTGCGAGCACATGTACCCGGATGCTCTCAGAGACCTGACATTGGTTGAGGAGAAGCTGATTGCACTCAACACCCATTTCGGCTTCGTTGCAAGAATCAAAGTCACAAAAAGCACCAAACAGAGTACGGCATATGCACGCCATGTAAAGGGTCATATTACTGTATTTCCAAACAGTGTTCAAGACTTGGTTACCACAGTACTGCCACATCCGCTTCTACAATTGTTGGAGGACATCCATATATCCTGGCATGGGCCGCAGAGACCAGCCCCCAGCGATCTATCCAAGTTGCTCTCAGTCCGGAGAGGAGCTGTGGAACGGGCGTTGCTTTGGCTAAAAGAGTTTAACCCCCACTATCGGCATATCCAAATCGACAAAGCCGAGTTGGATAGTTGGGGAGAGCCGGCGCATGGGGTTCCGAGCCAGATCTATGACAGGATAGAGAGAGATGAACCATCGGCATGGGAAGAAACGCGAACAGCACACATTGTGCCCCCAGCAGAACGTGGAATGGATGACGCTGGGCCCCAGTCACTCGAACAGATTGTGGACGGGCTAGGCAGAGCGTATGATGAGAATGATGTAAGTTACGACGAGGATCAGCAGCTCTATGACGAGCGCAGTCGGGAGGAGCTCGAGTATGAGGGCATGGGAAGCATTCTTGATGAGATCCTTGCATCTGGTATGTTTCCACTGGATACAGCACCGCGAGCAACCGATGCCGATAAACTGCAATTTGCTATTGATACAATCAGAGGTGGACACACAAATGCGCAAACACAGCCGCCCAACCAGCCGACTGGGAGCGCGCAGGATTCGCACCTTCAGCCATACATTCACATTTCAAGAGGCAACGAGTTTGCAGATATGAATGATCTCTGGCATCTTATAAAAGCATTTCCAACACTATTCCCGTTCGGTTTCGGTGGGCCACGGTGTAAGGAAGAGATGGAATCGGACCTGTGGAAGAACAGTGTCCAGCTCACAGGGCATGTCCGTGATAGAGATAGTATTGGAGAGGGTGGAGAGGGTGGAGAGGATGCAACTTCGCCAACACGTAATCTCGGCCTTCACTCATGGATGAAGAAAGTGCTGCAACGACATGGTGGTCGCTTTGCCAATCATCCGGCGTTTTCATTCCTAGTCTTCAACATAGAGGTTCGGTCTAGGAATAGAGGAGTAAGTATGGTGAGCGTGCGACGGAACGATTTTCCTGAGGTTGAGAGGATCATTCAGTCGTTAACACCAGAGAGGCTGGCGGAAGTGCAAAAGGAGTTAGAGGCTGGCGGGAGCACCGGAGATGAAGATATCAAAAAGCTCCTGCGATACGTCTCATACTTTGGCTACAAACAGGCCATGTCGCAGGAGTCGCGGCTAGGCATGCGCAGAAAGATTAAAGCGCTTATCATCAGATACGGTATACCGGCGATTTGGTTTACGCTGAACCCTAATGACATTACGAACCCGGTAAAACTACGTCTGGCGGCATACCGAAAGGAGGACAAGGCTGCCGCGGAAACAACCCTGCTTCGGGCCCTTCAGGATAGGTATGAGAGGGTGAAGCTGGCGATAACTGACCCCATAATCTTCCACCGCGAAGTAGAGATGTTCTTTGAGCATTACGTTAAGGTTGGGGAGGAATCTGTATTTGGTCGGATTGGACAGTATTTTGGCGCTGTCGAGACCAACGAACGCGGTGCTCTTCATGTCCATGGTTTGCTATGGCTCGAAGGGAACCTGGAGCTCGGAAACTTCATCGGTGCTTATGGAAACGGGGAGGATGATGAGAGTGCGGCGATGGAACGGGAAGGAATCCTGAAATATGTCGATTCTGTCTTTACCGAGGTATGTGATCCATATATCCATATAACCAAAGGCCAACGTAGTCGGAAGCTAAACTATTATCTAGGATCTGGATGAATCCGCTGCCTTTAGTGAGGAGAGCGAGACTAGGGTAGTTTACGATAACATATCCCACTTGATGATCGATACGGGGCGCTTCTCTGAACAGTTTGACGATGAAGCCCACTTTTGCGCGGGCAGGGTCCAGATGCATGTCCACACTGCAACTTGTGTCAAATACTCTCATATCACGACATCTCCTTCATCGGAACCCAAAGTAAGACAATGGCGCTGATATACTACTTGACAAACTACGCCACAAAAATCCAAGATCCGATCTGGAAGAGAGTGGCCATAGCAGCAGAGCTCTTTCCAAGTATCAGCACAACCAGCGCCGTCGGGCTAGGTGCAACAACTGCAAACTACGAAGCCAAGGCAAACATAAACCGCCAGTATCTAATGAGAATCGCCAACAGAATATTTACCGAGCGGCCATTATCGCAGGTGGAGGTGATTGCGCACTTCCTGGATTACCCAAGTGAGTTCTCAAGTACTAAACAATGGTCATATGTGAATATGACAACGATATACTGGGCAATACTCCGACGCTGGCAGTATCTCCAGCAATGCAGTAGCACTTTAAGCGACGACGATGATCGACCTATTGAGAACATAGGTGGCAATGGCAACGGCAACGACGCGGAAGCCAGCGCGGAGAGGGTCTTAGTGGGAAGCAATGGCAAGAAGCTACCATACATTGAAGCCTACCACCACCGTGGAGAGGCGCTGCAGACATTATGCTTCTATGACTATATGTCGCTTGTTAAATTACAAAAGAGGACAGATTCATCTTCCAAGGAGTTGGTGAAGATAGAATTTGAAAGGAACTGGAAGCCGGGAAGAGACTGGGTGCAGGTTCTGAGACCCACTGGGAAGTATGCAGTGCCATGCATAAACGGCTTTCTCGATATGGACTTTGATATTGACACAAACGCAGACAGATACCGCAGGTAAGCACAAGCCATAGAACAGATGGGATGGATAAATGAGGAGCATACACTAATATTAGCACCAGAGCTGCAGTACAGCACCTCGCACTCTTTGTGCCATGGGAGAAGTTCACTACAGCAGCATCAGGCGATATTAATGAAATCTGGGAACACTGGAGACGGCGACTCCCAAAAAGACTCCAGACTATCGCAAGCAATATCCAGCTCTTGAAGCGATCAGCGGAAGATGCGCGGCGAGACGCGAAGCAGTGGGCAGCTGCGGGGGACGATGCCGTTTTAGATGATATCGATGCTATGGGGTATGATATCGAAGATTCTATGGGCCCAGTAAAGACGTATCGCTCAGATCAGGTTGGCCAGCTTGGCCGACTGATGGAGACAGTACGGGGTGCCACAGCCCCCAACCAGGTGACCGCTGGCTCGGAGTCTCTCGTTAAGCTGCTAGATCAGCTCTGTGAAACTCACGCAGATATCACCGACTTTGCAGATGATCTTGAGACTGTCGCTCCCGCAGAGAGCCCTGAGCAGTACCAGCCAACTATGGTAGCCAGGAGCGAGCTCCCAATGCAACATCAACTCAAGGGGATTAAGAGCAAGCAGGGCAAAGCCGACAAGGAAATTGTGCAAAGAATCCAAGGCTCTGACGGAGTTCAGGATACTCAGAACACGGCTGCCAGCAGAGAAGCATTACTGAACCATACTTTTGCGGGTGCAGGAGAAGATAGCATAGAGATATCGGAAACAGACACCGGGAACACTTATGGACCCAGCACTAGGGTCGCTTTTGGACCGTCAACCACATTCCTCCATGCCGGTCGGCAGATCGCAAGCAGGTTCACCCTGAACGAGCGGCAGGAAATTGCCTTCCTTTTAGTGTGTCGCCATCTCGATACCATCCCGGGCGAAGATGACAGCGATGATTTCGATAGCAGTAATGTCGAGAATAATGGTAACGCACAACTATGCGAGTTCCTGGGTGGGGAGGGCGGCACTGGGAAGTCCAGGGTCATCGAGGCGTTGGCGGAATTGTTCGCTAGCAAAGACATATCGCACAGGCTGCTCATGACGGCGACATCGGGGGCCGCAGCAGCGCGGATCAACGGCGTGACTATTCACTCCGCCTGTGGGATGCAACCCAACGCATCCGACAGCAATGGCGACGATGACAGCACGGTAACCTACGTGGACGGTGATGCCCGAAGAAGATGGAGAGAAAAGTGGCTGCTCATCATTGACGAGGTGAGCATGCTGGGCCTCCAGACGCTCTCCAACATCAACAAGCGACTTTGCGCCTCCCGAGGATCGAATCAAGATTTTGGCGGCATCCCAGTGGTGCTACTATCAGGAGATTTCCACCAATTCCGCCCAGTGCAAAACAAGTCCCTATTGACGCCATGGTCCGCCCTCAGGATTGCGGACGAAATGAGGGCGCACGCACTGTGGACTCGATTTACCACCGTCGTTATGCTCACCGAACAGGTACGCGCAGCGGGAGACCCGGAGCTGCAGCGGCTGCTGACTTGGATCCGGCAGGGGCAGCAAGACGAGTCCGACATGGAGCTTCTTAATAGCCGGTGCTTCCAGGAAGGTCGAGCCATACCATGGGGCAAGGGCATCACAGTAGTTACACCCCTCAACAGCACCAGATGGTGCCTGAACATGGATGCGGTCTTGGCCTTCCAGAGGCACCACCAGAAGCCAGTCCGGATATTTCTACCCCAGCACCGTTGGGGTAAACCCAGTACATTACCGGTAACGGAGGAAGAAGCTACGCTCATAGCCAGCGTCGGAGATGACAGCAAGATCTGTGTGCCGGCCACGTTCATGTTCGTGCCTGGCATGCCGGTGGTAGTGACCAAGAATATAAACCCAGGCCTCAAGCTCGTAAACGGAGCCAAGTACAAAGCACTGGAAGTTATACCAGACGCCAAGAGATTCCCAGGGTATCAACTCGCCCCGAACATTATCCTCCACTTTGGACCACCTGCCGGCATTATCCTGTTATCCGAGTCAACCAAGAAGTTCAAGTTTGATGACATGCCACCAGGCACGGTCCTGCTTACTCCAACAAGTGCCCAAATACCCATCGACAAGAAGAAGAGGGCCAAGAAGAGGCCTTGGCAGAGGCACGAAGTGAGCCGCCGAGGACTTCCCTGCACTGCAGCGTTCGCATGCACCGATTACAAAATCCAAGGCGAAACCCTCCTCGAGATTGCGCTGGAGCTGCGAGGAACCGGAACAAAGCTGAACACCACAACTGGACAACTCGAGCCAGGAAAGTGCGATCCGTACAGCCTGTATGTGCAGCTATCGCGGTGCAAATCGCTGGATGGTATTATGTTGCTGTCAAAGGCACGGGTGCAGGACATAGTCGGGAATAAAATACCACAGGAAATGTTTGATGGCGAGGCTAGGCTGGAACAGTTGTGCGAGAGGACAGTAAATGAGGCCCGATTATCGTTATTATCATATCCATCTGCACAATACTAGCAGTAATGTAACTTAGATAATAGGTTTCTTATATATAAATAGAAGTAGGTAGAAGGATAGAAAGCCATCTAGATCCAAATCAACTTAATACATTGCACCTAACTCAAGCACAAGAGAAAATCTCATAAAATATAAAGACAAGAGCAATAATGCTTTCACAAACCGAGTTCCCACGTGCATTTCACGTGCATTTCACGTGTCTCTTAACAAGAAACCCTCAAAAGAAGACTCCTTTACACTTAATCTCAGAGAGCGAATGAGAGTTCACATGTGCGCATTGGCAAATGAGGAAGAGAAGATTGGCACCTCTGGGGGCATTCGGATGGGGTTAATCCGGACCAACAGGAGGTGCAGTTGAGCTTACTAATCGGGTAATCGCTTAATGCGGTAATTTTGCAAGGGGGGCCAAATTTTTGGGGGGGAAATCCCAGAGCTTAAGAAGACCTTTCGTACCGAAAGGCACAATGTCACTCGAACATACATAAGTGTCTCCCTTCGGCAAGCAGTTACATAGCAGAGCCTCATTTCTCCGCTAGGAATCACCCAGCTGGCAACTGAACTGAAGCTATCGTCAATGAGCGAACACAATACTTAACATCCACCTTTCCCCCATATTTCGGCCACGAAAGAACAGGGTCCTGCAGAAATGGGACGGCAGACAATGCTAGTCATGGGCTGGTTTCTACGCCGATTTGAAGTTTGCGGTGAGCCCATACTAAGTCGAATCTAAACATCTCACCTGAAGTCATCGAATTCGTCCAATTTTCTCTTCCACGAACCTACTTAACAGGCGGTTACTCGGGAAAGTCCGCCTCAAATTGCATCGTTAATATGATAACTATTCTGCCAGCATCCAAGCCAACATCATGCATCTAAGATCCAGACCCGAGGACGTGGACTCGGGCCCCGCCTTTACGCCCTTTCCCGAGCATGGGCACCTCTCTCGAGTGCCCCGGCATTCACAGCAGTCGGCGAAGCCATCGATCGGGGCTTAGTCGGGCTCTAGGTTGCGCCCGACTGGCCCGTCTTTCGCGAGTTCGCGAGCGATGACGATGCTGCATCTCTCCGGGAGGGCCAGACCCGTAGCAAGACGTCGTCACCTAGCTGCTTTCCTTCCCTACGCGCGATTGCCACACGATCGAGCTTAAGGTCTATAAACCGCCTAACGTGAAGTAAGAGGCAGCGCTTATATACCGAATGCATAGCGGAGGTACGCAGATATGGCTATGACTATCTAGAGACTGCTAACCACATTTTCGCGCTCTAGGCTAGGCTATCAGAGGCCCTGAGACTCATGGAATCATGGCATCGAGCACGTCCACGCTGTAGCTCATGCCTGTCGTCGTTAGCGTCGACTACCGGATGTGGGTGTTGGAAAAGACTCGTACATCAACGTCATTTACTGACACGCAGGAAAGGGCCAGAGAAACTCGCCTTTACTTGGGGATTCATGCAAGGATCCTCTCCAGACAGCAAGTAGTTTCTTATAAACCCTCCCATTTACCTTCCGTCTACATATAGATAGTCACCTTAGGATAGTTTAGCCTGATTAACACGTTGATCATCTAATAGTTATATAATGCGCAGGCCTTAACGTCTTACTAGATGAAGCATTTGCCTACGCTGAAGTGCTTAGGAGTATAAACGTCGATGTCGAGATGTTCGCATGTTACAGTATACCTCATTGATCCCATGCGGCCTTCTGACGCTGCCCAAGACGATGGAGTTTTACAAGAGGTATAATCCATTCTTGAACAAATATGGTTAGAAGTCCTCACAACGAGCTAGGAGTCTGAATCCGGAATATAGCATGAACTACGAATTTAGCAAGGCGATTCCAGGTACTCTATCGCTACTAGAAAATAAAGGATTAAAATATTGCTAAACGTGATGTCTATGTTCTAATATACCGTTTGTCTAATCAAAGATGACCTTATAGCTCGTGGATTTATACTGGATGCCATCTACTCTTACTACGTCCCGCAACGGGTCGTTCCAGGTTACGGACAGCTTGGACGGGATTGGACGGGATCAAGGGACGGAACAGTCCCATTCGATCTCCATGCTAGTTCTACAGACGCAAATTAACCTTATCTTAACGCGACCTCTTGATTTACCTACTTCTAGATAAGGGATGCCGCCTCAATTATATCCCTTGTGCTAATCGTCCGTCACCTTAATTAACCCTGCCTTTTACATAGAATTATGTCATACTTGAAACCATGATCTTAGCCGCAAGAAAATCATCAACAGCTCGCATTCCTGCCTCAGCTCCACTGCCATCTAAAGTTCGAGGGAATAAGATGTAGCCATGCGGCGCACCTGGTATAATACTAAGGAGCGACTCGCCACCTGCTGCCAGCCACTTCGAATTCATGAACAAAGTATCATCCAAGAGGCAGTCCTCAGTTCCGCACGTGAAGAGAGCCGGGGGAAGCCTTCCTCTTAATCGCTCTAGACCCGCATATAGAGGGCTGACATGAGGATCCTTAAGCGTCTCCAGCGACCATCCTGGCAGGAATGCGTCGCGGAACTCATTAATCCTGTCTAAGTCAAGAACAAGACCGGGCTCTCCTCGCCTATAAGTATACACGCTCGGCGTCCAATCCAGGCTATAACACCCAAAATGAAGCATAATGCCTCTGAGGCGAAATTTGGAGAATTCAGGCTTCTTGTGCTGTAGCAAATGGAGAACTGTGAGCATCGATAAGTGCGCGCCTGCAGATTCCCCACAGATAAATCCCAGCGGCGCCTTGAAGGTGATATCTGCGTTGGATATCAGCCACTCTGCCGCGTCGTAGCAATCCTGAGGCCCTGCCGGGAAGGGATGCTCTGGTGCGAGCCGGTAGCCGATGGAGATGCAAAGTAGCCCGTGGTCGTTAGCCATAGCCTGTAACCTGGGGTCTTGGTATGTTTCGTCCTGCAATACCCAGCCGCCGCCGTGGATGTGCATGAAAACGGCGCTCAAATGTTTGTTGTTCTGCGGTCTGAGGATGCGGCATGGAATAGAGCGACCTGTATCGCGTGAAGGTATTTCGAACGTGGTTGCGGAGGGGAGAAGAGTTGGACCAGGAAGAGCCGTTTTGCCAGCAGCGCGTAGGCGCCGATACTCGGCAGCTCCAACTTCCTTCCACTTGGGAGCTCTCAGGGTGAGGTCAAGAAGCTTTTGGTTGAACGCCCTGGACTCGGAGGGGATTGCTGACGGATCGAAGCATCCCGGATGCAACATGAGAGGGGAGTATGCAGACATTATGTACAAGGAAGAAGCTTGAGTGCTAGGAGACGGATGAAACTGGTCTTCGCAAGCATATTTATACTTTATAATGCGGAGGAGCCCTTGGAAACACCCGATCATTATTCGACAACGGCTTCGATAAAAATGTGGCACAGCTGGCCCAGATATCGGAATTTGACCGACGAGCTAATTCATCCCGCACCACCCTCGGATCCGAGCTCCGTCTTGTTTGAGGCCAACTGTGTTACTCTCTACCCTTCATTCGGATCCGAGCGCATCTTCGTCAGGGGTCATTCGCTCGTTTGAGCCGAAGCCTTTATGAAGTGGAGACTGGCATTGAGGATGTGTTTCTAGAACAAATCAATCCAGACGTACGGGCATTCGGTTAAGCTCGCGGATGCAGACATGTGATGGTTTCTTGCAATGATGCTCCGACGGTAAAGGGAGGAACTATTAGCTTGTGCCAGGGTCCAGAACCTGCGAATGCAGACTGTGTGCCTATATCCCATCGAAGAGTTTTACGGAGGTTTTTGACCGTGCAACCAGCGAGGAATATTGCATTGCATGAGCAAAACCGATGTATTGGCTACGTTGTTGACGGCTTCCAGGAATCTGAATTGTCTTTTCTCGTCTGACTAACGAAGCATTCTAGGTACAAGAATGCAGTTTCCTGCCTCAACCATCGAGTGTCTGAACACGAGTAGAGCGAGTGTAGCTGAGTTAATTAATCAGTGGAAGCAAGTCGTTGGCCCAAGAGTAGCTTGAGCAGACTCCCATTGCTACCTGTGACAAAATCACTAGCCCGTGTAACCACTCGTGATCTGGTTCACTTGGTTGACTAGTGCCTTCATTTGAACGCCTAAAGTATGATGGTATATATCAGCACGGATGGATCTTTAAAAGCAGACAAATGTGAGCAACGCACCTCCCTTCTGGTCAGCATTCGATCCATACCAGCCGACCCAGTCAAAGCAAGCATTAGGGTTGCTTAGGACAAGCCCACCCCAAACTGAATGGATCGAGTAGTCCACCTTGGCTTGTGGATAGAGAATGATAATATTGTTCTTATCTGAAGTGAGATTACTTTAGTCAACGGACAAACTCGACTAAACAGCGAAGTAACCTGGTCTTACCTGCCCATTTGTTGTAGCCAGTATTGCTGATGAACTTGGCTCCAATATGGCTGTAACTCTGCGCGCATCCATGGAAAGCCACGTGCAGTTTGCATACAGTGGAACCACTCTGGCAAGCCTGTGGGACGTAGAGATATCCAGTGCTGTCCATTCCAGAGGCGCCGTAAGTGCCCGTCTGGGAGAAAGACACAAGGGTGCCAGAAAGCTGTCCGTTATTCTGGGGTGCGAGATCACCGTACATCCACTTCAAGACTGCACCTGCACCATCATAACCGCAGTTACTGATGTAAGGGGACATGGTTTGCCCACAAGCGTTGTTGCCGGACCCATCAAAATCTGTAGGGAAAACATGAGCAGCTCCGTTAGTCGTGACGAATGAGACCTTGGATGATTCATCAAAGTTGGCCAGCTGTGCCTTGAGTTGATTCATTGGCTTCGGCCCCACAGTTGTGTCTGCCGATCCGACCTGCATATAGATCTGGCGGTTCTTGAGGTTGGCGACAGAGTCAATTTGGTTCCCGCTCCAGGATTGCATATTGGCCACTGGCTTCGTGATGAATGGATTCTGGTTGTTCATGCAGTTGCTATACTGTATTGCGAAAGTACATTAGCATAATCGCGGTGTATGCAAGTGAGGTATCACAAATCTGATATCTTACTAGTTGATTACGCGCGCAATCATACGGGCCACCAGCAAACACCCCAAACCCTGTCTTGAAGGTATCGGAGTAGGCAACACCCAGCTGCGCCGCCATGAATCCTCCAGCCGAGAATCCAGACCCCGATACGCTATTAGGGTCGACATTGTAGGCGCTGAGTCCAGCCGCCAGCGTACCGTGTGCAAGGAGACCAGCTAGGCCTATAATTGCAAAGGAGCTCGGCATTGTAAACAAAATCAGGATCCTAAATATTTGTGCTGAAAGCTGTGGATGAAGATTCCTCTGAAAGGAAGGAGTTTGTTCGATGGTAGAGGCCTGGAAGGATTCATTGTTGGGGAAGGCTGGGGATATTTATCTCATCCTTAGGACACCGCGTCCTGGGACTGCAAGCACCATGGCCCATCCAGCAGCCTTCCTGTTCCCACCACCGTGAGAGCTTAGTGATCATCCTAGAAGAACTCGGATCCGACACTTTAAGGGCGATAGACTTTGCGAGAACTGGCCCTCTGGATTCGCATTTCTGCCATTGAGTAGATGTCTTACGATGTACATCAGTCCGACTCGCGAAGCAAGCCCCTACTCTCCGCATTAACATCCTCCAGCACGGACCCAATTGATCAGCGCCAGCCCGCAGCTGTTTAGGAAGTTACCGCCGGCACACTAAGCAGGTTTCCTCGGGTAAAGCTTTTCTGTTAAAAATTGAAGCTTCCAAGGGCTAAACTTGCGAGGTGCAGGGTCTATTTGCGGGGTATGGGATAAACTTGCGGGGTGAGTGTGCGGGGTGCCAGGGGTAGGTGCATGCAGATGGCTAGCCGAGCCTTAAGTGCTACTGCGCACTAACGACCGGATCCGATTTCTGTCAGTCCTAGCCAGAAGCTCACTTGAGAAGGGACAGAGTTGACTTGGACCACAATGCAGACGGTAAACTGGATACTCATCTTCATGCAAGACTCTACAGACTACAATACAACCCTTGAATTTTCCATACTCCAACCGACAAGCGGAGCACCTCTTCAAATCTCGAAGACCAAGCAAATCTTCAGCCTTTGTCGCCGAAAAAAATGTCAAGATGAGAGAATGACGGAGATAAGCTCTATATTTCTTATAGGATAGATCTCATGCTTCTATTTTATGCGTTGTGGTAGACTTAGTGAAGTTGCTGCTTTCATCCCCGCCACTCAGCACATGAGTGTGGAAAATACAGGGGCTGTATCATACGACTTTCCACTTTTGTTTACTAGGAAGGTTACGTAATGGAACTGTGGGAGTCGGCTATTTGTTAAGCCTTAATCGGATCCGATGGTGACCGCTGTCATCAAAAGATGATATGGCACGGAGGCGTTCATAAACAGCTCGTCTTGCTCTCGAGACTTCACTCTCGTTCCTCAGATCATCATCGCCTTTTTTTCAATAAATCAAATTCCACCACTGTGTCGTGTCATTCATATCTTTCTCCTAGCACGCCTAAAATGGTGACGCAAGATGAAGCACCCGGCAAATGTGCCGAACAAGTTGAGCTCGCGACCTCCTACAGCGTTGATGCAACTGAGGCTGCAACTGAGGCTAGCTATGTCGCGTCCATTGAAGCCTTAACTCCTGAGGAGCGGAAGAGAACTATCCGCCGCGTTGATATCCGCTTGGTTTCGACACTTGGTTTTCTCTACTGCGTCTCCCTCATGGACAGGAACAACACCGGGATCGCAATGATCGCTGGAATGAGCACAGATTTGGTTATGATAGGAAGCCGGTACTCTATCGTCATTCTCTTGTTCTTCATCCCTTATGTGCTCTTTCAGCCGCCCTCGACAGCCATCCTTCGCAAAGTCGGGCCACGCATCTTCTTGTCACTCACAACGCTTGTATGGGGCTTAACCACGATTGCAAGTGGCTTTGTCAGGACCTGGAGCGATCTCATCCCACTCAGACTTATTCTTGGCGCTTGCGAGGCTGGATTCTTCCCAGGCAAGTACACATGAACTCGGTAAATATGTCAGAGTTGCTGAATGATACTAGGTTGCGCGTACCTCCTTAGTTGCTGGTATCCGAGATATGACCTCCAGAAACGAAACGCCGTCTTCTATCTTATTGGCACAACCTTGTCCGCATTCTCAGGCGTCCTCGCACTCGGTTTCTCGCAGCTGGATGGTCATGGGAGTGGCCCAACCTGGTGGGGACGAGTCCGAGTCGATGAAGAGACTGGTGACATGAATATAGAAAGGGGTATATCGGGATGGAGGTGGATCTTCATATTCCAAGGAGCGCTCACTTGTATTATAGCTGTCTTTGCCTACGTTACCGTTCTGGGCTTCCCCGACGCCGTGAGTAATGTTTGGGGTTTCAAGCTGAGCAAGAAAGAAACCGACTTCATTCTGGCAAGAATCGAACTAGACAGAAAGGATGCCACTACAGAACGGTAAGATTCATATGACTTCCTATCTTTCACCCTGTTTGATGCTGACTTCGGACTCATAGCTTTTTACTTCGCGCGTACATCGCAAACGCTTATGACCTTAAGATCTGGGGCTTCGCGGCGCTCTTTGGTCTCACTACCGTCAACACATATGCTATTGCGTACTTTCTTCCATTAATTTTGAAGGATGGCCTGGGGTTCAGTGTCGCCGTGTCTCAGTGCCTCATTGCGCCTCCCTACATCGCAGCAGGAATTGCCATGTATGCGATGGCGTACTTCAGCGATAAGTATCGACGCCGTTCTCCATTTATCTTGTTGAACGGTTGCCTCCTTCTTGTTGGTAAGGATTTACACCACTTCAACCCACAAGGCAAGCCTCAGGAGCAGCCACTAACTCCAATCTCTAAAGGGTTGCCTCTTCTGGGCTTTGCTACAAACACGGGCGTCCGATACTTTGGTGCCTTCGTCACCACGACAGCTTGCAACGCCAACGTCCCTTGTATCTTGACGTGGCAAGCAAATAACATTCGCGGCCAATGGAAGAGAGCTCTCTGCTCGGCAACGCTGGTAGGGACAGGCGGCATTGGTGGCATCGTTGGTAGCACCGCGTTCCGCAGCCAGGATGCACCAGGCTATCGGCCGGGAATCTATGCTGCTATGACAGCTAGTGGTCTGATTATTCTCATCACCCTAGCGCTGGATTTGAAATTTGTCAGAGCAAACAAGCGGGCTGCAGCTGGTGGTAAACTTATCGGAGGGTTAGAAGGGTTCCGATACACTCTTTGATGGAATAGTAGTTAGTCTGTCTAATGACAGCTTGTCGCTCGTCCCTATAGCTAGAAAGGCTAGGCGCTAAATATCCGGTTTTTCTAGCAGTATGGACCTGCAAGATCAAGAAGCGGTGCATCTTGGAGGGCGAGCTGCTGGTATGGAACGACGACGACGGGAGAATCGAGCCTTTCCACAAAATCCGCAAACATGTGAAACGATCGGGACGGTTTCTTGGAGCAGCTCGAGATTCGCCCATCGACTCGAGTGAGCATCTCATGATCGTGTTCTACGATATCCTATTACTGGACGACATTGTCTGCGGCTTAGACACTCATGAAGAACGGCGACGACTGCTTCAATTTCTGGTCCGCCGCATTCCGGGTCGGACCGACATCGGGTCCCGCGAAGTAATTGAATTCTCGTCTTTCGACGCAGCGGAACGGCTCAGTGAGACATTCGCTCGAGCCATCACACAACGGTGGGAAGGATTTGTGCTCAAAGGTTGCGACGACCCCTTTAGCCCTTACGCACGACAAGTGCCCAATGGAGTGAAATGGAAACGATTCAAGCATCCGCAGCAATCAGGACAATCTACAAATCCCCCCTTGTAGCGTGCCATCGACAGTTCATCAATTACCAACTTCGCCAGGGCACTGTCCGGATAAGCGGGAGGCCTCTAGGGAGAGATGACAGTATGTGACGGAATAGGGAATCGACAACCTTGTCTCGACGATTAGGACGGCATCGACGGGCTACGTCAGGTCGCGGTTGAATGCGGCCGTGATCGAGCCAGGCGCTCGGCGAAGGTATCAAATGGGGTGAATGGGACTTTTCGGCCAGACCGCAACTTCTGCAAGACATCGGCGGGCAGCGTATCGGCCGACTCCAGTGCAGAATAGGTCGACGCGTCGTATACAATGCGGCTGGATTTTTTTGAGCGGGCATTGGTACTCTCATTTTTCGCGGCACTCTGCTTATTTTGCTCTGAGAAGCTGTGGCCATGATCCATCTCCCAGCACAGCTTGGCTTTCCTGCGGACATTGCTTCTCTGATGCATGACGTTGCCCGATCCTTTCCTAAATCATCTCCCCAACGGATGCAGAAGACGCATCAGAGTCGTACCCTGGAGGAAAACAATCCTGCGCTTCGCGCAGCCGATGGCGGCGGCGATGGCATCAGCCACCACCCCCCCACCCGCTGTCCCAGATCCCTTCGACCTGGGAATCCATACTCCCGCCAATCTCAATCGAGGAGCCCGCACAGCCCTCCTGCGAAACAGCCCCGCTGTTGTGAATGGACCTGTTGGTGTCCCGCCTGCCTTTGGAAGCCTCTTAATGCGATCTCTACTGCTGCGGCCACGGAAGGAGCCCAGCTCGCCCGTCCTGTCCCGTCCCCCAATCCAGCCCGGACCACTGAACAGCAACCAGTCTCCCTTATCGAATCAGTTAATAGCGAGTCAAGTGGGTCCCCTATTTCCCAGTGCAGCCAAAAAGTATACAAAGCCATGGAGCCCCAAGTTGCTCAAACAGCCCTTAAAGTTCAGCTAATTTCCGTGGTCGGCGCTTGCTTCGGAAAGTGCCGTTGTCAAGCCGTATGAGGGACAGCTTGTCGATCAAATCTTGCATATGAAAAGTTCCGTGCACCCTGGCTCATACTTGAGACTTGCGTCTTCCCATAAAACAACCTTCCCGCAGGACAGCCAACCTTATTGGTTGGAAATTCCTCCTAAGGGGACGCGGCTCGGGCCCTGCCTAGAGTTCCACTCGACGGGACTCGACGCTCCCTCGCTGCTCTCCTCTTCCTCCTCCCATTCCCTATCACGTTCTTGTTGTTCCGATTCCATTGCCCTCGTCGTTCTGGCTCTTTTACGCAGGGGGCGGCGACGTCCCCACCCGGAAGGTCCGGATCGTGTTCCATCACGATGATGACGTCTGAAGCGGGGTTCGCAGCACCAGATATCAACCAAAGACCAGAATATCCGCCAAGCGGCTACTAGGTATTCCAATAGATTTAAAGAAGATCAATAATGAGATTTCCGTTGTGCGCATCAGTATGGCAGTAAATGATCTGGGACTGTATAGAGGGTATGGCAATTGGGTGTTTTCGGTTCAGAGTTTGTACTTTTGTTGTGAGAAAAACATATTCCGAACTCCCAGAATTGGGCCTTGCGGTTATCCCCGTAAGCCTAGTGGAACTTTGTGGAGGCGGAGCTATTCCCCTACGGATAAAAAGCTTATGTCTATTGTGACCTGTACATGTTAATTACTCCGCAGAAATTTTGCGTTTTCAACGGTGCTAAACGACTCAGACGAGTTACCACACCGATATAAATCGGCGCCTGGCTTACCACAGCCACTTGTCTGGGGATTCTAGACCTCTCAGTCTCTTTGAGTAGCGGCCGTCCTGTGTTCTAGAATAAACCAGACAAAGCATCAAGCGGGGTAGCCTACGCTAAATCTATCTCATGATGCAGGTTGGCATCGACAACTAGGAAATCGCTAACCCCAGAACGGCCCAAGAGTCGCAGTAGTTGAAAGTCAACTGCTCTGACTCAGGGACAGCCACAAATTAGAAGAGCCCGCAATGAACTCAGATTACACTCATTAGAGTGTGTGGTCCGTCATTTTGAGACATGTCTGCGAGTCCATGCCTCATATCGTAACGCTATAGCATCCCTTCCTTGGCCAAGCATGCACCCTCCGTGTCGGGGGCGGACGCCGTTTAGTATAACTTTGCACCCCATCCCTACCCCAGTTGGTTTCTGCATCTTCCGTCCCTGCCAAGCCGCCGGATCCTAAAATGGCTATCTCATACAAGCGTCTCAACCCCTTAAGCCGCGAGATCCGCCTGCTCGAGATCCAGCCGTCGCACAACCTCGACGATCCCATCAAATGCCGCCTTATCACTGTCCGCCACTCCAAGGAACTGGAGTACATCGCCCTCTCGTCCCTCTACGGCTACCCGGCTGAGACAGAAACCATCTTCGCTAGCAGCCGCCCGGTCACCATCACGGCGCATCTCGCATTGGCCCTGCGATACATGCGCGCCATCTTCTATCCCGGTATCCTACAGCGCTGCCAGCGCATGCCGGCCAGTCGTCTGCGAAGCGTCCCACGCTGGCTGAAGCATTTATTCTCGTCGAATAGCTCGCACTTGCGTGATGGCGAAGTCAGCCGGCCAGGCGTTCTGCGTGTCTGGCTCGACTTTCTCTGCGTCAATCAGAACGATGAGTGGGAGAAGTCGAAACAGCTGAGCGACATAAAGTACATTTACGATTACGCTGATCTCGTCGTCGGCTGGCTAGGCGAGAAGGTCGAGCACACTGACATCACGATAACAACCATGGAGGAGATCGAAGAGGCAATGCCGCCATACTGGGGTGAGGCTAGCCACCGGAAGAGCCATCCGGAAGACTACTCGCCAACGCATGTGTGGACAAAGTCAATACAGTACATGTGGGATGAGGGACCGAATGGTGAGCCGCCGTTTCTGATGCCGCGCTGGCTGGGGTGCGTGGAGTTTATGACGCGCCCGTACTTCCAGCGGCACTGGATCGTCGAGGAGATTGCGACAGCTTCGTTTCCGGCTTTCTTAGTGGGCGATACGCTGGTGCCGTGGAGGCAGGTATTGTCGTTGTATAGATTGATGGAGGAGTTCAAGTTCTACCCTTCAGATGTCTTCCCAGCGGTAAGTCGCTTGAAGATCGGACCATTGAGATGCCACTATGTACGGAATTCGTTACTGACTCGTTTGTAATAGCATCTAAGGGCCGAAGTCGCTTCTGTGCCATTAGAAACAGCACAGAAACTCTTGGATGAGTACGCGAAAGAGAAACCGAGCTGGGATTCAAGCTCCTCCGAGAACTTGCCGCGGCCTCCTGGATAGTAGCCAAGCAAACCATCAGAACGCTACGAAATACCCCAGAGGGAGAGCGCCGGTCGGCTTCCGCAGAGACTTCCACCATTGCATCGGACAAAGATGCCTGCCGCGCTCAAGCTATACGAAGCAAGTGCTGCACCAACATTCTACGTAGACTGCTTGAGATACAATGCGAACTCTGTACACATCTCACATCCCAAGCCAACTTCGTTCCTCAAATGCTAGCTTGCGCAAGACCACAGGGGCACATATACCGCCAGTTAGCCTATGATAAGTTAGATAAGTACGATTTAGGTGAATCAAGAAGAAGGCGTTATCTCACGCTTGCGATAGCAAACCGTGCACCTCTCCGTTGACATATAGTCGGTGTCATGGAATGCTCCGTCATTGATGGTTCACACCGTTCTGCCCTGTGTAACGCGCGCATCATTCTGGCTTTTTCGCCATCCAGACATATCCGCAAAGCGGTTAGCATGCGATCTGGATCGACTAGGCCGACTGCCTATCATGCGCGGCGAGCTCACATGTTGCAGTAGGTGTGGTATCCCGAAGTACAGATCTCACGTTTGACTCTCGCGCATAGCTCATAAACTTCTTCGTACTTCAGACCCAGGCTCGGCCATAGTACACGATAACGCACTGATAGTCAGGGAAGTAGTCTTCAAGGGAATCAAGATGGCGCTTCAACAGCCCGAAATGATGAGGGGGGGAGGGGATTTAACGGTACTCAAGTGAGTGCCCAGCGTAGCTGCAGCGTGGCTGGGTTGCGGCTTAATTGTCTTCGAGAGTTTCAATTTGGCTGGCTAATGTGTCTCCGCTGCGGACTGCAGAGATATAGAGCTCCTTAGCCATCGAGGCCACCTGTAAAGTCGTCTCTTGTAAATCCTTTAGTTGGCTTGATTGCTGTGAGGTATTCTGAACTCCAGAAACGACAGGGATTGATAAGTGGGCGCGGCTTACTTTGGACTCAAAAGGCATTTTGCTCAAGCTGCTGTCCCTCGCCGCATTATCTTGGAAACATCAAAGTTCATGGTAGCAGCGCCTAGTTTGTTCCTATAAATAGCGGTATGACATTTACTCGGTCGTGACATCAACTGGCCTTTGTCTGGATTGGTCAACTGAACCTATTTCCTATTTCCTATCCCCGATTCTTCTTTATATCATGCCTAGCTTTCAAGTATTGATGAGTAGGACAACTGGTTGACCGTTGATAAACACGACCCATGATGTGATGAGCGTGGAAGGTACTTTGCGTTGAGTGCCGTGACTCGCTTTATATATTAAATCAGGCATGGACCACTTCTGTCCTTTAGTCCACTTCTGTTCAGTCCAATTCTATTCAGTCATGCCGAGGTTAGTCAATTGTCACACTTTGTCAGAACGGCCCAGTCTTGTCAAATGTCTAGACAGCACTGTCTTAACCTATTATATAAGCTGTGGCGCTGCTATGTACCTTGCAGTACCTTAGAGAACATATTCTCAAGGCCACTTTTGGATCTTTGATTACTCCACAGGCAGAATTGCCCAGTATAGTCAGCCACTTCTGACCCCTCCAATAAAATTATGTATTCCTAGGTACCCCTAAGTACCGCTGGTCCGTGCGTCTTGCCTGATAGAAAGGGAAGAGAGATCCGAAGAGGAAAGCGATAGTGAACATGACTGTAAACTTTGCTATGACTCTGCAAGATCAATCCAGGGGCTTCGATAAAACTGAACGTTTGACAGAACTGGACATTTGACTAAAACTGGGCGTTTTGACGTTTGACAAGGCCCGAGTCCGGCGTGGAGGCGCGTTGCTCGCATCGCAGATGCTCAATCCCCACGCTTGAGCCCCATTGCTCGAAGCGGGCTTTGGCAACCTTGAATCGAGTGTCCAAGACATGCGAGTCGGTTTCGAATATCTGGTAGGATTGTACCTTTTTAGAGGAACCGGAAGCGAGCACTTCATGAAGTTCCTTGAACTGTATTGCGCATACTAAGCAAGTCAATTTGAATCTATAACTACCGTAACAACTCAGTAAATTCGGGCACATAGCGTGCCCCATAAAAGCACATATGGCCAATTATATCAGGAGTTTGTGACGTTTTCGCGGTTAATAGTGGAAATGTGCACTTAAAATGGAGACGCTAAGTGCCCGAATTTACCAAGTAGATACGGTACCTGCAAGCCGGGCTACTCTATGAAATAAAATAAAAAAACTCCTACTAGCTAAGATAGAGTAAGTCGAATAAATAACTGAAAAATATCATCAGGAATCCCATATTCCGATACTAGCGAATGCTTTCTAATTGCACGGGCAATGTCTTTAAAGGTCCAGTGATGGTCGAGTTTGAGGTCTTCTGATGCCTTGAGGCGGCGCAGATGTAAGATTGTACTCCTCGCTCTTTCGTCGGGTTGCTGTAGCGCGTAGACAATAGGTGTGGCTCCATCGCTATTTTCCACATTCACGTTGACGTGATAGAGTTTCACCAGGTCGGTGATCATTTCGCAACTCCCACTTTTGGCTGCAGCATGAAGTGCATTATATCCAGACGCTTCCACCTTAGCTCCTTGTCTGCTGGTGGCAGCAGAGGAGGCATCAGTGGAGCCAGATCCAATAGCGGAATCAGTAAAGGAAGCAAAGCCATCGGTGGTTGCCGGGGAACCGGTAGTGTAGCCAGTAGAGGGGCTACATAGAGGATTGATAGACCGGGAGTTGGAGCTGGGGGACGCTGCTAGGGTTTCCATCGACGGAGGAGTATATTGGCGCACTATCAGGAGCCGGATAGATTCTTGGTGCACAATCGGCCAGTTCCAAATTGTTGGTAGTAGTCGTTGTGGTTTCCGTTGTGTTGATGTCCTTCCAACATTCTCTGCCACGCCCGCTGTTGAACCAAGTTGCTGTGAAAATGGTTCTCGAAAGACGCTGCGTATTTGTCTAACCAAACTCCCGGTATTGTCTCCTCGTTCCCCGAAACACCACGCACTATCAAAAAATATATGTTGCCGTCAACTTATCGTTCTACTCAGCCAAAGAACTTGCCCTAAGAACTTGGCCTACTCCCCCCCCAATCAACAAAGTCTATCCTCTTCTTTTATTGACTTCAGTATCCTTCTCTTCCAGTACAGTTCCGACTCAAATCCTCGTCCCAACAGTTTGCGTCACTGGCACAGAACTCCTCGAACGTGCGTGGCTCAATCCGCCCAACCGGCTTTCAGACAGACGGTCTCGGGTCTGTAGCCAACATCCTCTCGGCAACCATGGCCGCCGGATGGGTTGAGCCGATTTTGGCGAGCAGGAGGCGCGCGTGAGCCGCTATGGACATTTTGATGTGCGACGGAGGAGCAGAAGCACAGGCCTGTTTGGTGCCGAAGTCGGAAATAGTGAATTCGGATTTGATCGGTGGCAAGGTATAATCTCCCAGCCGCAAGTGAACGAGGTCCATGGGAGTTCGAGCTCTTCCAGGAACAACTAAGACTGCTGGAAAAGCAGAATAAGAAGCGGTTAGAGGCGAGCCAGGGAGAACCGTCTGAGAAGAGGATCTAGATGTTCTAGAAGTTAGAAACCAAGACCAGCTCTACCTTTATGTCCGCCAGCGCAGTGCAGTATGTTAGATTCTACCATTATGCCATTCCTTTAACGTGCATGATAAGCGAGCTAGCCACCCAACCATACTTAAACATCATTCCAGACGTAATTAACCATTTCTCTACCAACACCAATGGAAAGTCTTAGCAAAGAGAGCCAAATGGTCTTAGCAGTCGAGGCCATCCAAAAACGCCCCGAAGTAAGCATCCGACAAGTCGCTAAGATCTACTCAATCGATCGCTCTACCCTTAGCACACGTCTTAAGGGCACAACTTCACGGCGCGATAGTATTCCCAACTCGCGTAAACTCACAGATCTAGAAGAAAAGACAATTGTAGAGCATATTCTTGATCTGGATTCGCGATCATTTCCTCCCCGGCTTTGCGATGTGGAAGATATGGCCAATCGACTGCTCGCCGACCGCGACGCGACTCCAGTTGGCAAGCGCTGGGCTTCAAACTTCGTCAAGCGACAACTAGAGCTGAAGACGCGTTTTACGCGTAAATATGACTATTAGAGGGCCCAATGCGAAGATCCCAATATCATTTGGGGCTGGTTTCAGCTTGTGCGGAATACGATCGCAAAATATGGTATTGCGGAGTCGGATATCTACAACTTTGATGAGACTGGGTTTATGATGGGCATTATCTCAACCGGAATGGTCGTCACAAGCGCCGAACGACGTGGAGCCTAGAATGGATTCAGCACTTCGACAAGCATTCAAAGGCGCGTTCTTCTAGCTCATATCGTCTCCTTGTCTTGGATGGGCATGAGAGCCACCATTCGACCGAATTCGAACTATTCTGCAAGGACAACAAGATAATTACTCTCTGTATGCCGCCACATTATTCGCATATCCTCCAGCCACTCGATGTTGGCTGCTTTGGGCCGCTCAAGCAGGCCTACGGTCGACAAATTGAGACTATGATGAAGGCCCGAATTACACATATTACCAACGTCGACTTCTTTCCTGCATTTCAAGCTGCGTTCCAAAGCGCAGTATCAGAAAAAAAACATCCAGGGATGTTTTCGAGGTACAGGACTTGTTCCATACGATCTAGAAAGTGTGCTTTCTCGCTTAGATGCCAAGTTACGGACTCCATCGCCTGCACGTGCGGATTCCGAACTGCCCAACCTTTGGGTTCCGAAGACCCCAAATAACCCAACCCAAAAACGTTAAGTTGTCGGTAGTAGTCATGTTGAGTGAGAATGAGGCCCCTGGGAAATGGCTTCGATGATTCCAAATGCTCCGGGCTCCGCATTCACCATAGAGTTTGGCCGTTGCATCAAGGGCTAACGCCAGGAAGAACGCTAGCTGTGGGGTGCCCGGCTGAAGGGCGCCTAGAACGTAACGATGACGGCAATTCTATTTAGGTCTTCTAAAGGAGACATTCACACCAGTCATCTGCCTTATTAGCATGAAGTCTTCCTTGTTCCAGACTCGGCCCCGTAAGCATGCTCTGCAGCATGTGATTGGGCGATGAACCTCCTGTGGATACGGGATTGCAAGCAAGGAAAGCATGTGAGCAGATTTAGTCAGTTTGCAATATTGGGTATTCTTCGTACACCATCAACGGGTCCGAGGAGGAAATCATACATCGCAATACGAGATCCTCGTCTTTAAGTTGATATCACATGTCAACGGTGCTCCCACATTCTTGTCCTTGCTTGCAATCCCGTATCCACAGGAGGTTGATTCGGTGGCCGAAAGGACCGGTACAAACCTGGCGGGTGTCAAATCCAGCTTCAGGGCACGGCCCGAAGCTTGCACCTAAAACACAACGCTGGCTTCCGACCAATTAACTCGACCCTCGGAGGCTTCATCGTGTTGCAGAGAGAAGAACTGAGTGAGAGTTACTTAGACTTCTATGGGAATGATCTTCTCATTCGCCCATTGCCTGCAAGGTCCATATATTTATGTGAGCAACCAAGCCCGCGAACTTCGGTGGGAAGTGAGAACAATCAGGAATATCTTTTTCCAGAGACTCACTACCTCGGTAGGGAATCAGAAACTTGCATCTGGGAGTTGAGGAAGCGTCGAGCGGTGCGGACAGCTATGATCGTCGTTCCGTATCACATGCTACCGGATCGCTTTGAGTTCTGAAGTACATAGAAACCAGCGTCAGACACAGGTCAGAGAATTGCGTGGCGTTAGACTTCTTCAATGAGCGCATTTCTTCATGTGATGATAACCGGTTTATAAGCTCATCATACCCCGGCGAAATATCCCCGGGACATATAATCGGGAGTAATTCAGAGTCACCACTTTGCCCAAAAACCTTTTCTCGAAATGTTGTTCAAACTCGCCCTATCTTTCTTTCTTTGCCTGTCTTGGGGCTCTGCTAGTCCCATAGCAGTCGACCAAAGAGGGAAGTAAAAGTAACAACAAGTACGCTTTATAGGCTAACTGGGATCAGATGTTAACCCGGGCCTGTTGTCGATGTTTCACCTTATGAAGCAGTATGCCGACGCGGCATACTGCCAGGAGAATAACAACTCGCCTGGAGGCAAGGTTTCTTGTCACTTTAATAACTGCCCGTTGGTGCAAGCAGAGAACACTACAACCATAGCAGAATTTGAGAAGTGAGCTTGCAATGAAAATTTGCTTCAAATACCCAAGCACCCCGGCGAGTGCTTATAGAGACCATTTTACGACCCCAGAGGATTTCTTGATGTTACAGCATTGAGTCCTCCAAGCTGATCAATTATTGGTAGTTCACTTATTACCGACGTGACAGGATTTGTAGCCACCGACCACACCAACAACCTTACGATCGTCTCTTTCCGAGGTTCAGCATCGATTCGAAGTTGGCTTTCTGATTTTATATTTCCCCGCATACCAGTGGACATTTGCAGCGGCTGCACAGCACACTGGGGTTTCTGGACGTCTTGGGTGGACGCTCGCGACCGTGTCCTCCAAGCAATAAGAACCGCTGCAGCAAGAAATCCCGGATTCCGTATCACCATCACAGGCCATAGCCTGGGCGGAGCCATAGCAAGTCTCGCCGCAGCAGAACTAAGGAATAACGGGTACAACGTAGCTTTGGTAATTCTACGTATGGACGGCCCAGCAACGTTCTGGATTTGCTCATATATTGCTAGTACACGTTCGGCGCTCCCCGTTTTGGAGACGACGCCCTCAGCACGTATATCACCAATCAAGCTGGTGGTAATTATCGTGTCACGCATTACAACGACCCAGTCCCACGTGTGCCACCTATGTTGGTCGGTTATGCCCATATTAGTCCGGAGTACTACGTCTCGACACCTGATCTCGCGCCTGTTACCACTGCTGATATCAGGGTATGCCCAGGCATTAAAAATGCCGATTGCAACGGGGCGTGGATAATACCGGACATCCTAGCGCATATCCAGTATTTTGACATCATGGGGCTTTGTTATCCAGCTCTGGACGTCTAAGAGGGATGGCAAGCTGGTATATTACTAAATACAGATCATTCAAGAATATTATTTTATAATCTTATAGTTAACTATAAGTTATACTTATATTCAGCTGGCTTAAATATAAGCTTATAGAATAAGATTTTGTAACTAAAATAATCAGTATGGCCAGAATGGTAGTTACGGCTAGAAATATTATCTTACCAAAAGCCTGCCTCGATTCTTTATCTGATTTACGCATCGCCAATCGTGGCGTTGGTGATGGCCATTCTAACGTAACCTGACGCCCGTTCCGCTATGCAAGGGCTACAAGTTTCAAGTCTCTTAGGGTAAGATTGGGAGGTATAATCTGCAGAGTATAACTGTCAGATATGAGAGTGAACTGTGATGTCTTCCTCCCCTCCCGCATCTAATAGAGGGCTCGCAGCGGCCTTTATATACAGAGATGCCCTTATTATCATAGAAGCAGCAATAAGGTTTTCTTAAACCCGGATCTGAGGGGTCCGGACCTTCGAGACCGGTTTGCTAGAGATCCGGGCCTTTGAGACTGGGCCGCAGTCTCAGCAGTTAACACCGGGCCATAGTCTCATCAGTTGATACCGTATCGACTCAAAAGATTCGGATTTCCCTATGGGTCTTGGGACCCCTGCAAGAGCCCTGTTCTCCACCACACTATACTACTATGGGTAAGAGAACTGAGGAGGCTCTTCCCCTCAATATCAGACCGATACGAGCGGGATTTTCGGGTTGAGCTCGCTGTGCGATTTGAGCAGAAAGCATCGATCCATTTGATCAGCCACTGTGGTATGCCTCTGGCCTCCAGTCTCTGCAGAAGTCGATCCTTGAATACGCCGTTGTATGCGCCTTTGACATCGAAGCTGATCAGACTAACCAGCTTGCGGTTTCTCCACGCCTTGTAGATATGCTCCTGCAAGAGCAGCAGTGCCTGTTCTGTCGACCTCCGTTTCCTTGCTCCAAAGTGGTTTGTGGGTAGGAGTCCGAATGTCTCGACGGCGTACGAGGTCCTGTCCGCCACGACCGCCTCGAGAATCTTACCCAGCGTCGACAGTAGTGAGATGGGTCTCCATGCCTTGGCGATCGCGTAGTCGCCCTTGTCTGGTTTCTTGAGTGGCATGATCTTGGCGCTTCTCCACTGGTCCGGCAGTAGTCCATCTATCAGTGACGTTCGGAATAAGTGTAGTACCCGGTCTTGGACCACTGGCCAAAGTTGTTTCCATACCATGGCCGGTAAGCCGTCTTCCCCAGGTGCTTTCCACGACTTCGCTGCCATGACCTTCTGCTCCACCTCATCTAAGGTTATGTTCGGCATGTCTACCTCCATCCGGCGGGGCCGGATACCTTCGTCTTCAATGACGGCTGGCAGTGGTGGGAAGAATGCATTCAGCAGCTCTTCTGCCTGTTCTGCCTTGTCCCTCGTCCTTGTCCCATCCCGCCTCCTAAGAGGTGGGATCTTGTCGCTCATGGTATCGCCTCCCGGTTTGAGATATCTTGCCGACTGCCAAATATTGGCTCCGTCCGCGAGAAAGTCATCCCAGTCTGCCTCCTGATCGCGTCATGGTATTCTTTGCCTGCTTCCTTGGCTCTCTTTTCCAGATCCGGCGACCTTTGACCCCTTCGGCGTTGTGATCTCGCCTGATTTCTCCAGTACGTGTACGCCCGTCGAAGTCGGGTCAGATCTGTCGTCCACCACCTCTTCGCGTACGGAGATGGCTTTGCTAACGGCACAAGCTTGTCGATTGCTTCGAGTACAACTCCCATGAGCCCGTCCGTTTGGGTCTGCACACTTCCGTCCCATGGCAGCCATCGGAGCTTTTCCTCCACTCTTTCTCTGATCGCTGTCCATGGTGCGTTCTTGAACAGCCGTCGTTCGCCGGTTCTCCTTTCCGGCGTACCGAGGTCGAACTCGGTTCGGATTGCTCTGTGATCTGAACCATGTTCCCTCCATGAGACCGATAATCGGCTCTGCCTCGCCTTGTCTCCTGCCTGTCACGTCTTCTCCTCCCCAGAGATGGTCGTGACGATTGAAGTCACCTACTATGATCGCATCCGTTCTTCTCCCTGTTGCGTTGCGGAACGTCGTCACTTGGGTATGCAGCATCTCCATTATGGCCAGCAGCGTCTCCTCGTTTTTCCCCTCCACGTACACCGAGATCACCAGCACATCCCTGTCAGGGAGTCGCAGCACCGCCCCCGTTAGGTCTGCTGATGGTATTGGAACCTGTTCCGCCTCTATGTCCCGTCGAATCCACAGCATGCTACGGATCGGCCACTGCGCATCATGCGTCTGCATTGGTATCATCTTAGTCCAGTTGTTATAGCTGTTTGGGGTCGTCACAACCGCACCGTCAATGGTTCGTGCGTATGGTTCGGCAACGGCCAGCACTGCGTACTGTTGAAGGTCCTGATCGTTCATCATGCTTAGTTGGACCACGTCTCTTAAGCGAATATTAGCTTCGCAGCGTGGCCGGCTCACACATCGGGCTCCCACTGGAACGGCGCCCAGGCGCCGCAATAGAATCGGCGCCCGGGCGCTGCGATAGCGTTTTTGTGGGTCAAAACATCATTCATTGGTCAGAGCTGTCAACGCGTCCAGCATCAGGATCAAACAACAGATATATGTCATAATATTCAGTAAAGCATTGAAATCAGAAAGACTATCATACATATTGCCTTGCTTGAGCTCGTGTATCCTCTTCAGCTTGCTGCCAAACCTCCATCACACCACGCCGGGTGGCTTCCTTGGGATTATTTTTCACCCGACTTTCCACCTGAGCGTCGATGCGTTTGGTCTCTGCAAAGTCCCAATCAATATATGCCATCATCTCTTCCTTAGTCCAGTCTCTAATAGGTCTGGATGACCGACAACGCTGGCCCATCTGCTTGTAGTCTAGGCACCAAGTATATAGCTCTCTATCATATCGCTGTGGTAGTCCGATCGCCTTTCGATATAGCTGGTTTGTCTTGATGCTTCCAACGGGCTGCTTTTCGTACCAAGCACTCCTTGCCACTGTATAAAGATTGTTTAATCTTTTCCAATTTCCATCGAGGTCCCATTCTAGTCTTTACTTTTCTATATTTACTATTTACTAAACTTAAACTAACGTACATGATAAGCGAGCGGCGCACGCACGCGTACCTCCGCTTCTGGGGTATAAATGCGTGGGAGAACCACCCTTTCTCCATTTGTTGGGTGAGCCACAAGTCAGATAGCTCCCTACCTGTCCTCGAAAAGGAGCCCCTCACCTCTATCGACAAATCTAACACGACCACGTCCGTTTCGTTCCTTATTGGCGCCCAGACTGGCATGACTCGCAAACTATTCGAGCAGGCTTCCAGTTCTCGTCGGACACTGCGTATGAAGGCCGCCATGGAAGGGCCGTACGCTGGTCACCACAGCCTCGGCTCATATGGTCACGCTGTCCTGTTTGCTGGTTCGACTGGAATCACGCACCAGATCTCATACATTCGTCACCTCCTGGAAGGATACAATGAAGGGACTGTCGCGACTCGCCGAATTACCCTCGTCTGGATCATTCGCGAGTATGAATCTCTCGAATGGGTCCGACCCTACATGGATACCATTCTCCGAATCCTGCACCGCAAAGATGTTCTTCGCATCCATATCTTCATCACCCGGCCGCAGGACCCTCGCGACTTTGTCAGCGCCAGCACTACAGTACGCATGTTCCCTGGACGACCAAACGTTCCACTCCTTCTCCAGAAGGAGGTGCAGGATCAGATGGGTGCCATGTGCGTCACTGTCTGCGGCCCTGGTGCTCTAGCCGACGACGTGAGAGGGGCTGTCCGATCGGTGCAAGGACACAGCGTGGTGGATTTCGTGGAGGAGAGTTTTACGTGGTAACTGTTGCATTACAGCAAACAATAGTCGAATTCTTTGGGGAACTTCTTTCGACCTGTAAATATTTGCGACAACGGGGGGGTTTACATATGCAGTGGGCGAGATGTTGTCTATGCGTGCTAGCGCTCTATAGATAGAGCTTAATGAAGCCATCAACGATGTTCGATCTTGTGGCGGTGTGATATTGAATGCATCCTTTGTATACTTTGCGTTCTGGAATCCTACAGCAGTGATGGTCCGTATCATCCAGCCTTCATATAGCCTGAAGTCCCTCTGGACTTTTGCAGCCCCAGAACAGATACGACGGCTGCATCCCATTAATTGCATAATAGATTTAATATTTGTTGTGGGGAGCTGTAGCTACCCAATGAGCGCATAGAATAGAAAGATGTTGGATAGCGTACGGCACATTCAATCTCAGGGATAAAGTTCAATAGAGTGTGTATCCAGAATCTGATGATTGTATTGATCCCCGATTGTGGGGCTGCGGCTTCGCATCAGCCATGTCATCAAAAAGCAAACTTGCCTATGTAGTGCCACATTTTAAACAGAGGAGTACAGGTCCAGTCATTTGTGGCTGGAAGTAGCAAGTAGATGAGTTCAGGAGGTCCCCCTTCAGAGCAGGTGGGCGACCACGGCAGGGCTTGCCAGCACAGTGACTGAGGTCGCTGCGGCTAGTGGCACTTTTGAAGGCGCGACGCTCGGTAATCTTTTGGTTTAAATTATGACCTAGGTGGGCCACAGCTCCAACCGCGAGGAGGGCGACCACTGATGCAACAGAAAACCGCATTTTGGGTACGTTGTTGTAATGAATAGAGGATTGGGCTGAGATGATTTTGAAATGCGAGAGAGGTGTGGATGAGATTTGTTGAACATTCCACAACCGCAGAAAGTCTGTATTTGGAGCCTCGTAGGAGCCCTTTAACAGATCCTTCGCTTAGAATCCAGTTAACTAGGTCTATCTCTTGCTGCCCTGTAAGTCTCTGACTTTTCTCTTTCGCCTGATGCATATTAACGGTGCCGTTGCGCCGTCCTCTCAATGTCGACCTTGGGATACCGTTCTTCGCAGAGGTAGTAGTAAAATTTGAGCGCGCGGCTTCCCCAAGGGCCATGGAAATAATATATTCATGGCCGGTATTAGGGGCATCCATGCTGAAATTTTTACATGAATTGAATGAACATTGCGGCTGTGAGAGTTACATTTCTAGAAGGCGATAGGAGCCGGAAGAACGCGGCTTTGAATGTTTGTCGAAGTGCTGGATCCATTGGAGGCCTTTCTCATTCGTTGTCCAGCCGTTATCAGAGGTTGCGATAACCCAGTCTTGTGGTAGGGTCCTTTCATCATACCAGGCCACAAGATGATATTGGCCTGCAACAATGATGAACGGCGGAATCGCCCACCCCTTGGAATTAACGCCCTGGATCACCGTAACCCATTCTCTATCTCCTGGCTGGGCCATTTTCGGTCTTCCACGTCGTTCGGCGCTCGTAACGACCATTCCGGTTGAGATAATTCCCATCATAAACCCAGTCTCAACCAGGGATGGACATCTATCGAATCTATCGAATGCGACTCCTGCAGATTCGAATTGAATCGAATGCACCTCCCGAAGATTCGAATTGAATCGAATACGGCTCCTGTAGATTCGATTCGAATCGAATACACCTCCCGCAGACTCGAATCGAATCGAACGCGTTCTCCGTAGATTCGACATCTATCGAATGCCAAGACTCGATCGAATTCGATTCGAATTCGATGGATCACATAACTAATCTCCATGAAGGTACGGATAGAAAACGTCAGACATCGTGAGACATCGTGTGACCTCGGAAACTACGTCGTAGAATAAAGTCAATTGATGAAAAACAGCTATTAGGCAGATCACATATCGCTCATGTGATCCCAGCGTTACTCCGTGATCGAATGCATTGAGCCATCGCCACTATCTCCCTCCTCACCCGGCTTCTTAATGGTGCCATCATACGTTTTGCACTACTAAACGCCCTAATGACACGCGTATGCCTCGCACATTTTGTCGTCAACGCGAAATTCACGAGGTGGCCCAGTGTCATTGAACTTGCTGAGTCTCATAAGAATAAATTAAGTCAGAAGCCAGCAGTACGAATAGCGATGGAGGAGTGGGCCGTGAGGACGCTAGAGCCGGGGAACTGCCAACCTTTGTTCAAAGGATTGGCGGAGGAAAACTCTTCGTGTGTCGGCCCACCAGAGAGCCACCCAGCGCTTCCCAGCCAGCCAATTCTCAGGTCCCTGGGCCCACAGCAAAGCTTTCTGGCTGTCAGGTCCCTATTCTTCCTTTTTCTTCTTGACTCGAGGACCCCTATTGGCTCGTGTCGTCTTCGCACAGACCATGTGGATGCATGGCTTGGAGTCAAGCCAATCCCTGCCAGGCACCAACTTCGCGTTCGTTCTGGTTCCGTTCTGCCATCAACTCGGTGTACTCCGTAGATTCTTTTGAAGATTTTTGTAAACTGGCGCGCATAAGGCGGAACGGTGAGGGCTTTGCGGATTCGAGACTCTAAGCGAAATTACGGCGAGAGTCTTGCCCAATGGCTGGTACATCGGCTAAGGGGTAATGCTTAGTTTGGAAGCAGGTCCCAGCAGATGAGGAGTAACTAGATCTACAGGTTGGATGCATTCAAGACCACAACAGCATATTTTTCAATACAGGAAATTCCAAGCCAGGCGCATTCTTTTTGATCATGCATTAATTGGCATCGTCATAGAAGCGCAGAGGCACTTTTTTTATGCGGCTTCTCTTTTGAAACCTCGGGATGTATTTCGGGATACCTAATCCTGTTGGCGGGTGTGCGGTCTACCCTATACCATATTTCGTTAAGAGAGTACCACCAGACTCACCTAATTTGTAGTGGGGGCTCCAGTGCCCCCTAACTTCGCAAGTTGGATTTGCAGCCAAGATAACTGATACTTCAATGTCTCCTACGCGACATGTATTCTTCATGTACATCGGCTAGATGCCTTATTTAGGGAGCTACGAATTGGATTGCCTCGAATTTTTATCCAGCATCTGATTGCGGGTTGTCGTTGAGAGGTGATGGGCGCAGTTGCCAAGGTACTTATCATACCGGGGACTTTTCTGAGTGTTTAGTTGTACTAGCTAACGCGTCTTAACGACGACATGTTCTTCGGCAAGCGAGACACGAAACAGGGTTGGTCGCCGTAAGATCGCGTCATCGGCTTCTCAACGCGTTGACTGAAGTCACGCGAAAACAATGTCCCTGGCAAGTTTCAGCCAATCGCGGCGCTCGTTCGATCGAATCGATCGATATTCGATCGAACCCGGGGCTTCGTTCGATTCGATGGCCAATCGAATGGGCTTTGTTCGATTCGATGCGAATCGAAAGGGCTTGTGGAAGATTCGTATCGAATCGAATGTCTTGGCGTTCGATTCGACATTCGTAAGACTTGGCGTCGAATGAATCTATCGATTCGATTCCCCATTCGATAGATGTCCATCCCTGGTCTCAACAAAGTTATAGATGTCCGACTCGTCAATACCATATTTCGCGATTGTGTTCCGCACAAGCTGAAACCAACCCCAAATAATATTGGGATCTTCGCATTGTGATCTCTGATAGTCATATCTACGCGCAAAACGCGTCTTAAGCTCTGGTTGTCGTTTGACGAAGTTTGAAGCCCAGCGCGCGCCAACTGGAGGCGCGTCGCGGTCAGCAAGCAGTCGATTGGTCATATCTTGCACGTCGCAAAGCTGGGGAGGAAATGATCGTGCATCTAGGTCGAGGATATATTGAATAATCGTTGATTCCTCTAAATCCGTAAGCTTCCGCAAATTGGGCATGCTGTCGCGTCGGGAAATCCGACCGCGTCGTCTGTGAGCGAGGGTGCTATGGTCAACTGAGTAGATCTTTGCAGCGGCTCGAATACTTAGTGCTGTATCTTTCTCCATAAATTGAAGGGCTAGGATCAGCTGATTTTAATCGCTTTTTCTACGCATTGCTGGTGGTGGAGAAATTCACAATTGAAGGTAGAATGTTGTCTGAGTATAGTTGAGTGTGGCGTTCGTTTGTCTGTGGCGCTCGTTATACATGTACGTTACGTCCGCTTGGTGACAAATTCATTCCATGATGCAACAGCATGTGGGAACAGGTTTGCTAGGATTGAAACCATACGCAAGGACACGGATAAAAAGATATCTATATGAAGGGACGCATAGAATGCTGATCTACGTCCGAATTTGGGAAGTTGGTATTGCATCTACTCTCCTATCTCGACACTTCTATCAGCGCCTCCACCAGCAATATTACATGGAAAGTAAGCGACTTCGGCAATTGACTCCTTGTAAAAAAGGAAAAAAGGCAGAAGAGTGCATTTCACTTTACTAACACTAAAATATTCACAGGTAATTCCTTCTGAGAGTAATTCGTTCCCAACTCGTTTGTATAATAGGGCTATACCAGTAGCATGAAGAGAAATAATTTCTCTCCGGCCACGTCATTTTCTTAGACCCAAGTCAGATATGAGCGGATTGGACCCACTATATTTAGACATGACCCAATCCTTCAGACGCGTGCCTGAATTAGAAGACTGTCCTCTCTTAATTCGAACGAGTCTGGACAAGATCCTTTAGGCCTTGAAAGCTTTGGCTTGTCGCGACTGGAAGCCTCCACACTTGCCAACAGGAGCAGAAGTAGCCGAGGCCGAGGGGGTCTCTTGGTGAACGACTACGAGAGTCGTAGAAGGAGTAGAGACTACACTGGTGCCATCGGAGTTGTTATCAGAAGAGTCACCCGAGCCGGAGCTGGAGTTATCCGACACAGTCTCGGAAACGTCGCCAGAAGATCCATCAGCGCTGCCACGAATAGTACCGCCGGGGATGACATCAGGTCCAGGAATGTAGTCGTAAGAAGTCGAGGTACCCCAGAGACTGAAGTTGACAGCGTCGTCAGTGGACTGGTATACACCCGGGATCTGGACAGCAGTACCGGGGATACTGGTGGCACTGTTTCCGGTGACCTCGATCTGGGCGCAGGCGTAGTAGAACTCAGCCTCGCCCCCGTGGGCGCCGTGAAGAGCGATATGCTCGCCTCGGACAAGATACTGGCCGTTGGGGATGGTTGAAGGGACTGTGAACCAGACGTGGTCCTCGTTCCAAGTGCACCAAGCGGTAGAGCGGAGCGACTCGGCATCTCCACTAGTGCATAGAAGAGACTGGTGGACCTTGTACCAGCTACCAGTGCCGTCATAGGAAGTGACACCATCAGCCGGGCTGATGTAGGCTTGCGACGGGCCGGGATGCTGTATGCCAGTGGCGCCATAGGCCTGTTGCATACCGATCTTATCACCGGCCTTGACGCTGTAGACATTGGAAACAGCGGTAGAGTCCTTGTTGCAGGTGAAATCCTCATCAAGAGGAGTGATGGATCCCTCAGGGACGTTGATGAACTTGGTGGGCATGTACCCATTCTGGTGGGGTCGGATGTAGGTGTTGGCAGAGCCTTCGAGGACGTCATTGACGATGAGCTTATCGAAGGTATAATGGCCGTGGACTGAGGTAATGAGGCCGACAACAGCGGGGAGAACCTGAGAAGCCTTCATGGTTGCGAGCGATGGATGGAGCGAACGCGAGAAAGAGGCAAACGACTGACAGGAAGTAAAATTATGAAGAAAGAACGATTTGAAGAGGCTAGCTCTACGAAGTGAATGGCTTTGGATTGAACTGTCCAGGAAGACGCCATCACATCGGTTTATATATCAAGGTCAACCCAACCAGATTGGTTTAGCGATGCAATCATGAGAGTGGGTAAGATCTTGGCTCCATTGCCTCCCCTCCACCCACCATCCCTAATTACCTGAACGGAGGCCAAAACATTACAAGTTGTGCGAAACCTGACACCTTGGTATATCTTGGCACTGGTCAAGTACGTTCAAGAACCAAATTGTCAGATCATGATTGGCGGGTTCACTGTTTCCCTGTTTCAAACGTGCATCCCTACAGACTCCACAATGTCAAACTGAAACGTCGCGTGGAAGTAGAGCATTACTAAACGATTAGAGATTTTATTCTTATTCCTATGCTTTTTCTTTTGGGTTTTTCGCGTTTCTTTTCCCACGAATAGAAGAGCTTCGTTGCCCCGCGAAAACCCCCTCATCAAGACATCAGACACAACTACCGACGTCGTTTCGATTGCTGGTAACCGTATAAATTTTGGACTGCATTTGAACATAGCAGATTGGCCTTTGCCAAGCTTCCGCATCCTCATACAAACTGTGGCGTGTACGTCCCAGTGAGATTCGGCTAGAGACTTACTTATATTGCACAAGTCCTTCGTCAGGCTGGCTCCCAAAGTGACGGCAGCTCTGTAATACTCAGGAAGCTTCAAGTCAGCGCCTTTAGTATGGGCCTCATCAAGGAATACCAGACAAGCATCAAGCTGTTTAGAGTAGGGTGATGTCTGCAAGAGCTCCACATGGCCTTTCTGATCAAGGACGCAAAGGCCATCGTGGTCGTTGAAGAAGACAACAGCCTCCTTCTTTTATCTCCAACCAAGTCTGTGCCACTTGAATGTTGGCGAGCTCAAGAATCTGCCCCCAAACATTGAGAATGGCCTGGACTGGCGCTTTGTGGAGGTGACAAGGTTTAATAGGGTCGTTGCATCTAAGCAGAGTCTGTCCTTTGGCCAGGACAAACAATGAACTATGTTTTCTGGCTGAAGTAGATGCTCAAGTACCAAAGTATTAGTTTGCCGTTGCTCCTCCAGGTTCAGATGCTCGACGTCGAGAGGCAGCAGAAGGCGTGAGTCAATCGTGCTACTGAAGCCTGTGGTGTATGGAGTCTTTTTTGTCCGATATCCCAGCTACAGGCAGACAGTTTTTGTGGGAGCTCTTTCATCTCCTTAGGAAAGACTATTTGCGCCAGGAAGTAATCAACAACGCTCTTCGTCAAGCTCAGATGAGGGAAGACTCTACTGACCGCCTGAAACCGGTCTTTCATGTTGACTCCTGCTAGGCTATGAAACGACGTGGGAAGAGTTGACGCATCTTTAACCTACTTGTAGTACGATGAGACCTAGACCAATTTGTTATTTAATTAATGCATACGCATTTTGGCTATTTTCATTGATGTTCTGAAAAAGTGGGGGGAACGTGGTCGCTTGGAGAGAAACAAATAGCGAGGCAGCGGGCCAGGGGGTCTCTTAGATACGAAGTAGCATCAAGCACTTGTAGATCACTTGAAACATCAGGGATGCCCGAAATGAAAGGAGTGGTGCAGCTGGGGGTTATATCACAATCGGTCCTACGATGGAAACAAGTTTGACGGTAGAAAGAGAAGTGAAGAAAAGGAGCATAGCTCCGGCGAGAACGGTTGGATGAACCATGATGAGGTTAACTGATTACGGTTGTAAAGAAAAGTTTAATGAGAGCAAGAGACCGAAAGTCAGGCTGGAATAAGAAAAGAAGGAGCAAATGAGGGGTACAGAAAAACCAATACAAGTCTTGGGAACTTGAAGTTAACCAACCAACCACGGAGGTTATCCCGTAAGACTCAGGCTAGACCGCGGGACGGCCCTGATAAGTCAGGATATACCCTGACGCTTCAGCTACATAATTAGGGCGAGTCGAGATTAAAGTAAAATACTCAGCGGTGGTGTGTCGCTCAAGTGTCAGGTTGAAGGCAAGAGAACGGCAGGGTTTACTTCGCACCTGGTCATGCGAAAATGGCGAGATAGGGCACCAGCACTGACGGACAACTGGTATCTTGGAAGACGAAACTAAATGGTTACGATAGGAGCACGAAGAGGCAAGCGGGAGTTTCACACCCTAGGGCTAGGAAGCTCATTTTTAAAGTTTCTGTTGAAATGTCAAGGATTTAGTCTCGATCCCCCGCTTGCATCGGATCCTCGGGCTTTTCGTACCAGTCTCGCACATCTCCAGAATATCCGAGATGCAATATCCCAGATTGGCGTGATGGCCTGCGTTTTGCCCCACAAACAATCCATGTCATCGCTTATTGAACCCTAGTAACTCGCCGAGCAGCCCCTGAAACGAATCCACAGGTTTGTTCTTTTGTTCTCAACCAATCACAATGAGTATAGTAAGCCGCTATGAGTATAAGAGTATCGACAAGGGGCACTGAGGATTAGGATCCAGATAGGGGGCTGTCCTTTTGTTCTTCACCAATCCTCGACTCGAGATCTTCTAGAAGGAACACTTCCCGGGTCAACGTCTTGAGCCACTTTCTTCTTCCTTACAACGAGCCCGCTAATTGGCCCTAATCTCCTGGGACCAGATCCCTGGTTTGCCGGCATCGACTGTTGCTCACTCCTTCCCCGCCCAAGTTCAACACCGCAGCCAATACTAACCTCGAGACGAGGTTGGCAGGCGGCTTGCCACAATGGCAACGGGTACTTGATTCAATGAGCATGTCAACGGAAAGCAAGGAATTATGAGAATCGTCTATTCTACGTCCCTTCCTAGCCCCTCTTCTACACTCTCAGGTCTCACAACTGTCCCAACTCTGATCGAGCTTCTTGAGAACATACCGCGCCATTGTTACCCTGCACCTACATGAAGATGAGTAGGGTAGCGGTGTAGGATTGATTCTCGGTCTGAGTGCTCGCCGATACACTCCCTCATTGTTTGACTTCATTGGTGTCCAGGCGAAGGAGTCAACGCCAACTCTGACGCCCAGCGAAGATGCGGCTCTCGCAGCATACGTTGTGTGGATGGAGAGATCCGGCTTTGCAGCAGAGAAATCACAAGTTGAAGAAGCTGCTCTGGGTTTCCTGACTGCTAGGAACATCTCTAATGCTAAGATCAGAAAGATGTGGTATCCTCGGTTTCGTGCTTGTCACTACGAGTTGCAGAAGTCATTCCTTAAGGCTGTGGATAGGGCACGCAAGGCGTTCGAAGCATCTGATGTTGATGATATCAACAGCTTCTTCTCTGGCCTTCAGGATATCATTTCTGAGCATAGGATCGGTCCCTCAGAGTGCTGGATGAAGATGACTGCGGAAATCGTATCGGATGCCCTCGAGAACGCATCCAGGTCCTCATAGTACGCACCACACGATCTCAACACCCAGAAGTCAGTGATCCGGCAAATCGAGAGTCCTGTACCCAGATCGGTGCCGCCAACGCTGTTGGGGACACTATTCCTCCTTAGCTGAACTTTAAGGAGTTCCCTACGGAATCTTGGGTCGAAATTGATGATATCCCAGGCATGAGATTCGCATAGTCAGATACCGGCTTTAGCAACCAAGAGATCACATTGGAATGGCTTCATGACTTGAATGCTTATCCTGGAGAGCCTCTTGAAAGTCAAGCATAAAGGGATCGCTTTCTAGGACTGGTTTAACTGCGATGAGTAGCTTCGTGGTCCCTTCAACTTGGACTTCCGGCATATAGCCTCCCGATAGTCCATAAGAAGGAAGATAAGATCTATCGCCTTCTCGTCATTGATGGCTTCTTAGGGCATCTATCCTTTAACTGCATTAACTATTGCATCCGTTTCGGTATCGTCATCTGCATCCTACCTTCACATTCAACACACCTCACACAACCGCTTGACGTTGGAGTCTTTCAGCCTCTAAAGAATGCATATCAGCAGGAACTTCGAAAATCTATTGGGGAAGGAAACCTAGCCTTTACCTGCAAGCAATTCGCAGCAGCTAAGTGAAATGACGAGACCCCCCTAGTAGACGCAGTATCAAGCCATCTGCTCACCCATCACATAGGCGGCTCACCTCACCGGTAAGAACAACGATCGAATCGATAAGCCGTCGCGTCGGTATCCGGGCCCGAGATGTACGTGCAGTGGTCGAAGAGCAGCATCCCGAATCGCAGTTCACACAGAGGGATATCTATAACGCCCGCGCCCTCATCAATTGGGACAAGCTGAATGGCTATGCACCTACCGCGGCATTGATCAAGCTCTTCGACGAGATGGTGGTTCCCTACCTCGCCAAGTGGGCCGATGATCAGCCGAACCGTCTACTTGGTCTTGTCTGGACGTTTCCCTACTACCTACCTCCAAATGTGGAAGCGGTTCCCTGAGGTTATCAGCTTCGATAATACGTACAACACCAATCGCTTTAAGCTTCCCTTATTTCAACAACGTTGCTCTGGCCCTTTTCGGTCTGTTCACGTATCGCATTGGGCCAGCTTCGACGACGAGAGGCGGCCGTTGCATGCTCGATGTGCGGTTTGCATCACGTTGGACTGGGTTCGTCAGCTTCGCGCTCGGCGAAATGGACAAGGCCACTCCCCTCCTTCTCCTCCTCCCTTCGTTCATTCGTTGGTCTTCTCGCAATCCCCGCGGGGGGGGGGCGTGGCTTTGACGATGGCCTTCGTCTGGAGGTTTTCTGGGGTTTGCGGGCAGATGCTCGGTCTCGGGCTCGGGGGCACTCTGGTGGTGGTTCGTGGGACTGGGGGGCGGGGGTGTTGGCTTTGGTGGTGATGGCAGCTGTACGAAGTAGGCGGCCCTGAGAAAGGTAGGCAGCTAGCTAAAACCCCGAGCGCCCCGAAATAAAATTCCGACCTTGGGAATCCCCGGGGTGGTGCATCAGCAGGAGGAGGAGGAGCTGGGAGGGGAGGGGATGGATCTCCGCAGAATTGACGGCCGAGGAAGCCCGTTGGAAGATGGGTCTTGGTATTGGGTCTGGTGCAAAAGTGGTGCCAACAAGGCAGATGACCTGGACACCTGGAGTGCCAGAGACGCCCAGCTTGGTCAATTATCACCAATCCTGGGGCAGGAGGTCAACTGGCAGTGGTCAACTGGTGCCAGGCCCCAGGCACATGTAGCGTGTCGAGTACGACCGAAAATTCACCCATTGGGACCCTCTTCCATGTCCACTCTTTCCAGAGGTGGTGCACTAACTCCGCCAAGGAGATTCCCCGCGCAGGGACAGAAGGGGACGAGTTTTACTGTACTTCATTCTGTTGATTGTGTTGGTGATAGTGTATTGCAGCAGTAGCAGTGTAGCAGTACAGTGCAGCGCATTCAGTGGACGGTCTCGCTCCCCTACTGCACTGTAATTAGTGTTGTACGGCTCATCGTATAATCTCGGTGCTCACACGCCCCTTCCGGCAGCCGGGGGGGATCGTCGCGGACAAGCCACTGATCGCGATCTCCAACCTAAGTCCTAAGTCTAGTTTTCTGCCGCACCTTCCTCTTGTGTTGACGAGGAATGGGTTCATCAACATTCAAATCTTGGCGGTCATGTGAATCAAAGAGTGGCTTCTGACGGAAGAAGCTCGCCACGGTCAAGTCCGGGCGGCCCCCCGGAAAACCCATACGGGGGACGGGGGGGCCTTTGGTCTCTGCGTTTCCCGGGGACCCCGTGACCAAAAGCAAGACAAGGAAAAAAGAGAAGGAAAAAAAGAGAAGAAAAAAAAGGAATGATTGATTGATTGATTGATTGACAACGGCCGGCCCTACTCGGCACTTCTCTTCTGGCCCCGCCTCCGGGACCCGCTAAACCCCACGCGAGTTTCCCCAGACGCTGGACCGCGTGGATGGGAATCAAATTCAGAGGAGCGAGTGAGTGTCAAGTGCTTCAGTGCTTTGCTTCGTACGTACAAGGCCGAGATACCACGCACGCGCGCTACAGGGAATACCCGGGATTTGATGACTGGCAGCTCGTTGACGGGGGAGAGCTAAAGCTACACCCACCACACCCCCCTCCCCTTGAACCCGTGTATTCCACTTCCCGCGCAACTCTCCCCAGATGAACTCAACCATGCATTGCTCCAGCTCAAGCTCAAGCTCAAACAGAAGCACCTCATTCCCCCAATTCCCCATTTCCCGGGGGTGGATGCAACGAAAGAGAGACCGAAAAAAAAAGGCCCCAATGACCAAAGAGGCGCCGAACCGAACGGACGCAACCCATGCTCCATGCTTCTCTCGGCGAGGCTTGCTGGCTTGGGCTGGCATACCCGGCCGCATGTGTGTGATCAAGCGTTCGACGGCTGGCGGCCACCTGCCTGCCGGTTCCCAAGGCCAACGTCCCCAGATGCAAGCTTCTCTTCGAACAATAAAAGCCCCCTCCGTCCCTGCCTTGTGAAACTCTTTTTCCTCTGTCGATCAGCCTGTCTCACCAAGACTTTCTCTTCCCAAACCTTCTCTCCTCCTCCTCCACTTACCACACCACCCATCTAACATCCTCCCTTAGAGGGTTGTCTCTCATCTGAATCAAAACGCCATCCCTTCGGGGAAAAGAACCAAACAAGCCTCTCCGCCATGGGTTCTCTCGAGAACGGGGACCGCAAGGGCTCGGTCGTCGACGACCACAACCTCCAGACGACGCAGAATGTCGAGGAGATCGAGGCCCCCGTCACCTGGAAGGCGTACCTGATGTGCGCCTTCGCCTCCTTCGGTGGCATCTTCTTCGGCTACGATTCCGGCTACATCAACGGTGTCAACGGCTCGCCCTACTTCTACCACCAGGTCGAGGGTCCCAATGCCGAGTCCCTGTCCGATCCCCACAACTCGCTCATCACCTCGATTCTCTCTTGCGGTACCTTCTTCGGCGCCCTGATCGCCGGTGACCTTGCCGACCGCATCGGCCGCAAGTGGACCGTCATCTCCGGCTGCATCATCTACGCCCTCGGTGTCGCTGTCCAGATGATCACTGGCGAGGGTGACGCCCTGGCTGCCATTGTCGTCGGTCGTCTCATTGCTGGTGTCGGTGTCGGCTTCGAGTCTGCTATCGTCATTCTGTACATGTCTGAAATTGTGAGTCTTTCATTTGCCATAGCCATTGGTCCAAAACCTCCATCTCTAACACACACACACGCAGTGTCCCCGCAAGGTTCGTGGTGCTCTCGTCGCCGGATACCAATTCTGCATCACCATCGGTCTGCTTCTCGCCGCCGTTGTCGTCTACGCCACCCAGGACCGCGATGACGCCTCCTCTTACCGCATCCCGATCGGCATCCAGTTCCCCTGGGCCTTCATTCTCGGTGGCGGTCTCCTCTTCCTCCCCGACTCTCCTCGCTACTTTGTTAAGCGTGGCCGCATCGAAGACGCTATTGACGCCCTCTCCCGCGTCCGCGGCCAGCCCCGCGACTCCAATTACGTCCAGGTCGAGATTGCCGAGATTGTCGCCAACGAGGAGTACGAGCGTGCTCTCATCCCCGACACCACCTGGTTCGGCAGCTGGGCCAACTGCTTCAAGGGCAGCCTCTGGGATTCCAAGTCCAACCTTCGACGAACCATCCTCGGTACCTCCATGCAGATGATGCAGCAATGGTAAGTCGAGCCGTCTGACAATTAGGTTTCCGAACGCTTTGCTAACCAAACCGCCTCAACAGGACTGGTGTCAACTTCATCTTCTACTACTCGACCGTCTTCCTCAAGTCCACCGGTGCCATCGACAACGCTTTCCTTATGTCTCTCATCTTCACCCTCGTCAACGTCTTGTCCACTCCCCTCTCCTTCTGGACTGTTGAACGCTTCGGTCGCCGCACCATCCTCATCATCGGGGCCTTTGGCATGCTCGTGTGCCAGTTCCTCGTCGCCATCATTGGTGTCACCGTTGGCTTCAACCACACCCACACTGACCCCAACGACTCGGAAGCTACCGTTGCCGACAACATCGCTGCCGTCAACGCCCAGATCGCCTTCATCGCCATCTTCATTTTCTTCTTCGCGTCTACCTGGGGCCCTGCCGCCTGGATCGTCATTGGCGAGATCTTCCCCCTGCCCATCCGATCGCGCGGTGTCGGCCTGTCCACTGCCTCCAACTGGCTCTGGAACACCATCATCGCCGTCATCATCCCCTACATGGTCGGTACTAACAAGGGCAACATGAAGTCGTCCGTCTTCTTCGTCTGGGGCAGTCTCTGCACCTGCGCCTTCATCTACGCCTACTTCCTGGTTCCCGAGACCAAGGGCCTTACTCTGGAGCAGGTCGACAAGATGATGGAGGAGACCACTCCCCGCACTTCGGCCAAATGGAAGCCTACTACCACCTTTGCCGGCACCGTCGCTCACGTCGAGAAGGGCGAGGCCTAAATTTGGTGATTGTGTTTTTGGCCGGTTCAAATATAATGCTGGTGCGGCCTTGAATTAATTGTTGCCTGCGCGAACTATACCTACTTGAACAGCCGTGGCCTTACAGGGGTTGGAGTGTGCGCAATGTGTAGATATGGCAAAGAACAGAACAGAATGACATTTATTACGTCTACATCACGCTTCCATTTAGTGACTTTGCACATGTCCGTCTCCATTGTTCTGTGAATTGCGATTACTTATAAGCCTGGTAAAAGTTAGCAAAACTAACACTCTCATCCTGTCCAGTTGTCTGACATTCAGGCTAGCATCACAGCTAGGCTGGATTCCTCCTTGTCACTTTCATAGGGTCCAAGATGCATTTGAACCCCCCTCATCACATCATTCTGCGCATTCAACACTCGCACGTTGCGACCAGTCCGTGTCACGAGTTGTAAACTGCTAAGCAAGCGCTCGGCGCAGCCAACAAAGTTCGCCATATTCTTCCGACTCCGTGTCCGCTCGTGGGGTAAATCGATGCTCCGGCTTGATGCCACCTGATTAATCTGACGTTTCGTAACATGATATATCTGCCCATCGAGGGAAGCGACAATGGGTATTTAATTAGCGGTTTGGTCTGCCCGGGTTTAAACATGGACGCCAAATTATCACCTTTATTATCAACTACCTAGCTGTTCATCATGACTGCGTCGCCAACAATGCGCGCCAGGTAGTGCGCCGCGCCAAGCCCCATCGAGAAGACGCTCAAGCTGGTGGCCGACGCGCCGCACCCGTCGTCGCGCGCCCTCACGCAGTTCCCCAAGACGCCCGGCACGGACTTTAGCGGGCGCGTCGTGGCTGTCGCGGAAGATTTCGATGATCTAAAGCCTGGTGATGCCGTGCTCGGCCGCGTGCTTGCGGGCCGCAGGGGCGGCACGCTCGGGGAGTTTGTCGTCGTGCGGCGGGATGCGTGCGCGGCGATGCCCGAGGGGATGGGGTGGGATGAGGCGGCGGGGGCGCCGACGGCGATGGAGGAGCCGCCGCGGGTGTTCATCAACGGCGGGTCCGGCGGCGTGGGGCTCTTCCGCATCCAGGTGGCCAAGGCGCCCGGGTGCCGCGTGACGGCGTCGTGCTCGACGGTCAAGGCGGCGCTATGCCGTTCGGCGGGCGCGGACGCCGTCATCGACGCTCCAGCCGTTCAAGGTCGCCTCAAAGCAACTCCAGGGCGAGGGAATTGCCGGTAAAGGCTCAACCTCAGGAGGGTTCGATGAGTATTTCCAAGTAGTGGAGATGCTTCTTGACCACCTCGAGCTGGCCGTTCAAGGTGTGATCATAGAAGAGAATGACGACCAGATCATGGAAGAGGTTCATCTGTTCGATGATATGGATGCGAAGACCCGGAGGCTTTTGAAGATTTACATCAAGCTCGGATGGAAGAAGCTGAACGACTACTATGGCAAGCTGACCTCTACCGCCTACATAGCGGCAGTTGTATTCCACCCGTGCAAGAAATGGCGAGCTCTAGAGCAGCTTTGGAACCAGCTGCCGTCTCGTCAGACCTCGGAATGGAAGAAGACTTATGAGGGAAACTTGACGTGACTCTGGACAGAGACGTACAAGAACATGGCTCACGAGGAAGCCTGCAATGCCGTTTCGGCGTCTGGGAGCAGTAGTGCCTTGGACTATATTGAGCGACGGTTGGCATTTAGTCGATCACTTGTCCGTCCTAACTCTCGAGGGTGACAAAGCACACAGCCAACGCAGTCAGCCGCGATGCCAGCACAGGACGAGCTTGATCAGTATCTATCAGAACCACCGGTAGACAACATCGCATACAAAGCTGACCCGATTGCATGGTGGAGGGATGTCGGCGTTGTGCGTTTTCCTCGGCTGTCTTATATGGCTGTTGACTTCCTCACTATCGCGTCGTCTTCCGCCGAAACGGAGAGAGATTTCAGCAGTTGCGGGAGGATGGTAACGCCACTTAGGTCTCGCCTGCGGCGCCATATAGTGGCTATGGCTCAGTGCCTTCGTTCATGAGCAAGGCTGGCATTTATCAGCCATCCCTTCCTCTGAGTCTCCTTGAAGGGGACAATTGGAAGCAGGTACTTCAATTGGTAGGCAGGATCAGCGTAGATAGGGATAATGAAGACCAGCCCTGAATCCCCTGATCGATTTGATCGTCGATCGATTTCGAAGCCTGATTCTCACATTGTTTTTTGATCACATAAGCGGTATGGTCGCATGGCACTAATGTAAATTATCTCGAAATGCCTCCCTCATCACCCAGCCTTCCCGAAGCTTCGTCAAATTTTTATCTATGCCAGCCTTCCTTAATCACCTCGAAAATGCCTCAGACATCTTATACAGAGAACGATGTTATTGAAGCCATACTAGATGTCACAGATAATGGCCTCTCGCAGAACCAAGCCGCCCAGAAGCATGGCATAAGTCAGACCACCCATTAGCTGACCGACCCCTTAGCTGACCGCCCCACTTACACAATAACCAAAATCGCAGTTCAACTTCACTTATAGATAAAATAACACCCAATAGACCTAATTGGTCTATTTTAACTAATTCTGAATAAACTAACTAATGAAATTTTCAAATATCAAAAAATCAGCTAATGAAAATACAAAAAAAACGAGCTATTCCGAATCTTCAACCTCAGGCGTTTTTATTCGCCGTCTTGCCCTCCTTACATTCCAAACATCAGAAAATAGCGTATTTGGGTTTCTATAAACCCGTCCCTTCTTCTTAGCCTTTGATTGGTTCAAATTCCTCTGTAGAACTGTAACTTGATCTTCTAATTGGGCAACTCGTAAGTGGAGCTTATCTAAGCCCTTGCCAATTGTTCGCAGTAGCCGTCTTGCGGTTGGGCTACCTAGCATATCCTTCTTATGAGAACGAACTAATGAGGTGATATCTCCTGAATTGCTAGGGGTTATAAAAGGGATAATTTCGGACCTTTGGTTCGTTTTTGAAGACATAGGAGCCTGTGATTGGACTGTGATTGTGTTGTTAGGGTTATCAATGACGAATTTACTACCCATTGGCTTTGACATATTAATTGGCCACAACCCAGCTCCTCTCCAGCCAGATAAGACGTTTTTCATAGTAAAAGCCTTCTTCCTTGCCTCAAAATAGCAATAAAGGAAGTCTTCCTTCCTAGTTGGGCCAACCTCAGTGAGGGGATTGGCTAGTATTAAGGCAGCCCGATATGCAGCTTTAAGTGGCCCAAAGACTGATATATCAAGAGGCTGAAGAACGTGGCTTGTGTGAGGCGGCAAATAGAGTAAATGAACCCTATTGGTCACACAAACACGCATGAATTCAGTCGTTACATGTGATCCATGCCCATCTAGGATGAGGAGCCGCTTCTCATTGGCCCGGTCAGGCTTTGAGCCCGGAAGGAAGACTTCTTTTAGCCATTCAAGGCCAATTTCGTCATTGGTCCAGCCTTTATCAGATGATGTAAATTTCCAATTGGTCAGAAAGTCCAATTCCTTAGGAAACCACTGGTGCTGGACGTGTTTGCCTTTGAAGATGACCAATGGGTTAAGGCACTTTCCTGTTGCAGAAATAGCCTCAAGAATGGTAATCCAATTAAGATCATGTAGCTGTTTCTTAATTGTCGATCGAAGCTCTGATTGGCCAACCACAAGCCCGTTCGTTCCGGGTCCTTGGAAGATTCCAGTTTCATCGAAATTCCAACGGTTGCGTTGAGGGATCGATTTCACACCCGGTTGGCCCAATAGGTCAAAGAACCCGCGAATAGCATCCGGATTTGCTCCATTTATCCTTTTCCTGTCAATTCCCTTTCCTTTGAGTGTTTTTATTCGCTTGTTGCGGCGTAGGAAGCCTGCCATCCAGTGTATTCCAAGTTGTCGGATCTGGCCGCTTTCGCCCAACAGGGAAATTGCCAACTTCCGGATCTGGCTATGAGTCAACGCCATGCCGAGCTTATCTTGTAAGATACGCCAATCGCAGAGCTGGTCTTCCTGGGTCTTGGAAAGCAGCTGACGCCATTCGTGGGCTTCGTTGCGGCTTGTGACGCCTTTGAGCTTGGTGCGTAGGGTTGAGTAAGGAACAACGCGGTGATTGGCTGCTTTTCGCATTGATAGGCCATTTTTTACATCCTGAATGGCTAGTTGGAGGTCTTTTGGGTGCATTTAGGCATGAAAATAACGAAAATAAGGTTAAATTGAACAATTGAGTGTTGTGGAAGGAAGAAACGCGTGTGGCTAGAGGCGCGTTGTGGTCGACGCGTTGTAAGTGGGGCGGTCAGCTAAGGGGTCGGTCAGCTAATGGGTGGTCTGACTTACCTCCGACCACTCTCTCTGACCGATTAAGAGGCCTACCGTCAAAGTCTGAGGTCACCCAGCCTGCCCAGCTATTATCCAAGTCACAGGAGGCCAGATTAGTTACATGGATACTGAGACAAGAGGCCTTGGGCTATGCCCCTTCTCACAGTCAAGTTCGCGCCACCGTAGCTGCCCTCTTGAGATAACAGGGCCGGGAATGGCCTATCGGTGTACACTGGCTAGCCAGGTTCATGAAACGTCATCCAAAGATCAAGACAAAGGTAGGAAAACGTCAGGAGGCTGCGAGATTCAATTCTTTTACTCCAATGGCCGTCAATTGGTACTTTGATATCCGGGAGAGCGAGTATGGCTGGATCAAGCCAGAAAACACTGTTAATGTTGACGAGGGCGGTATCATGGCTGGATTTGGTAAGTATTTATTGTTTTTATCATAAAAGGTACTGAGTAGGAAGCGGTGCGACGCCGCGTACAGGCCGCCGGGGGGCAGCCGACGTTGTCCACGACGGGGCTGAAGACCGGCCCCTCCTGCGCGAGCCAAAGGCTCTCAGTCCCGCGCTTGGACTAGCTTTATTGAAGCCGTGACTGCAGATGGCCATCTTTTAAAACCAGGAATTATTTTCAAAGGAAAAGAGCTTCAGAAACAGTGGTTTATCGATGAGCTCACGAAGATAGCTGACTGGTATTATGTCACTTCTGAGAAGGGCTGGACAGACAACCATATCGCTGTCGAGTGGCTTAAAGAGGTCTATCTGCCACAAACACAGCCAGAAGACGAGTCTGATGCCAGGCTTATCATATTAGATGGCCATGGAAGCCACGTATCTGTGCGTATCTAGCTGGCTTGAATCATGAACGTCGCTGATTTAAAATCCAGGATGAGTGGATGGCTACGTGCTTTTTGAACAACGTATATTGTTGTTACCTGCCGTCCCATTGCTCCCATGGCCTACAGCCGCTAGATAATAGCGTTTTCAATGCCTCCAAGGCTGCATATCGTAAAGAACTCCAAAATTTGTCAGGCCTGACTGATTCTGCACTGGTGGATAAGGTCAACTTCATCAAGGCTTATGCCAAAGCCAGGGAAGTGGGTATGACCAAGAAAAACATCCTTTCAAGCTGGAGGGTAACTGGAAACTGGCCAATTTCACGACGGAAAGCACTTACGCATCCGGAGATCCAACCAGACAAGAAGGAAACTACGTCTGCATCAGAGGGTCTCAGAGACGGGCAACTCGACTCTGATAATACGCCAAAGACCAGCCGTCATATTAGAGATCTGGGAAAGAACAAGAGCCCTTCAACCAGAAGACGATATTCTGTGATATCAAAAGGGTTTGAGGTCCAGGAGTCAAATATAGCATCCCTGAGCGCAAGAATCACCAGTCTGGAGGAGGAAGTCGGCCGGTTGAGTAGAGGCAAGAAGAGGAAAGCTATACCCAATCCCAACAAGAAGTTCATGACATTAGCCGAGGCTCTAGTGGCTGGTGAAACTATTTCCGAGCTAAACAAAGCAGTTCAAGAGGCAGAGGCTGTTGAGGAGGTGATCGAGGTGGGAGGGATGGAGGATGATGAAAGTTCAAATTCGGAGGCGGAAGAGTTACCTGTCATACGCACCTGCATAGGCCGTGACGTTAAATGACCAAGAAAATATTAAAATACACTCTATTCTCATCTGAAATCTAGAAACAATTTATTTTTACTATTTTTGGTGAATTTTCCCCATGAGGTTAAAAAATTGCATTTTGTATGGGGAACATTTTTTTTGGCTGTACGGGAGGTGGGTACGTACGGCAGGTGGGTACTGCATGGTACCTCAAGTCAACCGGACGTCATCACTATGTCGGCTCGCGGTCGGGGGGTATCCGCGCCCGCGGAGGACTTCGAGGTGCTCGCGGTGGTGAACCAGCAGGTGGAACTTCTGGCATTCAAGTGTTCTCGTGAGTTCGGGAATCAAACCCTGCCGTTTGAAATCACCCATGCTCATAGGACTCTGCTGCAGTTCCCCTGCTGGAGTTGAACCCCCCGATCTAGCTATTACCAAGATCGAGGATGCTCTCCAGGCGAGTGAAGCCTCGATTGATCTTAGCAAGCTGAGCCTGCAAGGCGCATTCCCCAACCGCCCTCGCTACGGCACGAAGGGCACGAGTGTCACGCTCTGGGCCAATTACGTCGTCCTGACAGCTTCGTCCGAGCTCGTCTTGCATCGATATGATATCTCTGTCACCCCTGCCGCTGTAGGGAAGAAGTTGACGCAGATAACCCGCCTGCTACTGGAAACACCAGAGCTTGCACCATACGTGGATGAAGGCGTCACCGACTTCAAGTCAACGCTCATTTCCCGACGGAAATTCGACGACCAGAAAATCGCAATCCAGTATCGAGCCGAAGGCGAAGAAGAAGCCCGCCCTGGCGCTACCCAGTACAAAGTCCAGCTTCTCCTTACCAACCGTCTGGCCGCTGCTGAGCTGACGGAGTACTTAACTTCCACGGACCTGTCCGCTCGATTTGACGAGAAGTTGCCCATGATCCAGGCCTTCAACATCTTCTTGAACCACTATGCCAAGTCGTCTGGAAATCTCGCCACTATCGACTCGTCGAAGAGCTTCTCTCTGAGCCAGCAATCCCACACATCGAACCTCAGCCACTGTCTAATGGCCGTGCGGGGCTTCTTCACCAGTGTTCGCGCGGCGACCGCCCGAGTCCTCGTCAACATCAACGTTAGCTATGGTGCCTTCTATCAAGAAGGCCCACTCGATCAGTTCATTCTCCGCTTTGGTGACCAGAAGGGCTTGTTCAAATTGGAAGCATACCTAAAGAGACTTCGAATTCGAACCACGCATCTAACGGAGAAGAAGAACAACAAGGGTGAGGCCATTCCCAGAATCAAGACCATCATCGGTCTGGCCGGAAAGAATGATGGACATGGGCTGGCCCATCCTCCTAAAGTCGGGGCATTTGGTGCTGGGCCGAAGGACGTGGAGTTCTGGCTTGATGCATCGCCACCTCAGCAATCATCTGTATATGTGTATGGCGTTTGGCTCGTTGCTGATGCCGTACTGGTGTCTCGCTTGCGCTTTCTCGACGCTCTCTTCGATGAACGTTTTTGGGCCTGTCCACCATGGTGAGACGACGTGCGTGCCTGCAGATGTTGCAGTTGTGCCAGTGTCTTGTTCGTGTACGGCATGTTTCGCGTTCTCCAGTTTGAGTTTGACCACGCAGAGCATGCATATATAATCTGTGGCACCACCACCCCTCGGTAGATCTTCCTCATGTCTTGGAGGGTAAGGCCCCAGGTTGAGCTACCCAGGCTGCTTAGGGCTGAGATTGTTTTCGTCGCCTTCCTCCGTATTTCGTCTACGTGGGGCTTCCATTGCAGCGCAGAGTCCATGATGAGTCCTAGATATTTGCAGGTCGGCTTTGCCGGGATCTCGCCCCATGCCGTTTGCAATGGGTGTTGAATATCTATTCTCGTGCGTGCCCTGGTGAAGTGTATGAGTTGGAATTTGTTGGGCGAGATGACTGATGCATGGGTTTTCGCCCACTGCTCGGCTGTTTGGAGTGCTCCTTGAAGCTTGTTGCAAGTTTCCGTCGTCGTATCTCCCCATGTGAGGATCGCCACATCGTCAATGAAGCCAGTAGATGTGGTGTCCTCTGCTAGGTTGCAGCTCTCGATGAGATCTGCGTTGTAGAAAATGTAGAGGATTGGTGAGAGCGGCGAGCCTTGTACTGTCCCGGTCGAGATTCTGTGTCGCTCGGTTTTGAATCCATCGATCGAGATCCTGGTGTGTCGGTCTTCAATAAGACTCGATATCCACCGAACCGTCTTCTCATCAATTTTCCTCTTCCGTAGGTTGTGCAGGAGCCGCTTGTGTGATACGTTGTCGAAGGCGCCGGAGACGTCGAGTAATAGCAAGCTGGCTACCTGGCCTCGGCCTCTGTTCCACGCCTCATAGATCTTATCGATGATGTGATGCACGGCGTGCTCGGCGGATCTCATCTTCCTACCTCCCATGTGGGTTGAGGGGAGCAGGTTATGTGTCTCCGCCACATAGCTCAGTCGGTGTGCTATTATGGCGTCCATGATCTTGCCTATGGTGTTCAACAGCCCTATCGGCCGGTAAGACCCAGGAATGGTGTAGTTGTCCTTTCCCTGCTTCCTCAGTACAACTGTTGTCGATTCCCTGAAGTGTTGTGGACAGTAACCGAGATTGAGGCTCTGATTGAAAATCGCCGACAAGTGAGGCTTAATCCATGTCGCTGCTAGTTGCAATGCTTGGTTCGGGATGCCATCAGGGCCGGGGGCCTTGAGCGGCGAGGCTTCTTGTATTGCTCTCTCCACTTCTTGTTCTATAATGGGCGGCATCGTTATCCGGTCCGGGTAAGTCGCGTCTTCGATGTCGCCAATCTCTGCTTCCGGTGGGGAGGGAAAGAATGCCTTCCTGAAGACCTCTGCTTTTTCCGCTGGGTCTGAGACCATTTGAGAGGTGTCTGGGTGCTCTAGTGTAGGTGTTACCTCTGGTGCCTGAGTGGTTCTGTTTCTAGCCCATTTTGCCATTCTCCAGAGAGCCTCTGGTGACTCTGAAGCTCTCTCAACATTCTCTCGATGTGCTCTTCTCTGTGCCTTCTTGATTACCCTGCCTTTGTGATTTCTGGCCGCTCGGTATGCCTCCCATGTTTCTTCCGTAGGGTAGAGATTGTGGAGTCGCCTGAGGCGCTTGGTCTCTGCCAGCACTCGCGTGCACTCCTCATCCCAGCCGCGTCTGGATTTAGGTGACCATGTCCTTTGGGGCACTGCTGTCTCTATCGCACTCTTCAGCGCTTCAACTATTTCCCCCACGTACCGATCAAGCGCGCCTCGGGTTCTCGGTCTTCGCTGCGGTGGCAGCTTACCCAGGACCGCAGACCTGAATCTCTTCTCATCTATCGATTTCCAGTTTCTGTTGGGCTCTCTGCTGAGCTGCTTGACTGATACGTCGAGGGAAGTGACGATCGGCAAGTGGTCTGAGTCGTGATCAAGACTACGGTCTGCTTCGCATCTGATGGCCCGATCGACCAGGCCGAGGGTGACCAGGCAGAGATCGATCGTTGTCTGCCTACTGCCTTCTTCGTATGTGATAGTGCCTGGTGCCAGAGTGTTTGTGAGGTTATAGTCTTCCATGATCTCGACGAGATCTTCTGCCTCTGCCTCTGTTCTAGGGACATGGGAGCCCCCCCACAACTCATGATGTAGGTTGAAGTCTCCGATTAATATCTGCTCTGTTTGTCGAGCCGAGTCGAGCACCCTTCGCAGTTGAGGTAGTATGCTTCGCCTATTTTCCGCCGTTTGGTCGGGGTTGTAAATGTTGTGTACCTTGACCTCTCTCATCTCGTCTCCTTGTTCTAGTGTTATCGTTACAGTGCAAAGATCCCGACCGTGCGACTCGAATAGCCACTTTGAATGATCAAGGCGTTTGTTAATATACAGACACACCCTTGCTGGGCTTCCGCCTTCATTTTGGGGGTAGCATAGATGAAACTGGTCTTTCGCCGGATGGTGTGTGGTATACATGAAGGAATTCGCCCATGGTTCCTGGATGGCTAAGATGTCGAATTTCATTACCCTTGGGTCCCGTAGGAAGGTAGCCATAACGATGTCTCTCGATTTTCTGACGTTGTACTGTAGTATTGAGAGTGATTCCATGCGTCTCATTCACGGTTATCAACGTCCATGTTGTCCGCTTGATAGGTGCCGTGTAGTCTTGCCGAGTTTGCATCGAGGGCTTCCAGTGCCCTTCTAGATGGCGTTATGATTCTTTGGGGCCGTTGACTGCCCGTGCTGACTGTGATTTCATTCTCGACCTCGTTCGGGGCGGCTGCGTTGCTTCCAGGGTTGGCTCTCTTTTGCCCTCTCTTCGTCGGTGACCTGCTTCTTCCTTGCCGGTTCTGCTGACTGCGGCCAGGTGCAACAGATGGCGCTCCCTCCCGGATGGTTCGTCCGATCCTCGTAGCACAGAGCCGGCAGCACCATATGTCGCCGCTTGATGTGCTGTCTGCCCTCAATTCTGCCAGGAACCACCCATGGTTTCCAATCCAGCTGCGCCTGCCCCTGCTCTTTCGCCTGTCCAGCAAACCTCCGATCACGAAGCGTCGTTGGCCCCAGGTGATCTTATAGAGGTCTTCGACCGGAGAATCATTAGTTGAGGCTAGTGCAAAGGCTGCTTCGTACTGTTTGGCAATGCTCTTTGGTCTGGGTCCGAGGCGAGCAAATGAGGAGGGTGACTACTCCGATGACGCGCTGCCAGCCAAGCTACCCGCTATCGGATTCCCCGACATTGAGAAGTACCATCAAACGTGTGAGCGACCTCAAAGAGCAAGCTGCCAACGGGAAAAGACCTGCATTTTGAGCTAGCTAAGTTCACTGTACGACTACCTTTGCGCCGAAAATAGAGAGCAAGGCAACGTCTGCCTGGACGCACACCCTGGTCAGGGGCAAGGCACGGTTTATCACCTTGTCGACTGCCTCAGCAACGGCTAAGCAGTATTGGGAATCGCGTTGAATACTCTAGGGTACGGGCTGGCAGTTGAACCAAACACAATCAAAGCATCCTCAGGGCATCTAGGGATATCAGATATATCAGATATTCAGAGACTCAAATCTGATTTGTTTCTGACTAAATTCCATATCTGAATTGAATTGATTGATCTGATTGATATATCTGATTGTTAATCTGATCTGACGGCAGCGCTGCTTCGGGTTAGAGTTGCTAAATTAGGACAACTCTACCCTTGCCTTCCCTCTGCTCCTGCTCCCCTTCACGTGGCAGGTAACAGCAACTTCATGCGCTCGCCTGTTCGGAATGACCACTTTGATGACCATCACTTGGTAGAACGGGAGGCCACCGAGCAACGTGGTCATGCGATAGGGTGTGGGCACCCTAAGTGCAGAAACGTAAAGCTTCAGCATTTAGACCACTTCCGGAGCCATATCCAGTCAGTCCACAGGGTCACGCTCCGATCGTCAGAGCAAGTGAAGCAGAGACGAGTAAAGAAAGCTAGACGTCGTCAGGTGGCAAAGGCATGGTGAGAGGGAGTAAATGCTTCATCCGCCCGCAGCGTCTTGCTTTATTAGAAGTTTCTCACTTAACTATAAAATACTTCGAACACCCGTTAAGTTGCCAAGGAAAGGGACTTAACGGCTGAATATCCAGCCCGAAGGTAAATACCGTATACCTACCTGATATTAAACTCTCCTGGGGAACCCTCTAGATCCCCCTGTCGACTGCGGCGGTAACTAGGTGTTAAAACCACTTCAACCCTGTAGTAAGGGAGTTGACTGATAGTCATAGGGGTACCTCTACCGCTTGTCACCAAAGTCGGAGAGCTAAATCAAGAGCGAATAACAATGCGTATGATTAAATGTTCTCCGCTTTATCTGATATTCTGTATTCACGAGTAGTAGATGAATTTTGTTGTCTTCAACGGACCTAAAGTCGATACCGATGTGTACTGGCATGTTGTCGGTATTTAAAGCCAGCTAACTTTGAACGCCTTCCTCTTCGAAAGTGCGCATTCGAATTAAGGCATTTTGCCGGAGTCTCAAGACTTCAAGCCACAATAGTGGACAAATCATGTCGAACTAAATGTGACGAATCATTGCGCTTCGGCGTTGCATGGACATCATGGTCGCAGGTGGCAGGTAGGTGGTCCGCAGGTAGTGATCGTCGGTCCCCCGCTCCCAAGGCCCAATGACGGTAGCCTGTGGTGTGGCGACTTTTTGAGCCCTACTGTCGCTTTCCGTCCAGCGACCCATTTATGGACGCCTGCAAGTTTCTCGACTCGTAGCCGTCGTACGAGTCCTGTTCCGCTGGGCGTAGTTGGGGCAGGGTGAGAACCGCGCGTAGTAGCATCTTTGACAAGTCTCAATAACGCGGTGCACCGCTGGCAGGTACAAAAAAGGAAAAAAGTAAAAAAGGAGTGAGAGCCAATTGAGTCCCAGTCAAAGCAGCTCTTGTGGATTCTGATGCGGTGAGGAATACCACATGAATCATCATCGACGTGCCCCGGCGAAGCGATGATTGGGCGACATGTGCTTCGCAGTCTTTGTCCTTGTCGCGTCATCGGCCAAGTTTGTCGATCGTCAACCGCTAAGCACGACGTCATAACGAAGCGGGTGATGGCAACTTCGGCAGCATCGGAGGGGGTTCTTGGGCCTTGATGCTTCTGAGCTAGCACCTTAAGGCAATGGGAATGACGACAACGAGACAAATCCTTATAGAGAGAGTGACAGGGTATAATCTCTCCACCTTCTCTTTTGCGTGCTCATCACTTGATTTGGGCTTCATACACGACACTCCGAGTATCATCCTGTCCGAGCATATAATGTTCAAGAAAACAATCTCATAGGAACAATATCGAGTAGGTCAACCGACCAAACCTCTGCCGCCATCACCATCATCAGCATGGACTTCATCTATGCACGCAACGATGCCCTCGAGGTCAACCCTCAGGGCGGAGACTCCCATCTCTCCGAAGGAGGCTCCGACTGGCTCTGGGCCGTCATGGCCTTCTTCACCTTTGCTTTCGTTCGTTAACCTCCAATATCCTCCTCATGGCAAAGTAGCTAACCACCATGATAACAGCTCGCCTACTACGTCCTCAGCTTTCGGCCACGCCATGGCGAGAAGATCTTCCACTACCTCTTCACCATCGCTCTGCTCGTCGGCGCCATCTCCTATTTCGCCATGGCCTCTGGACTCGCCTGGTCTGTCATCCCGACGCATCTCCACCGCAGCGATGCCGTTACGTACCAGATCTTCTTCGCTAAGTATATCTTCTGGGTTGTCGCCTTCCCCGTCATTATTATTGCTCTTGGGCTTGTCAGCGGCGTGAGCTGGGCGACCATCTTCTTCAACATCTTCCTGGCTTGGATCTGGTAAGTGAAGCTCTGTGATAAATCGACTTGCATGGGAATGATTAGCTGACAATGTGATAGGATCATCTCATATCTCTGCTCCGCTTACACGGCCACCCGTTATAAGTGGGGCTTCTACACCTTCGGCACCATCGCCTACCTCCTCCTCGCCTTCCAGACTATGTGGGCCAGCCGCTCCTCCGCCGACCGCGTCGAGGTCGGCCGCGACCACACCATGCTCGCCGGTTGGGTTAACTTCTTCTGGTTCCTGTACCCGATCGCCTTCGCCCTTTCGGACGGCGGCAACGTCATCGGCGTCACCCAGAGCCTCATCTTCTTCGGCATCCTTGACCTCTTGCTCGTGGCTGGTACCGCCTTCGCCTTCCTGTTCCTCGCTCGCAAGTGGGACTACAGCCGCATGAACCTGCACTTCACCCAGTACGGCCGCGTTAGCTCCCACGGGAACGGTCTGCACCCTGAGCAGAGGCACATAGGCCCTACGGGGACCACGCCCGCGACGACAACCCCTGTCACGCACGGCCGTGTTGTGAACCCTGTTTAAGAGGATACATGGCTAAGTGTGAGTGAGTGAGTGAATAGTGACTCACACCAGAGACAATAATATACGAACTGTGATGAACGGGAGGTTTTGATGGATGGGTTGGACAGGGATAGTGTTCGTATGAACGAAAGGCTTCCTCGTTTAGATGGATTTGATCTGTATTAAAACCTTGGCCATGGCCTCTTAAAATCCCTGGCGGTCTCCTCCGATAAATTACCAGATATATAGTGTTTTAGAGCATGCTAGGTCTGGTCATCGGAACAGCTCAGTCAACACAATGTATCGCGGCACAGTATGTGTTTTCGCCAGCTGGCCTTCGACGGTTCGCTTGCCGTCCCTCGGCCGCCCCCTAACCGCCTGTTGGCCGTTCTTTGGCGGCCCGTCCAATAAGATCACTGATAGCCTCGATACAGACAAGAATCAGGGGGTATCTCATGGACTGGAGGCGGTGTGCTGTCCATTAGCTCGTTCTGTTGTCGGTACTCCAAGGAGAGCTCTTGCCGAGTCGACCGTGTGCTGGCAATGTTGCTTGCATCCATGCTGTGCGGAATACCTGGCTGTTGGAAATTCTGTTGAGGCACATATGCGTACGTAGGAGTCGAGTAATTGGGCTGTCCTTGCAAGGGCCAGTATCTGCTGATGAGTCAGTTTAAGTCTCTCCTTGCGCAGGATTTAACCTACCTTGATGCACGGCTCCGTGCATCAATCCGCTGCTCTCACGTTGAGTCTCGCTACCTTCGGCGTCCTGGCAGTCTTTCCCGGGAGCGAAGGCTTCAATTGTTGTAACTATCGGTCCGATAGGGAGAAAAACGGGGAGACTCTGACCGAAACCCCATTCATTATCGTCGGGATGAGAACTGATCGGGCTTCAAGCAGGCGGACTGTCCCCCAGATAGCTGAGACGAGGACCCCCAATACACCTGATTTTGTTGCCATGTTAATCTGGAAAATATTTTGCTAGCAGATTAAGTGTCGCACTTACGTCGGACAAGTTCGAAGTCAACAAGTCGGCATAAAGCCTGGCGGCCAGGTAGAGCGCGACCGCGGGATTTATTTGCGCAAACTCCGATAAGAACTTCCTGCCCGGCGGTCGTCTCATGTCGGCACTATTAGATTCCACTAGCTTTTCGATCATCTTTCCAAACGGTGTGCTGATATTGTCACGGAGGGTATTCTTCACAGCATCGGAAAATGATTGGATCAACCTGATGCAACGAGTGAGGAAGCTGAAAGTAAGTAACAGAATTGAAACGATGGAAGACTGAAGAGCGGAGGTGCTGGAAAATGGCCTTGAGATGCAGACGTCATACTCTCCACATCGGTCGCTCCTCGTAAGGTTGTCTCGATCATAACATAATGTTTCGTTGAAAAGCGCCCTCTTTCTGACCGCCCGCTAGTAATCTTTCCATCGTATCCGATGAGGGGCAAGGCAATCCGCCCGGCTGGGCCGTCGAATGGACACTATTTGTTATATCCATTTCCGAAAGACCGTTGCTTCAGGCCACCTGATGATAGCATGGAACCACCTCCAAATCCCAAAACGGGCAACTCGTATACTGTCTCACCTGCTGGCCATGGTATTCCGGTGACTACATCAACATCGGAGAGTTGAGAGCTACCAGAGCTCCTTGAGCACGCCGAAGATGACAGTGCTATGAAGGCCGGCCCGTGGAGGCAGGTCGACTACCTTTCTCACGACTGGAAGGAGGAAGATATCTGGACATCGTGGAAATATATCACCACTCGCCGAAGAGAGTATCCAAATAGTTCTCGTCTAGAGAATGCGTCTTGGAGAGCCTGGACAAAATGCAAATACAAACTGAAGACTGTGTCTCCCGAGACCCTCAGTGCTTCGTTACGGGCCGAAGTTTTGAGTAGCCCGCCAGTAATGATGCGCAGTGTCTAGAAGTAGAGCACAGGATAGAGCACAAGTGAACTGAACTTCGATTTAGTAATCGTATTATAATCAATACATCCTAAAGATGATGGAGACATGGCATTTGCAAAATGAACTATCGTATCACACGCTCCAAGTCCCGCTGCGATAATTAGTACTAACCGCTGTCTCTCTAACTCAGTGTGTTCGCCTCGCCGCGGTTGGCGCTTTTAAACGATTTTGGAAAGACCTCATGGCGTGCACGGACTAGTTTTGATGTATTTGATCAAATCACAAGCGGCCCTTGCCACAGTAGTAAGGTTGATCACGTAGATAATGATTGACCTTAGTTATTGCTGTAAGTTATAACTATAGCTGCAGCTAGACCTTTTGTCATACTAGCTAAAAAGACGGTACGGTCTGTAACAGCCTTTAACACTTTACTAAACCCCTTACTAACATTTTATACTTCTGAAACCTTATGCTTTTATATTAACCGGCAGTTGCCGTAATGCTACTAACCCCTCCTCCTGTAACCCTTCCGTAGCTAAGACCGCTTAAGATGGTTATAACCTGGTCACTAGCCTCACACACTTCCTTATGGCCATTCGGCCCATGACAGTAGGATGGATATGGAAAGGCAGTTAAGAACTTATTTTGATGACTATTTTCTTATTTTCTCCAACCGCTGCAGACTCCCTAAGTTGACGAAAACCATACTGTTAGTGACTCTCCAAGGCCTTGCCGATAGTCCGCGAAAGTACAAAGACCGACAAGGCATGTGAGCACTAGAAATAAGCTTCGCTGCACCTATGGCGAGGTGCTATGCTTTAGCCCTAATGAGGATTTGAATATCGATCTAACCCAAGCGATAATGATGCGGCAGCCTTCCATCAACTTATCGTACCCGAATGAATAATAGATTAGGCCCGCAAGACTAATTCCGTAGCCTATGAATTGCATCGTTGTAATCTGTGACTGCCAGATGATGACAGAGCAAATAACAAGTAGAATATTCTTAAAAATGGCGGCAAGAGACATCATGACAGCGGAGGTCTGTCCGATCTATTGCAATTTATTAGTAACGTTCTTTTTATGTCATCTTCAACATAAACGGAGAAATTTCAACTTACCAAGGCCATGCTAGTCAGATTCAGCAGGAATGTGACGGGAGCGCTGATAAATAGCATCAAACATCCAGATTGTGTCATATTCCTAACAGTAAAGCTCGGAAGCTCGATTATACACGCAACAAGAAAGTTGATTGCCGCGCAAATCGGAGCATAGTAATAGAGACCGACTAGAGGATCCATATTCAACCCCTCGCCGCTAACAAGCACTTGTAAAAGGACAACTCTCATAGCTTCGAACAGAATTCCAGCCATCTGAAAGGCCAGTCCTATCCAAGAGAAGTGGATTTCACCAATACTAGCTAGTGTAACACCAGCGACGATAACCAGAATGTTACCAATATCACCTATAGAGGGATTTGCAATGCCCCACAGCCATGACACTAAGAGTACGACGACTGGTGTAGAAGCCTTGACCATCTGAAGGAAGGCGACTGATAAGTAGAAGTAAACGAAATTGGTACACACCAGGGAACCTGATGAAACTAAGCCAATTGGTAGGATAGTGCGGAAAAAGAATCGACCGTTGATGGGCAGATGATGGCGGCGATGGAGGAGGGAGGTTGTGCGAGCTAGCACTTGAGTAACAATGGACGCAAAAACAAGGTGCCAATATGTCAGGAGAATGGCTAAGGATAGAAATCAGAATCGAAACAAACGGCTATTTTTCGTGAAGAATGCACCTACGATATCCTAAGAGTCTGCATTAGCTTGGGCCAAGAATAAAGAGCCACTGCGTGTGATCGCCAAAGCCAGCCGTGTCAATTAGCCACTTGTTAACTAGAATCGTAAAGTTCGAAGACATAATCCATGCCCTGCAATCCTTGGTTAGTCCAGAGCTATGTAGTCTCTTTTAGCAGATGTCGACGTACACCATGTAACTTCCTATTTGGAATGGGGATGCTCGAGGTGCTGCTGGTGTTGTGGCCGCTGTGGGTAGCGCGTATCGCGCCATGATGAATCGCGATTCAAAAAAGGAATAACAAAGAAGGAAAGGTGCTGAGAACTAGTCTTAAATTCGGTGCACAAGGCATGTATGTAAATCGATCTACGTGCGATGAAGAATAAATGAGAATAAGACAGAGGGTCGGGGTACGCATAGGGGTAAGGGAGATCTAGGTCAGGTTAAAAAGAATTAGAACAGCACGACACGTTCCGACAGCCGACAGCGCCATCTAATTTGCGAGTCCTTGAACATAGCAATTAACCATACCCGATTTTGACCGGTGAGGCGCTTGTGTTTGCTAGTTCAAGTGGGGTCTCTTACGACGGGACACTTTCATACCAATAGGAGACCAACCCGGTATACGGTGGGCGAGTGGCTTGCGCGAGGCGTTCAGGTATGAATCATGAATGTGTGATTCTAGACCATATTTAAAAAGGCCGCGCCTTAGGGACTAGAATCGTATTTAAAAGGGGCACGAAGCGACGCGTACGAGGGGCATTTACATCCTCATCCAGATCACATATATTAGTTGATTCCGCAACAGGACACAGTCTTGGAGAAAAACGACACGCACGTCACGATAAGTCCACGAGAAATCATGAACTCCAACGCAAAAGCCACCCCGACAATACCAGACTGGTTTGCGAGCCTGCCACAGTGGCTTTCACGGAAAGGGGCCACCATTTTGGCTGCCGTGTCGCTTTCGCTCCTTTTTCTGTTCTTTCTCACCACACTCGGTTCCGATTTGCCTGTCCCTGCGGTTGCACCTCAAGTTGCACCTCCAAATGGACCATCACTGGCCGGGCTTCCAGAGTGTCCTCAGCGACAAAAAGCTTCGCCGGACATTTGGAACGCCGCAGAAGCAAAATATCGAGATCTGATGGATGATAAATTCACGTGCGTTCACACTTTGCCTCAATCCACATTGAGCCGAGCTCGTACTGACCGCCCTGACAGAATTACCATCTTGACATACCAGCGGCTGGAGCTTCTCACTGACACCCTGGAATTTCTTACCAGTGAGAAATCTCCGTCATTGTATGAAATTCTGGTGGTATGGAACGACCAGGGAAAAGTCCCACCAAATGATTATGTCGCATCATATAACGTTTCGGTGCGATTCATCAGGACTCCGCGCAACAGCATGAACATGAAGTTTATCCCATATGCGGAATATCGCACTAAGGCTGTTCTCTTACATGATGATGACGTCCACTACGAGCATCTGGACATGGAACTTGCATTCCAGACGTGGCGACAGCGAGGCCAGTACCAGATTGTTGGCGCTTTCGGCCGGTGTGTCATTATGGGTCCCGATGGCCAATGGCGAACCAACAACTGCTCTGATCGAGAATACTATAACCTGGTCCTGACTGGTCTGCTCTTTACGCACATCTCCTATCTCGATTACTTCTCATCAGCAGACCCATTGATGATGAAGATTCGAAACTACATCGACCAAATTTTTAACTGTGATGACTTTGCGTTTAACTACGTTGCTCAAATGTTATCATGCACTGGTCCTTACCAGGTGACTGGGCCGAAAATTGCCTTCAATGCGCACCCTAAAATTGGCATCAGCAGAACGAAAAACAACATTCAAACTCGGTGGCAATGTGTAAGGGATTTTACAGAGTTTTTCGGATACATGCCTTTAAAGAATACCTCAGAACATATTCTACGGGGAGTTTTGCCGTGGTAGTTAGATGCTTAAAAATAGTTTCTGTATACAATACTGATTTTTCTCACTTTTATCACTACTACTACTTAACCGACTCAGACTAGAAGCTGAATGGAGAGTAAAACTAGTAAGCATAAAATCTAAACATATAATAAGGTCTTCTAATTCATCCTACCTGTATAATTGTACATTGGGATAGCTTCGAGGGATGTAGCCTTCTGCTGGCGCTTCTCGCCTGCTGAGCACCCCTGGTAAAACGGCCAGGGCCTGAATGACATCGAGATTCTGGACTTGCAGGAGTCATTGCCGCTGTTTACACTCGCCCCGGCTGTCTGAGCTTTTGATACTGCTTATCGTCTCTTGTCATGCTCGTTGGGATTCCCGCCTAATCACCACACAACAGCCGCTGGTGACAAGCCGTCCCACTATTCTCCTGACATGAGACCCGTGCGTTCATATCCGTGACAGGCCAGTTTCATCGAGATCCAGCGAAAGCTGGCGAGTAAACCTCAACCGGACTGCCACAGGACTACTGCTTGGCGCGTCTTGATGCGTGCCAAATGAGCTCTCCTCGACCTTTTACTTGCCCCTACCTTTGGCAGGGGCCAGACCGCTGTGCGACATGACCGACCACTTGGGTTTCATCCCGCCTCTGTATCACACTGGCCGGGTTGCCTATCCGCCTTTCCAAGCTACCGAGTCTGCGAAGTTTGTGTGACCTCAGTCCTGGCAAGGCTAGCGTTGATGGGGGACCGGGCAGCGCACTAACTCGGCCCAGAGAGGCACACCCTCCGACTGTAGGCCATATTTTTGGGATTCCAACTTCCCCGATTCCCCTTGCAGCCCTCTAACCCTTGGCCAAACTGTTGCGTTAAACCCTTATTACTACCGATAGCTCAAGCCTAGGGCATAATGGATTATCTTTAGATTTGTACAGTCTTTGGCGCAACCCGACCATAAGAGCTTCCTACACCTTATGCGAAGGTTTTTTTTCTTTCTTTTTTTGTCTTTTTTGTTCCTTTTTGTGGAACGAGACTTTTATTTATTTTTGGTCCTGCGTCGAGGAACCCTATCAGGTGGCGGGCAGGTTTTCGGCCAATTTCTGGGTGAGGTTAAGAGTGCACAGGTTTGACTGGTCAGGGTCAAGGGGTCCCTAAGCTTATGAGACAGAAGAGAGGCTGAAGCAGCGTGTAGCCATTGGATAGTCTAGTGTCCGCGACATGTTCGCGCACAGGGCGACACTCCACAGCCCTTGAAAAGAGTAAAACAAGGAAGTAGGGCAGCAGCCCGAACTATTACGCCATATGCCATATGCTTAACCGCGAGGCCGGCGGTATTATGGCCATAATACCGTTGGCGCCAGCCAACCAAAGAGGGGGCCGGAGGCATCCTAGATCAACGCAATCATCATCTTTCGTCTTCATACCCGATTGAACACTTATCCCTTGGTCGAATTTGCCGTACACTATCCAACAATTACTATATCTAATTATAGAAAATCGATAACGTACATGATAAGCGAGTGCACCAACCAAGCGAGTGCACCAAAAATTCACACTATTAAAATAGAATATAACTTAAAATCACCACAAAGCATCTAATTAATTAAAACTAATTACTATGCTCTTCTTCAGAGGTCTCAATTACAGCTTGGCAGGTCCTTGCATTATGACCGGCCTTTCTACAAGTTCCACAGCGCCTTTCCCTCGGCATTGCCGACCTTGCTCGACCACCACTTCTCGACGATTCAGCCACTACTTGCGCATCAACGTCCCTCTGATCCATCTCATCCCTTCCCTCATCTACAGTCATCCTCCCTCCTTTACGTAGGCGGGTTCTTTTCGCTCTGCGCCGCTTGCTAAGAGTCTCATTTGCCTGTCGAAGGATCTGGACCTCAGACTTCAATAGGGCGTTCTGATGCATTATCGCCTTTGTTCCCTTTGAAAGCGACTTAAGCGCCTCAAGTATTGATGCTGGAGAGCTGCTCTGATGTCTTCTCATTCGTCTTTCGAGGTATTCAGACTGAGAGCTAGCCTCAAGTACAGTCTTTGGGGTCTTCGAGACCCAAGGGTCGGGGAGGCGGGTCTCCTCCTCGATCGGTGTCGGGGTCCGTAGCTGCACATCAAGCTTCGATATGACATTTTCTGGGTTTAAGGGAACAAGTCCGGCCCCTCGAAAACCTCCCTCAATATTACTCCTTGTCATGGCGGCTTCGTGGGCAGCGTAGAAGGCTGAGAAGAACTCGGTCTTTGAAACGTGACTTATAGAGCATCTGATCAATTGCTCAATTACTCGACCATAGGCTATTTTAAGCGGCCCAAAGCACCCGACATCAAGAGGCTGAAGCAGGTGAGATGAATGAGGCGGCATACATAGCGTAATGATGTCGTTCTCTTCACAATATTTCTCAAAGTCAACAGAGTGGTGACTTTCATGCCCATCGAGGATCAGAAGACGATAGCGACCGGTCGATCGATCCTTTATATGCCGATTAAAGTGCTTAAGCCACTCAAGACCTGTCTCATTGTCGGTCCAGCCATTTTGAGTCGTCGCAATAGCCCAGTCGCCCGGGAGGTTGCTTTCCTGATACCAGCTAGCGAGATGATATTGGCCCGCAACTACGATGAACGGCGCAATCGCCCAGCCTTCCGCATTGATCGCCTGAATGACTATAACCCATTCCCGGTTTCCAGGCTGGACTAATTTCGGGTTTCCACGCCTATCTGTGCCTGTGACGACCATTCCGCTTGCGATGATGCCCATCATAAAGCCGGTCTCATCAAAGTTGTAGATATCAGCTAGGTCGATACCATATTTCGCGATTGTGTTCTCCACGAGCCGGAACCAATTGCGAATAATAGTTATATCTTCACATTTGGCCCTCTGATAGTCGTATTTACGAAAAAAACGCGTCTTAAGCTCTGGTTGTCGCCTGACGAAGTTGGAAGCCCAGCGCTTGCCGACAGGTGACGCGTCGCGGTCGGCGAGCAGTCGGTTGGCCATTTCTTCAACACCACGCAGTCGCGGGGGAAATCCTCGCGAATCCAGGTTGAGAATGAACTGGATAATGATCTGCTCTTCTAGATCAGACAGTCTCCGTGAGTTGGGGATGGTATCGCGTCGAGACTGGATGCCATTCTGTCGGCGGCGAAGGGCATAATAATCCACCTGGTATAACCTTGCGGCGGGCCGGAGACCCAGTTTCGGGTCATTTTGAAGGGCCTGAAGAGCGAGAAGCATATTGGCCTTATTATTTGATTGTGACATATTTGATGGTTGAGAAATAGTTGATTAGATGTGAAGAGGAGAGATTGGGAGATTTTTGGTGCACTCGCTTGGTTGGTGCACTCGCTTATCATGTACGTTATAATATTTTAAAAAAAGCTATATAAGTTTTATTGAGCTCTCAGAAAGTCGATAGCCCACAGTTGAGATTGTCATGTAGAGGAGCCACTGTGGGAACATCAACCTTTCATAGTATCCAGCAAGCGACAGCCCAAGTACTAATGCTGAGATCATCATGAGAAGCAGCCTATTTATCCGTGGCGCCCCACTTCGCCAATGCTATCTGGCGTTTGGCCAGCTGCCCCCAAACTTCCCGCTTTTTACTCCCAAACCTCTTCTCTACATCGGCCAGCCAGCCTCTATAGATAGCGGTTCAAAATGCTAATGTACACATCGTTTTGGGCTCCAATGAGGCGAACTATATGCCTCGTATATGGGTCCTCCTACCTACAGTCTCCCCCCAGTGCTCGGCTTGGTCTGATTATGGACTGATCCTGAACTGCCCAAGGATCTGGGTTTGCTCCATGAACTTGACGACCTTTGCTGCTACTCTGCGCTCGCTCAATAATGCCCGGAGGCTTGGATGCCCTGGGAATTGGCCCAATTCCTTGTTTCGAAGTGCGGTGTGCTTCCTGCATTGAAGCAGGATGTGGGCTACCTGTTGAGATCCGTTGTTTGACGGATCAATGGCTATTCCGATCCATTGGTGGCTGGGATGTGGATGTCTTCTTGTCAATAGCTTCCGCTGGTTAGCGCTAGTTTTCCTTCTTTAATCAATACAACCTGCACATTTCAACACTACCATCCAGGACCACCTAATGCATAGCCCCACCTAATGCAGCACCAAAATTTCGATCCTCCCATACAAAATCTAAATTTTGGTGCACACAAAAATAGACCGCCGTGTCAATAAAAATCGAAGCTAGTAAAGAGACTCTCATAAAATTGATCAAACTTTACTCTCTGCGTGGTTTTTTGACCTCCCGACCGCTGCGTGTGCGCTGGCAGTGCTTTGTTACGACCATAAAGTCCTCACTTTCGTCCTCTGACCTGACACCCACCTCAATCACTGACTCGACCTCCTCGTCCGCATCCAACTCTATTTCTGCCTCCTTTGAGTCTGGAAGAGCTTTCTTAGCCGCTAGAGCCTCCGTAGAGCCATGAATCGTCGGTTCGGGTTCGGTACCGCCTTTCTTTTCTTCCCTCGCCGCAGCCGGTCCATTTGCTCCTCCAGGCCAGTAATCCGCGAATTCTGAACGGCCACCTTCATCTCTAAAGCTTCCAGCCCCTTTGCGATCTTACTGTACTTCCACCTGGTCGGACGACTTCGGTGTTTGGCCAAATCTCTCACCTGCCGGCTCGTTTTCGGCGTATCATCTGAGTGCAGTTGAGGAGGGCTGGGCGTCTTGAACCGTTCCGGCACTTTTTCTTTGTCCGGTTGAATTTCCGGATGTGTTAGAGCTTTGTGACGGTTGATAGGCCAATTTACAGTAAATCTCCAGCCGGATAAGATAATATCCTTCCTCATGCCCGCCTCCCTGGCTTTCGCGTATGCCCGAATAAAGTTGACTTTGTCAACCGGCGCAGAATCGGTCAAACTAGCCAGCTTTTGGAGTTCTTTCCGATACGCACTTTTAATGACATTAAAAATCCCATTATCTAACGGTTGCAGACCATGAGAACAATGTGCTGGTAGGTAACAGCAGTAGACGTTGTTCAGAAAGCACGTAGCCATCCACTCATCCTGGATGCTCGTCAGCGATCTTATAGCGGGAGACTCTGCGGTGAAAACCCCAAAAGACTCACCTGTGCATGGCTTCCGTGACTGTCAAGGATAATAAGTCTCGCATCTGATGCATCACGAGGCTCCGTTTGAGGTAGATAGACGTCTTTCAACCACTCGAGAGCTATATGGTTGTCGGTCCAGCCGTTCGGTGATGTGATGTAGTGCCAGTCCGCTATCAATTCGAATTCGTTAATAAACCACTGCTTCTGTAGCTCTTTTCCTTTAAAGATAATTCCCGGTTTTAAAGCGCGACCAGTTGCGGTGACAGCCTCAATAAACGATGTCCACGTGCGCGACTGAACGCCTTTCAACATCGCCTTCTTCTTCGGGTCGGAGCTCCCGGTTACGAGGCTGTCCAGGCCTCATGGACAACCAATTAGCTATGCCCTATAAAAACCCATAGAGTACTTGTAGAAGACTTACCGAAACCCGCCATTATACCGCCCTCGTCCACGTTAACCGTGTTCTCAGGCTTGATCCAGCCGTATTCGTTCTCCCGGATATCGAAGTACCAATTGACCGCCTTCGGAGTAAACCCGTCAAATCTGGCGGCTTCCTGACGTTTTCCAAGCTTGGTAGATAGTTGTGGGTAACGTTTGACGAACCTCGTGGTCCAGTGCTCGCCCAAAGGTTTGTTATCGCCTTGTTGTTGAAGGATGGCCTCGACGCAGGCGCGGAGCGGGCTGTGCGATGGAGCATAGCCCAGAGACTCTTGTCGCAGCACCCAACGAAGGAGAGTCTCCTCTTGGCTCTTGGAAATACGCTGGTGGGCCTGGATACGTTCATTCCTGCTTGCGTGACCGGAAAGTCGTCTCGAAATGGTCCACTGAGGTACTCCACGTTTCTGGGTCGCCTCAGTCTGCGATAGGCCTCTATCAGTAATATCGAATATGGCCTCAGCTACGTCGTCTTAGGTATAAACATGCCGAACCATTGTGGCAGGAGTTCAACTGCGTAAATTCGGTGATATGCCTACTTGAGTGGATGTAGTCGCATAGGGTAGATGAGGTGAAAATGAAATTTTTTCAAAGGGCTAGAGAACTAAGCCACGCCGTGGAACGGGAAAAAACAACCCGATATCAGATTTTCATGGAAAAAGCAATATAATACATGTTTTAGTTTGTGAGTAACTTCATTCCAGAGCGAATGCGATGTTGTTGGAAATTTAGATTTTGTATGGGAGGATCGAAATTTTGGTGATGCATTAGGTGGGGCTATGCATTAGGTGGTCCTAGATGGTATCTCCCGATTTCCTCGCTACAGGAGAAACTAGCCGCTGGTGCTGCGTCAAATGCATCGGGATCAAGGAAAAAGGGGTCAAAACCGGATGGCTGGGCGGATTTCTATAACTTCTGGCATTCTATCATGCAATCACCGACCGAGGCACTATTCAACGAGCGTGTGGCAGCATTCGAACAAAAGTACCTTCCAGACCATTCCGAAGAGGTTGCATACGTCAAGAAATCCTGACTTGAGCCGTATTCCACATGATCTTCATCATTCAACTGCCGCAGCGAAAACATCGTCACCTTGAAAATCCCGTATCCTAAACCATGACTTCAAGCATTCTAATGCTTTAATTATATCACTCCCAAGTCGATTTCGACGATCTGTAATGGTTATCTTTGCCTCAGAGAAGAGTCGTTCAGGCTCGACAGACATTGCGGGAATGGACAGTAAGTCAGATGCCCTAGTAACGAACCAACCCACCTTTCAACCACCCCCACTTACACAGTCAATTGAGTCACTCACTAACTTCAAATACAAATAAAATAACAACCAAGTATACCAATTAGTCTATTTAAAGACTTTTTAGTAGAGAAATAACTGAGGTTTCTAAATATCAATAAATTAGCCAATAAACTTTTAATAGAATTAGCTATTCTGAATATTCTGACTCTGAAGGTTCTACCCGCTGTCTTGTAGCTCTAACATTCTGGATTGAAATAAATAGCTTATTTGGATCCTTTTCAACTGCAGCTCTTTTCCTCTTCTTTGATTGGGCCAATTGTTGCTTTAAAGCTCTATTTTCCTCTTCCAATTGCAGTACTTTCGTCCCTAGAGTATCCAGACCCTTGCCTACAGTCCGAAATAGCCGTCTTGTAGTTGGGCTATTATAGCTAGGTCGACTTTGTGACCGCACCAAATTCTGTAAGTCTCTAGAATGGCTAGGGGTAGTAAATTCGGCATTTTCTGACCTTGGACTGTAATAGTCTGATTTGGGTTATCAATAACAAACCGACTACCCAACGCCTTATTCCGGTCCATTGGCCACAATATCATTTCCTCACGATCCAGCCCATGTCCGCTGAGTGTGAACGTCTTTTTTCAGCAGCAGGGCGGATGGTAACACCTCTGCGGAGTCGGCTTGATGCACAGGTTATTGGGATTGTCAGGTCTTGCGTTCATGGCTCAGGGCGGGTATTGTTCGAGACTTAGACCCTTCTTTGTCTCAGTAGCAGAGGGGGAGGACAACCTCAAGATGGCCCACATGACGGACGACGAGCTTCAAGAGCGTGGCTTGAGAATGTGGTAGAGCGCCACCAAGAAGAAAGCGGTTGGGAATAGCTATACTATCACTAACGGCGGTACTTAACCAGGCCAGGGCGTTGGGAATAACTTCACTCTTAACAACTGCTGGCTGCTGACTGCTGACGTAATGGACACATCCACTCATCCACTACATCCACTACGTCCATTCCACTCCACGATAGCTTCGAATGGATCCACTACACTGATGGGCTCCGTGGATTAAGGTCCATCCACTCCACTCCCTCCGCCAGTGGATTTAGTGCAGTGGATTGCAACCCTGGATGAAAGTGAAGCTTCCCGATAGTACAATAGCGATTGCAGCTCTTCACGAACACGTATAAATACTCGATTTCCTCCACAGGCTTAGACTGGGTGAGCAAGTCAGGGCCCAGGAGGGATGAGGTTCAAGGTAAATGTGGCTCGCTACAGACATCCTCAGACCTCAGATATGGTATCTACGGCCCTGAAACTTGTGGCTTTCTCTACCACATCCACTTGTTGAACTAGTAGCAGTGAAAGAGGGCTTTTGGAAGACGCTATATATTTGTTCAGCTAAATTACAATATTGTCTCCTCATACACTACGCTGAAACATGATGCATTATCAGACAAGATTAAATATTGTGTTAAACTGATTGTTCTACTCAGCCAACTTCTTCAGCCTACTCCCTCAATACTTAACAAGCCTATCATCTTTATTTAATAACCTTTTATAACACCGACGTCCTCTTCTTCCACTTTAGTTCTGACTCAAATCCCTGTCCAGCAGGTCACTGGCATAACACAGCACAGCACAGATTTCCTCGACGTGGCTCACCTCACCCGTTCAGCTTCAGACAGATGGTCTTGCGTCTGCAGCCAACATCCTCTCGGCAAACATGGCCGCCGGATGGGTTGAGCCGATTTTTGCAAGCAGGAGGCACGCATGAGCCACTACGGACATTTTTATGTGTGATGGAGGAGCGGCAGCACTGGTCCGTTTAATGCCGAACTTAGAAATATCGAAGTCGGGTTTAACTAGCGGCAAGGTATAATCTCCCAGCCGCAAGTGGACGGGGTCCATGGGAGAACCGCTGTCCGACATACCCAGCCCGTACATTCCCGATGCGCAGATGATGTATGGAATCAGTACAGACACGCGCCGCAGAGTGAAAAGGTCGTCATAAGATTGAGCGAGTGCCAGAATGGACTGTGCCGCCTGGGCACATATCTTATGGGGCTGAATGTCGGATTGATTCCAAGCGAGGCCGACAAAGGGCCGGAAGGCGCAGAGAACGCAGAAGTGATAGTACATACTTCGCTTTATAAGACCTTGACCCTTGTACTAAAGGTAGGCTGGCACACTTACTGAACGAGTAATATTAACGGCGTTCTGCTGCCTTCGCGGCTGACCACAGCAAAGAATCCCCCATACCAATCAAGGCACTTGGCGTAGACGGCCACAACGTCAGTCAAGGCAGTTTCGGGCGCCAACCGAGCCGAAGCAACAATATTGTAGATTAACTCGGTGAGCTGAAATACCTTTGCCGTGATGATGGTGAGGTCGAAGAGTTGTGGTGCGTATGCGTCGGTGTAAAGGACTGCCACCCAGGTCACTAAACTAATTATTCAACCAACCCAAGCAACGAGCGGTAGCACTTACTTGGATCAGTACTGACGCCTGCTTGGTCATGGCCTGTGCCGCTGAGAAACAGATCGTCGAGGATCAAGGTGCTATCCTGAGGTGTACAGGCCGGCGCGTTGAAGGCCAGCCCTGTTGTCAACTGTAGTATGCTATACTTGGTCAATACATCGTCAGTTAGCTATGGCATAATGGTGTTGCGAGAGCGTACCGAACCAAGGACACGGCACCGCAGTAGGTAATAGCACATGCCCTGAGGTATTGCGGCTCATCCTTGCCCGCCGAAGACTGCTGGCGAATCTTCGAGATGCGCTCTATACAGGCCTCGGCAAGTTCGTGAGCTTTGGTCTCCTGTCCGCAACGCATTTGATAGAATGACAACATTCCGAGCGCCTGGATGTCGGGAAGGCTGTCCAATGGCTCACTTGCCTGCAGCAATGTCTCGGCTTCGTTGAAAAACAGTTTGCTCCCAAACCACCCGGACGGGAGAAAGCTGAAGTCGTCGTCATTCTCGTTAATGAGTCGACTGGCCAATGCGAGGATAGCGTGGACCAAGGCTGACGAACAGAACCGGGATGAGCCGTTCTGATAGTCTTGCAGAAACTGGTCTTTGCAGAGAAGACTGAATGGCAGGTATTCCCAAGTTAGAACCGAGTCAAACAGATGTCGAATGTAAGCCCTTGTCCACCCAGTGCGTGTCCACATATCCGTATGCGAGTCAGAGGCATAGGCGTCAAGTGGGAGAGGCGGCAGAGACAGGATTGTCGATTGATCTGGGGCTCCAGCAAATGCTTTAGATTTGCTAGTGCGAGGGTGGCGCAGTCTCCACGAGCGCATTTGTTCAAAACAGGGCAAACTGGGCAATTCGCGTGGTGAAACGCCTTTGGATGAAGAGCCTAATCGACTCGATAGATCATCTTCGCCAGGGGGGGAGTAGGCGACTTGTGCGCCATTGGGATCTACTGAGCCATCAAGTGCGGGCTGTAGCGCATAAATAATACCGTGATGAGAGGCGATGGACTCGAAGAGGTCACCACGGCCATTATTGCTCTTCTTTAATCTCTCGATCTTGGCGCGCAATTCATTCTTCGATTCCCATCGATCGCGGATGTATTCGCAGGGTTCGCCGGCTTTGTCGCATCGCAAGCAAGGGGACTGTCCGTCGCACTAGAGGAAGACGAAGAACATATTAATACGTGAGATGCTTGGAGATAGTAGAAGAAAATTGAAGCTATCACCATGGGACAGAGATGGGATGGATCAAACCTTGGCTCGTTTCTTGCGACAGCGCTGACATGCCGTCTGGATCTTCCGCTGGGGCATGTCTCGCTACGACAATGGAGGAAGGGAGGTGGATAGGTAGTAGGTAGTGAAGTGAACCCGTAAAGGGCGTAGAGAGGCCGCTGGTCCAAAGATGGCGTCCGGGGTCAAAGGTGGATAAGTTGAAGCAGGGCGAAGCTTTTGAGCTGAGATGACTGAGATAAGTGTACGGAAGTACTCTTGGACCGAGAGCCGACATACGCCAAGCTGACGTCAGGCCAAGGATTGTGAGGCTTTCATTGGCTGGCACGTAAGATCTGGGCCGTTTGTTGCGTCATAGAGACTACGTCGACCCCACGTCATCCTTGCGCTACCTAGAGACCCACCAAGCTAAATTTAAGAAATTCATCATCCATAGCATTCGAATTCATCATAACTGGGGTTAGAGTAACTACCGATTGAACTGCCGCAACCTGCCGGATCAAAACTCAGGCCCCGCATTTGCAGCATCGTCCTGATATGCCAGATGCGGTGCCGCCACAACAAGCGGCCCGATGCAAACTAAATCTCCAGTATTACAAAACACTTTCGTTCTCTCCGCAGGGCACTCTGGTAATCGGGCGCCTCGCCGATGGTGGGGAGAGTAGTTGACGAGAAGAACCTTTTCACGACTTGAACTATTCTCTTCGCTTCTTATGTACTGTAAATGCCATCTGTCGGCTTGGAAGAATTCTGGAGGCGGCGCTGGGGTTGCTTCGGCCACCGGGAGTGGCAGATGCAAATTTTCGGCTCGGAATCCGCGGCCATGTTCTTATATCTTGAGTAATCGATAGTCATGAAGAGCGGCCCAATGTTTACAGTACTACCTGATGAACACTCAGATTGAAGCAGTTTGATACCTAAAAATAGAGAGATGAGGTCACAAAACGGGGTTAAGCTGCAATGCCACCGAACACAGGGTCTGAGCTGTAAGCTACCGCAGATGCGCATCACGGTACTGGTGGGCGCCTCAAGTCCGGCCCCCCCGCGGTCGGTTCTGTTGAATTGGAGGCATGTTGGAACACCAGGGCTCCAAGAAGTCACGTGTGAAACAGGGGGTTGTCGGGAACGACTCGGAAAGGGCTCGCCGAGCCCCCGGCCGGCTAGCTCGTATTAGGAAGCAAGGGAAAGCTATACCTCCCTGACCTCAAGGGGCGGGAGCTACAGTCAACAGATACACAATACACACACATGTTCAAGGTCATCAAATGGTCATGTACCTTCTCCAAAAAATTTTTTCCATTAACTTACTAAGGAAAGTTGCCCGCAAAAATACACTGCATAGACTGGATTTTTAGTGTAAGTCAATGTACCTAAATTTGTCGAGTCAACGACTTTTTGCTTGGTCAGTCGCCCCCCCGTGAGGGACTCACGGGGGGTTGAGCTGAAGTGAAATGACGAGACCCCCCTAGTAGTAGCAACCACTTGCCTTTCTGTCATCTTTCCAGCGAGGGAGTGAGGGAATTCTGACCGGGCAAACCAATCGCCCGAGATTAGCTACAGACGCCTGGAATTATACGCTAGAGGGGGCTGGTCTGTGATGGGTGGCATCGCTATCCGATCTAGGTATCCCTTTGAGTGCCGTAAGACTACACTTGCGCTAGTGACCGGGGCCTGGACCAACAAAAATGACACAAATGAAAGGTACCTCTGCCCCCACCTATTTTAGGTGGTGATAGAAGTCCCAGCAATTTCCCTTGTTGGAAGGTAGAAGCACACACTAGATAGGACATATAGTTATCTTCAATTATCATGACCTTTGGCCAGTTTTGATGGCATCCTTCTTGTGATTTAATTTGATATAACGAGCCTTTATTTGGCTGTCTTTTCCTTCTTTTGACAACCCTTCTTTTCTTGTTTTCCAGCGGCCCTCCAAGGCTCCCTCAAATGTCACTCTTTCAGTCACCTTCACAAATCAAGATTCTAGATGCAGATGCTTCATTGGAGTTCGCACAAACACATATAATTTCTCTACATAGTCTCTTCTATGTGGCAGTACACCCCAATTGATCGTCACCCCAAGTATGGAAGACATTCAGCCAGTGACCGACTTCGTGGGTTGTGATGCGGCCCAGGTTGCATGGGGCATTTGCAGTGCCCACGGTCTCGAATGCTGTATGAGTGATTGTTGAGACCGTATGACTAAGATGGTCCGATCTACTAGTGGTAGAGATGAGGATACTATGTAATGAGCTGTGCTCCTAACAGACACATGTAACTTAGACCTTTTCAATATCACCTGCAACCTTTTCGTTTTATCAGTGATAACCACTTCGTCACTCTCAGGAGGACCACCTGGAAAGTCAGTATGTGACGCCATCAGAGGCTTGAAGTTTATCGACGCAGGAATTCTTTCTTGGAAAGAACTGAGAGCTTATAAATCGACCATGAAGTTGTTGCGGACTTCCGACCTCAGTACCTCCATCAAAATTGTGGTGGCGTTCCTGTCCGACCACCCTCCCAATCGAACCTCGACTCTCGGATGCCGCGGCTGTACGTAGGATGGCGGTCAAATTGCGCATAGTTATCGCTAAGACTACAAACTACAAACAGATAGGACAAGTATTACATCATTTCAGGCTACCCTCTGGGTTGTTCTCGATCGCCCGGTGGGAATGACGGCACCTGAGTTCCAAAAATTACTTGCATGCCATTCCATCTCGACGCCTAAGTTTTAAAGTGCTCGAGGTTGGACGAAACTCTGCCAATCAGCCGCCGCCAAAGCTATTAGAGTAGCTAGATCGAATGGGCCGTAGTTCAGCTGCCGTGCAGCAACAATTCAGTATAAGGTCACTTGCCTAGCCATGCTATCATTTGCCAGTCTGCTTTCTAGCCTTAGCGCTTTAGAGTGCGAGCTGAATCTACGGCGCCGTTTGAGCGATGCCACTCCAAACTCAACTGAACTTAGCGGCGGCTGCCGCTGTGCTTTTTAGACAGGTACCTCATAGAGTTCGCGAACGGCGAGACCCGTGCGACGTCTCCAAGTCGGTGCAATCCAGACGCTGAAGGGGACAGGCACCATGTCCGTCTGAAAACACGAATGCGGATGCGATGTGTGGCCTCATCTGTCGAATCTGACGAAATTGCGATCCAGCGGCTTGAATCACATGCTCGAGTAGATTTCGACATTCACGTCACGACGAGCAAATGCTCGCAACGGGAAGAGTTTACCGGAAACCTACGTTTGCTCCCCTGGTATTGAAGGAAGCGAGGTCGGTCGTTTCGCATAAGATCTCTGGATATCAGTAGGACAAACTCCAACAGGCAGAGTCAGTGTTGTCGGTATATGCGGTCCATGCGGCTCATATGAAGGCTCATTCAATACCTAGAAGAGAAAATAGGCCCTCGGTGGGAGGGGATAGTACTGAGGCAAAGGTCTCGATCAGCAACGCAGAAGACAATAGAGGAGGCACGGCAAATACGAAGTGTTGAAGATTGATTAAGGTTTGGATACACTTGACTCAGTCACACCTGAACGTAAACCTCGCCCACCGGCAGTGTTCCCTGCGCCCTTACATTTTGCGTGCATATGCAGGAAGGCAAACACAGGCATGTGCGCCCTGATGTAGCGTGGCTTGCTGGTATGCCTGGTTGGAGGGTGATCCAATGTCTCACGACGACTTTCGAACTGGTAGGCTTTGGTATTCCTCAATCGACCGTTCGACATCATTGCTGTAGGGGAATACAGGGATGCTGGACCAATCCAGATGCGTAAAAGTCCACTTTCAGTGAAAGTGGGAGGTACCATAAGGATGTAGTCTGTCAGTAAATCCAGGATATAACATAATACATGTCAAATTTTAAGATTGGTACGGGCAGGCCAAGGTCTCCTGCTATCCATCAGTTGAGAGTGAACACGCTGTAGGGTCACATCCAACTTGTCCCGTTTTTAGCCTAGATAGCATCCCATGTTGTCGTCTTAACCTCGTGTCGTTCTCTCACATACGTGCCCTCTTCCACTCGCACCTGCACATCGGTCCGCACGCGGACGCCCTTGTTCACATCGTCCAGCTCCACAAACTCGGCGGTCGAATCACCCGCCGACACCATGGCCCGGCCACTCGCACCATCGCTCTCGCGGTCGATGGCGCTAGTCTGCTTGATGTACCCGCTGGCGCCGGGCCAGTCGCTGTGGGACTGGGGGCCGGTACCCGTATGTGGCGTCCTCTCATTGGTGCTCTCGAGGCGGCTGCGGAAACCGAGCTTGTACGAGATGAGGCGGAGGAGTGGTTGGAGGGCTGGGAAGCAGCCGCACCAGAGGCCGACGTGGACTTCGAGGACGTTCCAGGGGCCGACGCGGATCATCTTGTAAGTGCTGTGAGTTCAAGTTAGCCATGTCTAGTAACTACGTAAGAGAGAGAAAGACGAACGCGTTGGTGGCAAAGTCGGTGGTGACGATGAAGCCAAATCGGAGGACTCCTGTTATAATAGCAAAGAGACTGACGCAGAAGACGAGAACGACCTTGACGGCCTTGGAGCTAAACGTCATCTGATTATGGATGACCCAGATGGGGAGGCCAAAGAGGGCCAGATCAATACAGATGCCCACAATAGAGTGCGCCCACGCCATGTAGACCTGCCTATCGTTGCTAATGCAGTCACGATCGGGCTTAGCAGCATTGAAGAGGTCCCTGATGGGTCTGCATACAGTAAGGAAGAAGAAGAATGCGGCTAAGGTGATAGCAACAATAACGAAGCCCACGCCCCAGATATATCGCATATAAATGCCTAATTATGACTGTTAGTTCGCTGATCAACAATAACTATGTATCTTCGTTTCTAGAAAATACGCACGGCCTCTGCTTAGACGGGGTAGGAAGGCTAGAATAGAGAGTCGAACGAAGCCACAGCTAAGGAAGAAGATGAGTTGGTTGATAGGCAATATCTAAGTCCATCCTCGTATTAGCCAAATGTTCTCAGGATGTTTGCCTGATGAGCTATCCAGTACCGAAAAGAAGGCAACGATCTGCTCGTCGGAGAGCTGGTCCATCGGTGTCCCTGCTCCATTGTGAACTCCAACGATTTCCAAAGCTGATAAGGCAACGGCGAGGCCCTAGTAAGGAATATTCAGTTTCCAACTTGTCTGAGCCACAGATGTTCTAGAGCAGCCCACTCACGAAAGCGATAACAGCTATGAGGTCGTCTAGTCCTAGTGCTTTGGTCATCAACCCGCGGGCGTGCAGTCGTAAAGTCATAATAATTGTCGTGATGATAATGAGGGCGATGTTGAGGTCACGCATGACATGGCCCTGGGACTCAATCAGTTCGCCTGACTCTTTGGGAGAATCCATCTTGTCGTCGTCGTTGCTGTCGTCGTTCTCGTGGTCGTGGAATGGCGAGAGGTGCCCAGCCAGGCTCGCGGGACAATGTCCTTGGCTCAGCAGGCAGGGCGGGGGTTGTTTACCAGGGACTCGAGCAAAGCAAGTTGGTATCAATAAAGTTCAAACTTGCGAATGGTGTTGTTGGAGAAGGGGACGGGGAGGGAATGCAGATCTATTATGGCCTTAAACACACCCCCGAACTTGATCTAGACAATCAACACAGGACGCTGGTTCCAAGACGCGAGCATGACTAGCATCCCAATGATAGCGGGTGCGGGGAGCCCCCCTTCCCCCCCAAGCCGCCGCCGACTGAGAACGGCATACAAGTGTGCGTGCTATGGCGTTTGAAATATCCTATCCACTAGTCCGTATTGGCTAGTCTGGCACGACTAGGGAGCGAGGCAAAGCCAAGGAGCAACCGCGTCGACGCCACATCCAAGAACGTCTCTCACGACGAACCCAAGTGCATGAAACAGCAAATGGGGAATCGGATAGCGTCTAGCTTTGTATGTGTGGTCGGGCGGATAGTGTTGTGGGTGCTCTATGGCTCGGCGAGGCTATTGATGAGACTTTCTTGGGAATGAGGAGAACCTTGTCATGGGCATAATTTCTTGGCTTCTTCCATCCTCTCAATCCCCCTTACAAGAGATGTCACCGTTATGGCCAGGGTAGTCGCTTGGCTCGATGAAGAGGCTTCAGAAGTGGAACGCCCTCAGACCGCAAAAAGAAAAGCGGCCAACCGTTCAGGGGTGTGAGGCAAGAGTCGTTGGAAGGCTCTATAGTTCCGGGAATAAGTTGAAAGGGGAGGAAAGTGAGGGGGTTGGCCAAACCCAGCCAGATTGGACATGGACACGATGGGCAATGAGACGAAGGGCGAGCATTGATTGACCAACGGAAACCCAGTTGGATGATGACGGAGTGGCCAAGGAGACGAAGGGGTAGATCAAGACTGATCAGGCATTCCGGACGGTTGATTGGCGGTTGGTTGGGGGGGGGGAGGGGGGAGTGCCCCCCCAACCCATAAATCGAGGGTGGGGCATAAGACCTTTCATAACTTCGTTCCTCGTTCCTCAAGGCACAATGGATGCACAGTATCAAGTTGGTGCTCTGTGGCCGTGCGGTATCGACCCTTTCGACGCACTACCACGCAATGGAGTCCCTCCGAGGTGCCCCATCACGGAGCATATGGGGATGGCATTTCGCATGTGAAGTGGCGCTCTAATACGAGTCATTTCGTCGCCGTTTTGCCAAGCCACTGCCAGACAGGCCGAGTTCTGCTCCGATCCCTGTAGCAGGTGCCCTCAGCCTCGCGTGCGATAATTGGACGGCTGATCCGGATCGCTTTCCGAGCAAATATGCGACTGGTTGGCGTTACTGGCTATGTCACCGTCTAATTGCCCCCTATGTCTTAATGGTGGCTTGGAAGCAACTGGTAGTGTCCCTAGGGCTGTCGAAGACGTGGGTCTCACCTCTTTGCGGTGCGAGTAGAACGGACTGGGCGCCATATGATCGGATGCATAGCCAGCAGCGTGATTGCTACGATGAGTGGACAGGTTTGATATGTTTCATTATTTAGTTAAGAACCGTCCCATGCCAGCGGGAGGGTGAGAACTAGGGCGGGGTTAATACGAGCAAATGGCTCAGAATTACAAAAGGAAACCTAAGACGACTAGGAAGCCGTAACAGTTTTTATGCTTGACAGTGGAACGACAGGCGTCTGGTGAGCACGTTGGGTGTTACGTCTGATAATAATCAATTGGGTTAATTGTGGTATCCAGAACCGCTCTCCCCTGCAGCTCCCAGGCTCCCGCACGATCCCTCGTCTGATGTCCTGATTCTACGTACAATATTGCAATATCGACCTCTTACTAAGGCTTGCATGAGTGAGAAAACAAGCCGGTCAAAGGATGTCACCAGTTCAAGCGAAGCGGATAAGTTGGTGGTGCCCCTGCACTGCTGTCAGCAAAGGGCTATTATTATTGTCTGCCCTAGAAATTAGGTGTTGCCTATTGTTGCCTGACTCGGAGTTTGCCGCATCCGATATTAGGCCGTCGTCCCAACAGTAGACTGGAAATACAGCCACCACACCAACGCTAACCCATTGCTGGGGCAGAGGGTTAAATCATTTGCTTGGGCTGTGCGGGCTTGTCTTGGGTGACAAGCTTATATGATCCATCATAAGCCAGCGCAAGCCATGTATCTACGCCAGTGGCGCTGATGGAGAGGGAGTGGTTCGTTGGTGCTGGGCCCATCTTAGAAGACGACGACGACGACGACGACGACGCCCTACGTATGTAGTACTTGACATTATCCGGATGAGAGCAAACCTACTCCCAGATACTCAAGCATCTGCCTTCTCAAGCCTCTATTATTTTCTCTTTCTCGTCCCCAAGTCCGTTTCTTCACGCATAAGCTGGGCCGGCAGAAGCCGACAAGACACGCTCACTCTCACAGGCACAACCCCCCCTCTCCCCTTCCGGCCTTCCCCTTCCGGCAAGGTCCGGGCAGCCACTGACGGTAGTTTGCCTTACACTTCCTTAGCAGCGAAAACTTGCCATTTGTTCGATCAGCGCATCAATCTGCTCCTGCTTTTTTTGTGCCTTTGCTTCAGCGACGTCGGCAAGTGTGTTGAGTTTGCCCGCGAGCTTGTAGTCCTGCTTGCGGAGCCTGTCGAGGTCCTTCTGGGTAACTTCGTCGTCATCGTCGTCGTCGTCCGAGACCACCTTGGTGGATGGCGAAGATAATACCGCCTTGCAAAGGAGGACAGAAAAGGAATCAGAAACAGTCACACATCTGACCCTAATCAGGCACCACACCCAAGACTCCTGTCAAACAATCAACGTCCGTCAAGATGGGGTGAATTGAGTCGTCTGTTGAGCTATTCTGACAGCAAAAAGAGGGATTTTTTTGCTTCTTTGTATACAGGGAATTCCAGACAATAGAGGTGGCAATTTGGCTGACGGATTGCCTGGGAGGGGAAGAGTGGCTATACCAACGGCCTGGAGGCCTCTGGGCCCTCCTGAGGCCCTCCCTTGACAACTCCCTCCGGGATGTTATCCACGTCATAATACCGGCTTCTGGGGCTTCATGAGTACAGGATTATCTCTTCACTGGTCCCCCGGCTGCCGCTATCAAGGGCTGCGGCCGGTGTCATGGCTTCAACGGATCGGATTACCGGAAGCTCGTGGGTCGGCGTCTTCGATAAGTCCTCATGGTTGACATACCCACGTCGATTGTACTTGGGGGTCGTCGTCGAAATGAGGCCGAGCCTATTCAGAGTGCGCTCAAAGAGTTGCTTCAAGCAAGGGATGCATGCAGCTATAATTCTGCGTGGTATGTGTTAGTTATGTTTGCGCAAACTGACCAGGATAAGTCCGAGGTGCTGGGCCAAGCCGAGTCGCCATTCGCCATTCGCAAGTGATGACTCACGCGAACTGCGTCTCCAAGATGCTCCAAAAAGTTATCCCCACCATGCCAACCAGCGTGTCGCCTGCAGCCTTCGTCAACGTTCAGTGTCCTCGAAGTAAAATCCGAGTAACCCACCAGTGGCGCCATAGTTGCGTGCAACCGTTGTCCTATAGATCGAAGCACAGCTGGCAACGAGCCCCAACCCCATAATAAATCCGATAGCAAATCTCTCCCTCGTCGGCCTCCGAATATGCATAATAAATGTTAACGGTAGTAGCGATAGAATCACATCCGTGAGGATCGTCAACGCCGCAGTGAAGTAGAGACTCGTCTGCACCGCCTCCGGTATGCACACATGGCTCGGAATGGCCTTGTCCCAGACCGCAGCAAGGGGCTTACACAGCGAGAGTTGGAATGAGTTTATGGTGATGGCAATAAGGACTTGGGTAATCACCATGCCGTAGAGGAAGAAGGCCCAGGGCCTGTTGTCGCGCTGGATGCGGACAAGCAAAAGGGCGATGCTGATCTTGGCACAAGCGAGGGCCCAGGCGAACGGGGGCTGACTAATGAAGAGGAACTTTTCAGCTTGGACTCTCTCGTTCGGCGGGACGTAGTAGTTGTGTCGACCGAGGCCGTGACTGACGCTGATGCACGTTAGGATCCAATTTACGGTGGAGAAGACCTGAGCTGGGTGTTTAACATTAGGTGATCGACTGAATAGCACGATTTGACGGGTCCCCACCATTGCTGCCATAATGAAGTAGTCATCCCACCAAAGGCGTGATACAGGAATCGTGCGGCTGTAGATGCGAATTGCGACCAGGAGAAGAGATATGCCCTGCAGAACTGTAGTTCCCGCGACCAAACCTATGCCTTTGGACACATCTGGACCTGGGACCGGAAGTTCAGCAGAACTCATGATGATCGTAAAAGATCTCCAAACGTAGATGCAAAGCGTGACGTGTTTGGCGAATCTAACAGATCTCAATTCTGGGCGTTCGTCATGGAAAGCCCTACAAGAGAGAAGAGACTGAAGGCACGACAACGGCAACAGACGAACCTGTCATGTATTTGGTGTCTTGGTCTCAACGGCCACAGCAGTCATAAGGAAAAGTCCGCGCTAATCATGACCCAGGAATTGAGTTAAGGCGCAATCAGCAGGGAGGGCGACAAGGGATTCATTGGGCAGAGGGTTAAGGTGAAAGCCTCAATTGAGCTCTGATCGCAATATGAGACGTCAGACGCCACAGTTTTTATGGATGTTCGCATTCGCGTTCATCCTTAGCAAGTTTGGGCCAACGCCAGTTGATCAAGCGTTCCATGAGTGGCGTCGGGCCGGGGGGTACCCGCATGTGACAATTTGGGAAGCCAACGACGCACATGGAGGGACATTCATTACCTGTCATTCGGTTGCCGACTCTTGGTATATCGAGAGTTCGCCATTTGCGGAACTTGCCGCAAGGCTGATGGTGGTTCATGAATACAAGCTACTTAAGAGCAAGCTGCTGACTGAGACCAAGTGCAGGAGCGACTAACGGACGCCACCCACAGCGCCTATTTGTGGGGGAAACCGCCAGCATGGTAATTAATGGCTGCGAGAACAAGGCATGAAAATGCATGATCAGCGACATTGGGCTCCCCCGCCATTTGTAGTGGACATTTGATCCTCTTAGCGTTAGCATAGCCTGCATCCGAGCTATAGTGGGCTAATTCAAACTTTAGCCACACACACTCACAACCTAGCCACCTACTTAGTAACTAGCCCTTCTAAACGAACTTTCGTGGCAGTTAATGGCAGGTGACGGCTTGTCACTGGATTCAGTTCTTTCACTAGAATCATGCAATTTTGTTGTCGAGACCTCAGCGGAGCTAGACTGTCTAAATGCCTGTGAAGCGCGGTGACATACCGGGCGCCACTGCTTTGAAGCGCGCCACCTCGATGCGTTTGCTCCGGAAACGTGGAGCCTGGAATACGGAGGCTTATTTCCTACACTCTGTGTGCGTGTAATCCCAGCGCGCGATCATCAGCTCGGAATTGGCGCCGTTCGAGTTGATGGCGCAGGCTCTCGGGCATCTCGAGAAGGCGGCCAAGCTTTTTCGTCGTATGGACGACATCAGATGTCTGGCCTTGAAGTGCCTCGTAGTAGTCGAACAATCCTGAGCGACTGTAACGCCGAGCGATATGATCCCAACTACGCTTCCAGCAACGGACAATGGGTCTGACATTGTGGCGCACAAGGGAGCAGCTCGCCACGAGTGGTAGCTTCACAGGGCTGGGGAGCGGGGCTAACTTGTCGGCAAATCCCCGTGACTGGTGCCCTTTGATGTGGCCTTAGGCCATGGTACAGGCTATGGTAACTGACAGCAGCTGCGCTAGTCACCAGTCCCAGGCCACCCAGCCTCCGTCTCGTATCAGCTTTGTCATCTCTCAAGGATCATCTCAACCTTCGTCTCGCCTCGGTCCCTCATGGCTCATATGCTCTTAGACGATACAGTCATGGCATTTTGTGTTGGATTGTGACCCTGTATTACGAAACCTCTGATAGATCGATATCCTGACCTTAGTCAGAGGGGGCGTGAGATGACATAAAACCCCTCTCAAGAAAAGAGGGGGCCGGAGCATCCTTGATCAAGAAAATAATCATCGTTGGTCTCCACACCCGATTGAACACTTATCCCCTGATCGAATTGACTGCGACGGATCAAACATTTTGTTAAATCGTTATCTTATTACGGGTAGAGGCATCATCGCTCAAGCTTATGTTAACTTGTGAGAAATTCATATTGAGCATAAAAGCTGTGTGCATGACACTAATGTCGGAGCCTAACGGAAGGGTTTCTGTCTGATGGTACTCTATACTGTATTCTCTCTCGACTTTTAACGGTAGTTAGGTGACGGGGTTTCGATTCGTCAGAGTGCAGGGCTTGGCTACGGGCTGCACACCTCTACCACCAATAGGACCAGGACACATCGAAAGTGAGACCGGACTATGGCTCAATGCCCAAGAGATTCGGAGCACCCATTTTCATGAAATGTGAGCTTGGGCTTCAACAAACAATCCCTCGGTCGCACCTTCATAAGACCCTTAGGCAAAGTTCAACCCAACCAATGAGTTTTGAAATAGCAAACGCTTCATCGTTAAGAGACATGGAAGCTGACAATAGCCGCTAGGCAAATATCTCCAGACCAAGAATAACCCCAAGGGGCGTGTGGCCTACCCCGCACTTGCTTGTGCGACCCGGGGAGGATTCTAGCTCAGACAGATCTGCGAAAGCAGGCTCCAAGTGCAGGCCCACTTGAGCTAGAGCCCTCGCAGGCAGGTTAGCTTCATCATTTTCTGCTTAGTCCACAAGCTGGCACCTGCTCTCCGCAGGCGCAGATCTGTCCATGCTATGTTCTAAACTGCCCAGTGGCTTCAGCTGACAAGGGATGTATGCACACACGGGAAGAATAGCGGTTCAGGAGGAAAGGGTCCGACTACAGAACTAGGGCGTGGGCGACCGCGGACCCATGAGAGATGCAAGTTGGTAGTCACACTGGAGCCCGTTTAAGCTTGCACCCGCTCACACATGCGGCCGACAACTAGTAGTGCCTTTGGCTACCCAGCCTAAGCTTCGCGCTTTGCTCGAGCCGTCTCTCCGGCCGTCTCAACCTAGTTGACGCCTCTCTCCGCTTTAATCCTTTTCGCAGCGGATCCATCAGACAGAAACAAGCCCCTCGCTTCCATAGGACGCCTGCGCTTGATTCATGACTGCGGAAGGAGGATTGCCGCATGTAACCTAATACTACTACTACTGTACTGAGGGTCGCTTGTATTTTAATAAAAATATTGATTTATCTCTCTTCAAACTTAGATATCCGCCACGTAATTGGTGTCAGGGGGCACGACTCAGTTCCTGGTCCAGTCAATCCGGGTCATATCAACTTCGACCCCAGCAAACTTAGAAGATGTCATGCCTCACAAGTGTGCCGGCGCTCTGAAGCTATATGACTGCTAAGAATAAAGAAAGATCTAGAGGTTTTGCGGGGATGGTTCCAACTAATGAGGACGGGTCAGTATGGACGGACTGCTGGATTCATGGGGCTAGTCAGGAGCTTGAATGCTCCTCGGAGACGCGCTCCAAGGACCCATGCACAGCGGTAGTTGAGGCGTTTGTCCGATCCAACGTAGCTAGTTGTCCAAACCTCGGATTGGTGCGACTGAGTCCAATCCCTCTCCCTGGAGTACACAGGCAAGGGGCTGGAATGTCCCGGCTTTCGACCTATCTTCACTAGAACACATGTCCTGGCGCATGTGGACATTAGGTAATCGGTGTTCTCGAACGAGAAGTCTCCTTACCCAATATTTCCCCGCAAGTTGCACTTGTAACGATCGCAATAACAAGTACGCTGGCAATAAGTCTCTAAAAGGAGCAGAAGCTATCTTCAAACTGGCGCCATCTCCGCACTACCCTTCGGCCGAGCCCAAGCCGAAACCCTAGCGGCTTCATGGCGCCAGCCAGTGCGTGCGCTAGCATCGAGCGGCTGAACGTCGAGACTCGCTCTTGGAGGACAATCGAAAAGGAGGGTCGAAAGGATCACGGGTCATCGTCCACAAAACGCTGACGGGTGATGACGGGTCGAGACCGGGCCGCTCGTCTCGTCTCATTTGGCGACATAGCCCCGAGTAAGACTTCAATCCGAGTCCCAAAAGTCGCCCCTAAGAAGCGCGAGGATTCATCGCCAGGCTCTTCGAAGGTTCTTCGAAGGTTCTTTCCTCGACTTTCAGCACTGGCGGGTATCCCCGAGCGCTCCGTTGCATCTAGATACTCGCGATGCCCAAATAACCTTTTTGCAGGATCCCGTTGATCATGCCTCTTAGCGCCCCCTTAGGTCTTCTCTCCATAAAGCTAAATACCAGCCACAGGCCCACGGTCACCGAACACTCGGTCTGTGGGCTACCCATCTTTCTCTTCTGCACGTTTCAATCCATACATCTATCGCACTACCGTTACTCTTGTAGCAGCAACAACATTTCCCACATTATGTGAAACATCATCTTCGTTCCTTTGGCGTCCATGATTACTCTCCTGTCCCCTCACTTTGAACCCCAGGAAGTGACCGAACATGACCTCATCATCGCCTCAATCGCCTGGGGATTCACCATCGGCTTCGGCTGGCTGACAACATGGACGGCCATAAAGCAGAGCGCCCACGTCTACAGGCGACGTGGTCGCGCGGTGCTTCGCAACACATACATTTGGATGATATGGTTGGAAATATTGGTGTGCCTCATCTTCGCCATCATCTGCTTCCTGCATTTGCGATTTATCATACCACCAAGGTCAGTACTTAGGCTCCTCGTTGGTTGCAACAATCCAATAATACGTGCTAAACTTTCGAAACTACAGTTTTACGTTCTATTTCACCATCGGTATGCTCTCTTTCGCCATGCTGCGGTTGGATGTGATGCTAATTTCCTATTCCGACAGTGACTACATGGGCCCTTCAAGTACGCTTCTCCTACCCATACACAACGGATTACGATTAACACGAGCCTTCCCAGGTGCAACTTCTACTTCAAATTATTGTCAATCGATGTTCGATTCTTCTTACAGATCAAGAAAGGGCGTGGCGTCTGAAGGTCGGCGTGGCCGTCTTAATTACGGCAGTGAACATATCTGTTTACGCCATTTGGATTTCTGCACGACTGCAGATATCGGAGAGATATGTTTGGATTAATGAATGGTGGGACCGATGCGAGAAAGTCATCTATCTCCTCGTCGATGGAGCGCTTAATTTCTATTTCATCCATATCGTCCGGGTTAACCTGGTCGTCTATGGCCTGACGAAATACAAGAAACTAGTCCATTTCAACATATTCATCATTGGGTTCTCACTCAGCATGGATGTCCTTATCATATCAATGATGAGCTTGAAGAATACTTTTGTGTAGGTGGATCTTGGCCTGCTTCCTGTTGTCTCCCTATGAAGGTTACAGCTAATTGCCTACCATAGTTACATGCAGTTTCATCCCCTCGCATATATCGTCAAACTCAACATCGAAATGTCGATGGCCGACCTCATTGGGAAGGTTGCTCGAGACAAAAGTTGTGGCGTTATTGCTGAGGGCACATTCTCCGGCTCACTCGGGAAAGACGTAACCAACTTGGACAGCAGGTCGGTAATTGTGTCACGAAGCAGGACAGTTTGTGGCGATGAGATAGCTCAAGAGCCGAGAAGGAAGAGTATATCCTCACCCTATTTCTCAGCTTAAGTCTGACGAGCGACGAGCCCGCACTTGAAGGGGGCATACCACTTGGACAGGGTAATCTGAACTTGTATAGACCAGTAGCTTTCATGGTCGGAACAGAGAATCCAACTACAACCGTAACACCTCCCAAATAAGCATGGCGGCCTGATGCCGGAGCTAGACCAATGTTGTGACGAGAAATCAGGCATTCAATCGAGAGATCACATTCCACAGACCGGGGGGTCGCATGACCCAGTAGCAGGCCGTCATGCGCAAGTTTTTATGCGGGTGCCTTAAGGATGCCTCAAGCAAGACAACGGCATTCCCTCAATAGCGCTTAAAACGGCGGCACATGCTGCCAGATTCGGCGGCCCCAACAGTGATTTCTCGACTTAATCTGTAACCGGATATACCGATAGTTTGCTGAGGATATGTGTGGTTCCATAGTTCCGTGAATTAGTTCACATCACGCAGCCCCTTCAATGGGTTGTTATAGTATTTAACCCTTTCAGGTCCACACAGATTAGCCAGGCTCTTGAAGCCTTCAATGAAAGTGTCCATGTCCCAAGTGGGAGAACCTGTTTCCAATCTCCTAAAGTAGGCTTGGAGATGGCTTGAAGCTGGCTCGCTGCGCAACCCTGTCATAATTTGCCCTTTCTTGTTGCGGTTGTTCTGAAACTCCCTCGAATAAAACAGATTGGTTGTTCTCCGCATCTTCGCCAGCACTGACTTGCTCGGTCATGCGTTGGAGACGTCGCCCAAAGTTATGAGTCATGTTCTGAATGGCCCCGTTACACCCTCTGACAACATGGTGAGGAAGCTCAGAGGTGTTACTAAACTAGAAGTTAGTACCTTCATCACAATTTGCAGACGCTCATCATAGTTATGCATAGTCTGGCCTGCAAATCGGGTGTCTCGACTGGGGTGAAAAGGTCTTAAAATATGCGGGGGGGGAGAATTGTTGCTGCTGTGGCTGACGAGACTGTAGCATAACGCTGGCTATTTTGGCTTGGATCTCGTCTATCTCTCTAGTTAATTCACAGGATTCTTAGCATCGATTGCATTCCCAAAGTCAAGTTGAGGACAGAAGTGGACAGAAAGACAGAAGTGGACTGGACATTTGACTGCAACAGGACGTCTGACTAAAACTGGACGTTTGACTAAAACTGGGGCTTTAACTAAATCGGACATTTGACTAAACTGGACAGAAGTGGTCCATACCTGATTCAATACATAAAGTGAGTCACGGCACTCAACGCAAAGTACCTTCCACGCTCAATCACATCATGGGTCGTATTCATCATTATGCAGCCTACTATACTATTGCTAAGTCAGATAACAATGGCCAACCAGTTGTCCTGCTTATCAATACTAGAAAGCTAGGCCCAACATGATATAAATAAGAATCAGGAATAGGAAATAGGTTCAGTTGACCAATCCAGACAAAGGCCAGTCGATTTCAAGACTGATCAAACGTCATACCGCTGTTAATAGGAACAAACTAGGCGCTGCTACCATAAACTTTAATGTTTTAGGATCATGCGGCGAGGGGCAGCAGCTTGAGCAAAATGTCTTTAAGTCTAAAGCCGCACCCACCTATCGATCCCTGTCAATTCTGGTGTGCATCCATATTAAGTCTACGTTATTTTCTCTGCTAAGTCTAATGCATAATGTTTACTCTGCTAGAAGTGTACCTACCCTATACCTATGAGTTCAAATCGGAAGTCTACAAAGACTATACAGATACCACCCGTTGCTAGGAGGGTGCTGTAGGTATTTCTTTGGGCGGCGGAATGGAGAGAAATTGGTCTTATTGTAACTAGGATTCGCTTCTATTGCATAAGGTGACTTGTTCTAGCATCTGATTTTGCTCTCGACGAGACGCACTCGTAAAACCCGGGTAAGGTACGCTGATCATTCCGTCAAGTCAAATTCTACCTCCACATTAGCCAATAGCAGGCAGCATCTTGGGATGTCTGTCTAGGTCGTGTGGAGTGAGCGGTAAGAGTGAGCGATAGCACGTGACTAAGTGGCGATCAGTGTCCGTTTGCGATGCTTTATCAGAGAAGCCCATCTGGAACAAAGCTTTCCCGACGACGGCGGCGACAGGTGTGGCTCACGGAAGACAACTAAAGTTATTCCGGCACCTAAGCGCCTAAATTCTCTATTATAATGAGGATAACGTGCATGATAAGCGAGTGGCTCAGACAAGCGAGTGGCTCACCTAAACACACCTTTACTACCAAATATCAAAATAAAACAACTATAACGCCTAGAATCAATTAAAATCAATCACTACCCCCCTTTTTAGACGCATCTATATCACTTTCACAAGTGCGCGCATTATGCCCGGGTTCCCTGCATCTTCCACATCGCCGTTCCCTCGCCTCCGTCCGCCTCTTCCGACCACTACTTTGCTGCGTTTCCTGCTGTAGCTGATCAGCGATTTCCCTCTAATCTTGTAGCTCCTGCCCCTCAGCTACTGTCATGCTCCCTGAAAGCCGGAGACGTGTTTTTTTTGCCCTGCGCCGCCGGCTAAGTGTCGCATTTGCCTCCCGAAGCTCGTTGACCTCTGCCTTCAACAATGCCACCTGGTGCATTATTCCTCGTGCCCCCTTCGCAAATTGGTCCATAGCAGCTAAAATCGACGTTGGAGAGCATCCCTGATGACGGCTGATTCGGCTTTTGATAAAATCAGTTTGTGAAGTAGCTTCAATTGGGTTGTTTGGGGTCTTTGGAACCCAGATGAGAGGCAGTTCGGAATCCCCCTCCGCAGGCGATGGAGTCCGCAACTTGACATCTAACTGAGAAAGCACACTTTCTGGATCATAGGGAATAAATCCTGTACCTCGAAAACCTCCCTGGATGTTCTTTTCTGACATTGCGCTTTGAAATGCGGCTTGAAATGCAGGAAAGAAGTCAACCTTAGTAATATGGGTAATTCGGGTCTTTACCATATCCTCAATTTGTCGACTGTAGGCCTGCTTGAGCGGCCCAAAGCAGCCAACATCAAGTGGCTGGAGGATATGAGATGAATGTGGCGGCATACAGAGAGTAATGATCTTATTCTCCTTGCAGAATAGCTCGAATTCGGTCGAATGGTGGCTTTCATGCCCATCTAACACAAGAAGGCGATGAGAGCCGGAAGAACGCGCCTTTGAATGCTTGTCGAAGTGCTGGATCCATTCTAGCCCTCTCTCATTTGTTGTCCAGCCGTTATCGGAGGTTGCGATGACCCAGTCTTGAGGCAAGATCCTTTCATCATACCAGGCCGCTAGGTGATATTGACCCGCAACAATGATGAACGGCGGGATCGCCCACCCTTGGGAATTAACGCCTTGGATTACCGTAACCCATTCCCTATCTCCTGGCTGGGCCATTTTTGGTCTTCCACGTCGTTCGGCACTTGTAACGACCATTCCTGTTGAGATAATGCCCATCATAAACCCAGTCTCATCAAAGTTGTAGATGTCTGACTCCTGGATACCGTATTTCGCGATTGTATTTCATACAAGCTGAAACCAGCCTAAAATAATATTCGCATCTTCGCATTGGGCCCTCTGATAGTCATATCTACGCGTAAAACGTGTCTTGAGCTCTGGTTGTCGCCTGACGAAGTTTGAAGCCCAGCGCTTCCCGACCGGAGGCGCGTCGCGGTCGGCGAGCAGTCGATTGGCCATATCTTCCACATCGCGAAGTCGGGGGGGAAATGATCTCGAATCCAGGTCAAGAGCATACTCAACAATTATCTTCTCCTCTAGATTTGACAGTTTTCGCGATTTAGGCGTGCTGTCGCGTCGTGAGGGTGTCCCCTTGAGCCGACGGCTAAGCGTTCTTTGACTGACAGTATAAATCTTAGCGGGGGCTCGTGCGGTTAGGTTTGGGTTGTTATGGATTGCTTGAATAGCTAGGATCAAGCGCCCTTCATTACTAGGTGAACTCATTATTGGTGGTTGGGAAAAGCGTTGTTAAATGTAGGTAGTTGTGTTATTATAGTTGCATGAGCCACTCGCTTGTCTGAGCCACTCGCTTATCATGCACGTTACATTGCAAGCATTGATGATGAGAGCCTCTAACACTCAACGAGGTATCTGATGATTGCTTTCATCCAGTTTTCTTTGATTCAGAAGTGCTATCTTCTAATGTGTCAATGGATTATTTGAAATAGCTAATTCAACTCGCCTGTACTTTAAGTTAACGGTTCCTCCTTGCTTCTATCTATAACATCATTTGTAGAGACTTCGTCATCATCCGGTTCAGCTGGAGGAGGAGTAGGGGGAGGAGGAGTAGGGGGAGGAGGAGTAGTGGGAGGAGGAGTAGTGGGAGGAGGATGAGGGCGGCTTCCTCCTTTAGTGCCACTTTCTCCATTACGGGGGTCTGGCGAGCCCGACATATTGGCAAGTGACGGAGGTGGGAATAGAGATGCAGTGGTGGTGAAGAGGTTGTTGAGGAATCGTTAATTGAGCGACCTGGCCTGGGCATGGCACGAGTCAGCATTCAGTCCCACATGTACAATTCTATAGCGGACCGATAACGTTGAGTCTGGTCTATATATCCAGTCTGCGCGGACACGCTTAGAGGGTTCTGTCCAGGCCCGTACTGGTCGTGATATGTGTAGGGAACACTGGCTTGAGGGGTGGTGATATATGGAAACTGCGTTACCTGAAATTGACCGTGGTGGTAGTTCGCTGTGCGGGCCGTCTCACAGCCACCTGGCTCTTCTTGGGTTAAGGGGCTCGTTTATGCCTTCTCGTTGGCGCTACCATCCATGACACGTCATATACAGACCACTTCTTAACCAGACCGGCACCGTTTGCCTCACAGAACCCCAACATCAAGGAGAGGTTGCAAGACCCCGTACTTTACAATCTCTGGTCATCGGAGATGGTGGATGCAGCGAGAGCAAACCTGGTGGCCAGGGAGTAGTTCAACTTGAATGCATTCATGCGGGCTGGTTGTCAACCCACCCAAAACGACATTGTTGGCAAGGCAAGGCACTCACACTCCGCTCTACGGATGCCACCCATCTGGGCGAATGCGGACTGAGGATGGGTTACCTTACTTGCTTGCGGCGATTTTGCAGAGGGTTTGCATTCTATAGCTAAATACCGAAGAGGTCAGTTGATTATACAAAGACGACTAGTTGAACGACAAAGGTTTTCAATATAGCGCTCATAACATCTTTCCCGAGCTCAGTGTACTGCACAGACTAGCAAGAGAAAGGGATTTTTTTTCCCCATTGATACCGTGGATTTAGGCAGGCTCATGATGACAATATCTAGCGATTTAGTTCGCACCCTTTTCAGTTCTCTTGTTGCAATTTACCCCTCTTCCTCACGTTCCGGGTACTGCCAAGAGATAAGAGAATACGTTGTTTCAATAGTAGCAACTAGAGAGATTCGACATCTGACACTGCTTCTCCCACGTATCCTTTCCAAATCTTTTCTCCGTCAGCTCCCTGGCCCCTTGAAGTGCTAGTAGTCCCCTAAGGTCTTTCAGAGACGCCCAGGTTGTTGCCCAGACCACCTTGAATGTCAATTCACCAGTCGATCTGATTTGAACGTCTGCTAGGCTCGAAATCAAGTAGTCCTGATTACTAGAATGCTTGATCACTATAAGCGACCGTGGCTTACGATACTACGATTCATGGACGCACCCAGAAGGTTTTTGTCTCTCAGGCGCTGAGACCGATGTCGCGCTTTACATGACTCCTGGATATCAGCCGGCCGGTGGCGTTAGGATCGGCATCTGTCACTTTCACATGACTTCCGCCGTCAACAATGCATCAGTGCCGTTGCTGCGCCAGTGGTGCATAGGCCAGGAGGGGATAGGTCACTTTAACCACATGAAAGACCAACACCGCGTGTGATAACAATTAGTATCAGTAGCTATTCTACCAGTTGTGCCAGTAGCATCTTGTATTCAAAGTAATAGACGCTGCCCAAGACATTATGCTTTCGCACCACAGAAATCTGGAAATACACTAAAACCCTAGCGCTCATTGCTCTCGCTATAGCGACGGTCAGCGTTTTACTCATTCTTGATTGAGTAATCTATGTGCGGGGTTCTAGTTTTTGATGGGGTGGCCTGCTTTTTAAGAGGTAAAATCGCAGTATGGAATTAAATTACGCTGTAGAGTATTGGTTAAAGAGATGCTAGAAATGTCCCGCTTAAAAATAGAAATTATGGCAAAGTGTACCCGAAGAAGCAAAAGAAGTGACGAGTGAAAAGGAGCATGTTGCGAGCCCCTTCCCTCGTTCTCAAGGAGAGCCTGAAATATCTTGGTTGAGTCATATTCGGCGCCTTTGTGCCAGATTGTCTCTCCAGCTTGGTTTGCCTTGGCTGTAGAACCACCGTGCTGTACCAACACTCGGAGCATATTCTCATTGAAATTGCCATAACAAATGATAACTGGTATGTCTCCGTGCTCATCCGCCGTGTTTGGATCACAACCTGACTCGAGAAGGAGGGCCAAGACGTCCAATGATTCTGGTCATTTGTGAATTCTTGGCTTGATCATTTCACGGTTGTTTTTCTCCAGCGTGATTAAATTAAGGACTTCGTTTGACTATTAGTTTGTAGCCGTCTCTTGTATTACTGTCTGAAGTGTTCTATCCACTCAGCTCCACGGTGAACCTGATTGCCATGCATCACTCCCAGACTTGTACTTGTCTGAGTGAGACCAAGGTGTTACGATATTTCCTGCAACCTCGTCCTCTATCGTTTCAGTGATTGTACACCGCCCTTCAACAACACTGGAATGCATCCTTGAGAGTTGAGAGCATCTACAGCAAATGAAGAGCCTTTGGCAAATAGACTCATCCTTGGATGCACGGAAATCAGCAAGGGAGCACTACCCTAGAGCCACTCTGAGGACGTGCGGAATACGACGCAGCAATTGGCGTCATCTATTGTTCGCCACACAACACTTCTAAAGTGATCCAATATCAGCCTCTTTGGTATAACCATTGATATGTTTATGCGTGCGAGCCGTCACATCTCCTTGTCCTTGATAAGTGAGCTGTGTTTTGAGAGAAAACAGCGATTCTTCAGCGAGCCTGACATATAACCACAGCTAGATCATTCGCAGTACTTACTACAAGAGGGCCTATAGTTGGGCGAACCCGTCGTAGCACCCTATAAGGCACCCACTACCCAATGCCACTATATGGCATCCAAATCTCGTGCAATCGATATAATATGGGGGCCAGCTTGACGGCGCTCCTCTCCCAGCACCCTCTTGGTCGTCTCCGTCACTGAAGAAGGCACTGAAAAGAACCCTAGGGAAAATAGAGGCCCAGCTGTGTGAGGGACAAAGTGTGTCGAGAGGGATAAGGGACAGAGGGTCAAATTGACAGCTGAAGCGCTGCTAATCTGAAGTCTGAGAAGTATGGGTCAAAGAGATCAATCTGGTTAAATGGTTTATATCAAGACGTGGCTGCAAATCAAGCCCTTAATCTGTCAAATTTTATCTAGAAAAGGCGGGTGTTGTTGCTATCTTCCTGACTGAGCTTGTCAGGGATCCAGCTCCCTTTTCACCTTAGCCTAGGCTAACCCAATTGTTGAAATGGGACTAGCGAATGAAAACACAAGAGCGCAGTACTTTATCCGGACCTCCTTTTTAGCTCGCCCCGACACAGTATTCCCACTTAGCTGTCGTATGTATAGCAGAACCTCCCGCTCTGGACCCACATGATATTTTCGACGGCCTGGCTTTCGTCAATGAAATCTTCTATCATGGGCACCTCGTCCTGTAGTGTTGCCTCGGTAGCTGCGTCATCCTGGTATCTATTGCCTCCATACTCAGTTTGCCTCGAACTGTTAACTGACTGCCACTCCCACCAAATTCGATCAATGTTACCATGGTGGAGATAGAAAATGGGATCTAGCTTCCTTAGATTTCTCAATGATTCACTCATAAAAGGGGAAGGCACTTACCATTGGGAGAATAGTTCTGCAACATATCACCACCAAGACCTATGGTTGCAGTTAGAGAGATTGCATAATGGGAATAACTGCAAGCTAACCTCCGTGAGCGCTTCTGTGGAGTCCATTTTCCAATGCAGGGCGGAAAAGCGAGTATAAACCAATATCCAGTGTTTCATTCACCAGCCCAGGGGACGCATATTCCTCGAAAACGGATGCCGTGAAAGAACGTTGGAGGCAGTGATCATTTGGAGTTGAGACCTGCAAGTCTTTGAATGGGCCGTCTGTGACACATCCAGTGGAAGAATCTCCGTCTCCTCCGAACCCAAGTTCCGCGTCAAATACAGCCGACGAGAAAGGGTCTTGATAATCGAGACTCCAGTCCCAGTATGTTGCGTATCCGGTGTAGTTACACTCATCTCGCAGAGCGTCCTCATACAGTTGGATGAACCACCTGTGCCAAGGGAGGAATACGCCTACCAAGTGGACTGAGCAACAGCTGTTAGCAGAAGTCAATCATTTGTTGTCCAACTGCAACGTACTTTCCAGGTCCAGCTGACGATGCAGATTGGGAAAATCATCGAACAACGAAGTAGAGTTCGAGTTCGATAATCGAGAAGGCGTAGTCTTGAGGCATTGCACAGCCTCAAGGTAGTTCGACTTTTCAGAGTCAGTCAATGAGCGCCATTCCTTACGAACAGCAGGATCTTCGCAGGTTGTCTGGCGCTTAATGGCTAAGGCGTTGCAAAGGGTTAGGAAAATTGGGAGAAGCTTGAATATCTTCATATCTGAGAGGAACGACTGAAATACTCAGTGGGTAATTGTTTGGTAGGTGGGAGTTTAGATCGAGTGATGTTCAGCTATCAGGCTTGACGATTTCATTACCTTTATCCTTTTCCTTGACCCCTGCTCTTTCTCGTCGGCGGTGTATTATGATCATTACTCACATCCTCAAGAATCAATGTCCACGTCATTTTCCAATATCCGCGTCATCTTCCAATGTCCACGTCATCTTTCAGGAACTGAAGGAAAGGGCTTTTACTGCATGCATGAGATATACACACTGTGAAAGAGGCAGAAAGATGTATGGAGAGTGGCTCATGTCGCTGACGCGTCTCGGCTCCATTACGAGCTCACCCTCAGGTTCCTTTAGATCAAGGCATGGCGTAGCGTGAGCCCATCTGCTAGGGTCTGCATATCTCAAAATCGATATTCTTGTCGGAAACAGTTAGACCTACGGAAAACCCCTGGCCAATACATCACGCCTGCATCGTTCTCATTACTCACGTTTTCAAGAGTCAATGGCAATGTAGTATCTCAGGTAAGGCAATCATTGAGCAGGGAAACATACAGGGACGGGGAGAGAAAAATGCTGTCTTAAGTTGGTTTAGAGAGATCTTACAGGAAATGACTGATATTACATTTAAGCGTTACAAGCGAAGCCTAGTAATTCAACGCTTGGAGAAACTAAAGAACCTTATTAAAGAATTTCCTTAATACTAAGGTTAGATTTTAGGAAACATTGTTGGCTTAAACTACGTCCCTATGGCATTCGGCACTTTAGGTAAAAGGGGACTCATGCCCCTGTCAATCCCCTTTCACCTGAAAGCGGGAGCTCCCGCAGCATCCGGTGGCCCGCCTCATCTTTAACTACAAAGCGAATGCCCCTGAAACCCCCGCTTTAATCTGAAATGATGGAAAAATGTGAGACTCGAGTCTAGCCACGCTATTGGCAATATTCCCCCTCTGTAATCGACATTCTGATGATGAGCAATTCTATTCGAACCAGATGCGAGATACGGAGGAGAACGAGACGACTCCATGGCTGCTATATACAGGCTGGCCGGAGTTATTCCGCAGTTGACCACTTGATATTTTTGCCGCATCAGCACAACAGCCGGGCCCGGCAGTGAATGCTTGGTCAATGGCAAGAGACCTCACTTGGAGCTCTGTGGTCGCATGAGTTCCGGGTAGTCTCAACCGTGGAGACAAACATCTCTGCTTGGAAGAGGTTTATATCCTCCATCTTTCGAGTTATACAACACCAGGCGCGACAACGCCGAGAGATCTATAACTTAAGATTCGCATCGACTGAGGTGAAGATAATGCGATACATCTTGACCTTGGCCTCTAAATTACAACAGCAAGAAGGAGAGGACTGTAGAGGTATTATAGACGAGATAGATTGCGATTCAAGCGAGGATGATAGCGAACAGGAATGCGATTAACTAGACGATGAGGACGATAGCGACGCCTTCAAAGAAAAAAAAGGCTGCTGCATTGCAGATTGAGCTTCCCGTCTTGCCTTATACAATTCGAAGGTTCACGAATTGCTCATGTATGGCGGCAGCCAAGGCGAGTAAAACCGGCAAGATGCAGTATTCTCTCGGTTATTTACCTCCATGGACTCTTGGAGATACCCACTGATCCATCGCCATATTGACTAAGGCATGGCCGTTGTGGGTGATGAACGGATAATCCTTTCTTATACGGATGTTCAACTGCTCCTGTGATCATGTGATATGTGAATTCATCCTCTCTACCGACTGATGTATCTCCATACTCTGAGGAGCATCATTGAGAAATGCCGCGGTCTTCAAGTGGCTGGAACCATTGAGTCCAGTCAATACCCCGAGCAAAATACAGATATGACCATCTTCTACCTTGTCATGGTACTTGGTGCTATCAACCAGGACAACACCATCAAACAGATACAGTTGCATCCTGCACCAGGAAGCGCCCACCACCAACGCCCTCGACGACAGCGATGACGAGCACCATGCAGCACCTGCCCCTGCCCCTGCCCCTGCCCCTGCCCCGGCTGCCGAATACGGCTGCTACAACTCGGCGCCCCCCGCCCAGTACAACGACCCGATCTGGGCCGCCGCATTGCCTGATATGCCGGTTATCTGAAGAAAGTATGATTAGCCCCCAGAGGTCCCGTCTCCTGAGCTGACCGATATGTGGATCTATCCTCTCCAGCTACTGTAGTATTGATGCGGGCCTGGTTGGACGGTGGATCAAGAAGGGGGCTGAGGGGCCGCCCTTAGCATCAGACCAGGGGGGCTACGGTCAGGTAGTTTAAAAAAGCGAGTTAGCTACACGAGCGGACGAAGGTGTTGAATTGGACCATGTTGGAACACCTAGGCGCAGGGTGGTCACGTGGGACTAGGTGGTCTATCGGGACTGAATCGGGGAGGGCTCGCCGAGGCCTCGCTGGGTTCGCCCGTATCAGGAAGCTAGGAAAAGCTAGACCTCTCTGACCTTAAGGGGCGGGAGCCAGAGGAGAAGTTACACAATACATACACATGTTATGAGGTCATCACAGTGGTCACCCAAGCTATCCACAAAATGTCGCCAGGGGTAACTTATTATACATCCCTACTTACTTTGCACTGGACCAATTGCGAGTTGAAATGAATTAACCACAACGGGTCTAGTCCTTCTTAGTGGGACTGTCCTTTTGTTTTTCGCCAATCTTCTAGTCTGAAATACAGCGCGTTTCCCCGGCTCAGTGCCTCTAGGCGCTATTGGTTTATCCTTGATTCTTCCTCAATATCATAGATCCGATTACATTTCGTTCTGAATACTGTACCTGAAAGCACTTATCAAAAGCCAACACTCTATGAAAATACGTGATTATCCAAGCCAGTTGTGGCCTCAAGATGTGCCTTTTGTATTCTTGTGGCTGGTCCGTGCTCACTGAAGCCGGGCAAGTACTGGCCTGAGGCAATCATGATGACAGTGGTCTAGAAACGGACTAAGGCCGGACTGGTGTGGAGGTACTTGGGTACATAGAGATACATCTCAGGAGCCAAAAGTGGACGAAAAAGCTGACAGTCTACGGCTTAGCTTATTGACCATCAGCTCGTAGAAAGTACTCTGATGTGCCCACATGTACACAGAATCCACAAACGGACCTCCACCCTCGGCGTCCTGGACTGGGAATGGAGCTGCGTCATTCCGGCACAGATGCTAGTCCCGCCTGGGTGACTGGTGGCAGTCCCGAATGGATGCTACTCAACAAAAGTTCATTCTACACTGAGGTCGGCCGCCTCGTCGCCACTATCAGAAACCGCGAGCAAGCCCTCCAGGTCCCGCCACGACTCTCCCGATAGTGGGCCAAGATACAAACGTGGTGCCACACGGCCGTAGTGATAGCCCTGCTGAGCCCAAACCTGACGCACGACATCTACGGGCATTTCTTATTCGATGAAATCGAAGAGGCCATGGCGCCGGATTCTGACTCTAGGGAGTTCTACTTGACGGCCATCGCCCCGCGCCTGACAGCCTTCATGAAACCACCTGAGCGGAAGACTCTGCTCGCCCGCAAGGAGGAGGAGCAGAGGCGTTTCTTTGAGGACGAGAAGGAACAATTTAATAACCCATATACACGACATATAATAGAAAACTTTGCGTCCTCTATCGAGCGCGTGATGGCTATAACAGACAGCGAATCCAGAGCCGGCCGAGAGGTAACCCTGGAAGAACTCGACGATGTCCTCGATCAGATTGCAGCCTCATCATCGTTCTCGTCCGCTAGCCTACGGGAAAGAGTCACAACGAAGCATGGCCGATCAATCCGTGCAGACGATTTGCTTTCGAAAGTATTCCGAGTCTTGCAGAGCTCCGAGACCAAATGGATGATTCGTATTATATCAAAGAACTACAGCCCGGCCCGCGTTCCAGAGACGCTAGTTATGAGCAAATTTCATTTTCTCCTGCCTGACCTCCTTCACTTTCAAAATTCAATCCCAGCTGCTGTGGGACTCCTAGGCAGCCCGACTATCCGGCATATGCCCATCCAGCCAGCCGTGGATACTTGCGATGAGCTGAAGGAAGTCGCCAGTAGGGAACTCGAGCCGCAGGCTGGGATAATGACTGCGCGTGCGACCTATGAAAAAGCAAGGAGTATCAGGCATTGCTGCCAATTGGCTGGGCTGAGACGGATGAGCGTGGAGAGGAAGTACGATGGAGAATACTGTCAAATCCATATCGACCTGAACAAATCCGGAGCCGGCATCAAGATTTTCTCCAAGAGTGGGAGAGACTCAACCAGCGACCGCATGGGAATTCATCGGGCACTGCGGGACAGCCTTGAGCTTGACACAGCAGGCTGCAAGATCAAGAAGCGGTGCATCTTGGAGGGCGAGCTGCTGGTATGGAACGAGGACGGGAGAATCGAGCCTTTCCACAAAATCCGCAGACATGTGAAACGATCGGGCCGGTTTCTTGGAGCTGCTCGGGATTCGCCTGTCGAATCGAGCGAGCATCTTATGGTCATGTTCTACGATATTCTATTACTGGACGACATTGTCTGCGGCTTAGAGACTCATGATAAACGGCGACGACGGCTTCAATCTCTGGTCCGCCGCATTCCGGGCCAGACCAACATCGGGTCCCGCGAAGTAATTGAATTCTCGTCTTTCGACGCAGCGGAACGGCTCAGTGAGACATTTGCTCGAGCCATCACACAACGGTGGGAAGGATTTGTGCTCAAAGGTTGCGACGACGCCTACTTCTAATTCAACGGAAGCAGGCCATTCATTAAGCTTAAGAAAGATTGCATTCCAGGTCTTGGTGACACCGCAGACTTCGTCATTATTGGGGGACGCCGCGACGCGGGAGATGAGCATGAGCTTGGCATTGGTAGCCTATGGTGGACGTCATTCTATATCGGGTGCATCGAAAATAAGGACGAGGTGTGCCGCTTTAATGCCAAGCCGAGATTTCGCATAATCGATACGATCGACAGACATAGTATCTCGAAAGAAAACATCACGTACCTCAACCGCCATAGATACTTCACACGAGCACCATTCGCCAAGTCTATGCCTGAGTTCGACGTCTTATTCGAGCCCACACGGAGGCTGCAGCCAGTGGAGCTATTCAAGCATCCGTTTATAGTAGAAGTGATCGGTGCTGGATTCGACAAGCCCGCGAATGTTGGGTACTTTGCTCTGCGATTTCCACGAGTGTTGAAGGTTCATGAGGATCGCTCGTTCAGGGATACAATCAGCTTCGAGGAGCTGCAGGAAATGGCTCTGAGATGCCTAGAGATACCGGATGATGGAGAACAGGAAGAGAAAAGTTGGCTTCAGAGACTGCGAGCCAACGAGCACCTGGTTGACAGATCGAGAACTAGCTCTCCCAGCGACGACGCGGTTTCTGTCGCACATATTGGTGCATGCAGGCAAAGCAACCGACAACAGAAGAAGTTGGGAACAGCTGTTGAGTCCCAGTGCCTTGATAATATTTCCCTCGGGGCATCAAAGAGGAAGATATCTCCAGAGGTTGCCTTGTATGGTAACTTAACCATCAAGCGAGCAAAGCAGGAGTAAACGAAAGGACGCCCTCAAAATGGCCGCCCCTGGCGTCTTGTTTTCTCCTTCTCCCAAGCACATCTCGCAGCCCTATGGGTCTTCAAATACGCCGTGTGCATCTCCTTCGCAAATCTCTCCACCCTCCAAGCAAGCTCCCACGTTGAATCCTCAGGTGGGTATCCAACCCACTGCACCAGGAATTGCAATTTCTCGTCCTTGGCCTTCCACCGGCGGATCCTAAAAATATGGAACAAATTTATTTCTGTTGCTGCCTCGCGGCCTCCAATTAATTCCCAGTAGCGGTAGAGCATAAGTGGGCAGTCTTGTTGAAAGGTACGCTCATCAACGAGCGTGGGCTCGGAGCAGCCAGTCCATTTGATCATGATCTCGACCTCGGTTTTGTTTTTGGTGCGGTGACTGATGATTGCTTCGACTTCGTATCTCGGCTCTTCTGTGTCGGCTTATCTTCACTGTCGAGTTTAGGTAAACCATCGTGATTCCTTGGCGCAAAGTAAGCGACATCAGGCTCGAGGCCTGGGGGCTGGACAACCTCTGTGGCCTCGTCTCGCATTATTGTATTGTGTGCGGTCTCAGTCTGGTCGTCTATCATCTGGCCCGTAGAATAGAGAATGGCGGACTCGGTGGCATTCAAACACGCCAACACCAGAAGCGGGCTGACTTCGGTAGGAAAGTTACGTTTGTCGTTCGCATGGAGGCCCTTGAGATCCGAGTGCTTTACAGATTGTCGGCGTCTATTCAATGCACCATGTGCAATCGTCTTTGCACCGAAGATGCGTGAGAGCTGGACGAAACGCGATCGGCGCGTGGCGCCGGCGTTGAATCTCCTCGTTCTCGTACTGGCCATTGTGCGGCTTGAGGAGAAGCAGTAGGGTTGAGGGTAATCCGACGGAAAGCGATTGAGTCTAATGCGTGCAAAGGAGGCTCGCTTAGTTTACAGATGAGAGAAAAGAGGGTTCGCAGTTGCGTGATGGAGAGCCAAGTCAGTTTTCCACCGGGTTTGCGAGAGATAGTATCGTGTCGATTGGGTAACTTAGTTGACCCGTTTTTGGGGGGGATTTTGATCTTGAGTGTATGAGTGAATGAAATTTATTCCGCCCGGGAGGACTAACCTCATAGGGCCAGGTGCGCTAGGCTATTTGCAGTTCTAAGTTTATCGTTCGCATCTCCCAGAAGCCCCACATTCTTCCTCGTCCGCTGATCGGTCTTGCCTCGCTTGCCTCTGTGTGACAGGCCTGCTTGAAGGCCAATTTCTCCAAGTGTTCAGCATCCTATTCTCAGCAGCTGAAGCTTGGTCTGCCAACTGGAGGCTGTTTGGTGTTAGTATCGCCAGGTTTGGCCGCTAATTTGGTTGGTTACTATGTTATTTAGTCTGGTTTGCATCAAGTCTCCTCGTATCCATGGCGAACTTAATTACCGCCCGCACCGCCTGAAGGTTAGGTGCCCTTTTTGGGCCATACGATGCCGCCTTTCCTCCCAAAAAGAACGAGAGGTTTCCCACCTTTGCCTGTCCGATCCTTCGCATCCCTTCCCGCTATGCATCCCACTTCGTACACCGGAACAGAAAATGTTCCATCGTCTCTGCTGCTTGTCCACAGTCGCACATGTCTGATTCTGCTGCCCCAATCCTGTGCAGGTAGCTGTTGATCCTCGCCATTCCTGTGCGCAGCTGTGAGAGCATGTCTGATTCGTGTCTTTTCAGTCCATCGTACAGGGGGCGTGTGTGTGTGTGCCTGGTAACGCTTTGTCGATTCGCTTCGAATAGTTTCCGACCCTGTCGGGTAGAGTCTTCTGCCGTTGCTGCTGTGCGATCGCTAGTCTCATCCGCGTGGAACGAGCTTGATATGCTGCTTTCTTCGGCCTGTGTTTTCCTCGTGCGGCTCTTCGAGCTTCCACCTTTGCGTCGCTGCCCATGGTGAAGTCTTTGTCTCCAGATGGTACCCACAGCATCTTGACGATGTTGCCGCTTTTCTGGAGCCGTTCGGCGTGCTTGTGGATCTCTTTAACGGTACATTGCCCCGCCTGCTGTCGCGGTTGTGCAATCACATAACGGTCCAGCTTGCGGTCTCGCTGAGAGAGAAGAATCTTCCTATGTATTAAGACTGTGAAATAAACTATTCTAGGGTCAATCGAGCAAGACACCTATCGAGAAATCGTACTAAATTTCGTGCACGAGTCGTCTTGCTTGGCTCGGGAGCTGGCACTATCGCGTTGGGAGATCCTTCAATAGGCTCATCATCCCAAAGAAATTCTTCCATGCAAATAGCTTCATTCAGGTATTGCACGTCAATTGTGTCTTCTGCCTGAAATGGGTCATGCTGATCAATCTCTGCCCCTGAATTCGAAGTGCCGAAGGGATCTACAGGCATCTCCTCCTCCAGGCTACAAATGCCATTCTCTGCATAATCGCCATTGGTCTCATCCAATAGGAATAACGCCTCCTCTTTTCTCATATTGGGTGGGTTAGACTCGTCGATGGCGTCTCGTGCTGATCCATTTCGCGTATCGGTTGGGTTAGATTCGTCGATGGTATCGTGCGCTAATCCGAGTTGATGACTTTCCGTAGGAGAACTGCCTGTGGGTGATGTTTGGCCAACCTCTGCTGTGTCCTCTCTGACGGTGATGTGATTGGAATTTGGCAGTTCTGACTGCTGTCGCCGTGCATTTCGCGTTGAACGTCTCTGTCGTCTTGGACATGCTTGGGGCTCACGTAGATAGTTTTGGAACTAGTAGTTCGTCAGTAGTTGCATGTTTAACGTGTGTGATAACGCATACCAGAAGATTAAAATCCGGAATTGTTTCACCGTCAGGGACTACAACAGGGATCTTTGACCAAAACAGGGATCTTTAATAAGGCCTTATATTTATTTCCCTCTACTAGTATAGTATAGACCGCTGTGATAGAAATGCAGTGTGTTTACGTTTTACTAAATGCGTTGCTTCTTAAAATGGGCCCTATTTCTAGGTGTAAAATGGGGGTAGAAATCCAAAGGTTGTGTGATTGGTCTAGAAGTAGAAATGGGGCCTGTTTCTGTTCTATTTGCTTGAGTAATTAAGTTGAAGATTGCGTATGCGTTATAGTGGAAATTAGTGCACTCGCTTCTTAAGTACGTTGCCGGTCTTTTAAAAAATTTGTTTTTTCGTCTGTATGTTACATCCTAGCTGATTCCCTCCATACTTTCTGTTTAAGTTGTTTATGTGTAAATTATATAGCTACATTCTTCGCTAAGATACTACATAGCTATCTGCCGATTGCCACTCCTAACATGAGCTGGTGTACTTATTCTGCAAGTTCGTCGAAGCCAGCTCGGCCAGACAAAATAGAGATCCCGAAGCCATGATTTCAAGGACGCTGATCTGCAGACCTAGCAACTGTCGGAACCATCGTCTAAGCTCGGTTGCCATCAACGAGTCTAGACCAATTTGGGCCAGACTCAAGCTAATATCTACATCATCGCCCGGCTTCAGCATGAAATCGTGCACCTTAGCGCCGATCTCGTGCGCCAAGAACTCAATGTTGGTCTTTTCGGAGAGCATGGCTGAACCCTCGGGTACCCTAGCCAAGAATGTCTTGAGTGCACTCGAGTCGCTGCCCGTCTCCTCCTCCTGCTGGTTGCGGATGTTGTGGTAGGCCCCCATTCGTCGGTCGCGTCGCCAGTTGCAGCGGTTATTGGGATCCTCCAGGTGCAGCTCGGAACGGAGGCCCATGACGACCTGGCTCTCATTCTTCCAGGCCAAAGGAGGCTGACTGGAGGGAGCAGGGTCATAAGCGTCCAGGTTCCCCTTTGCGGCGCGGATCGTGTGCTCAACGCAGTCGAGGTATGCCTTCTCCCCAAGGAAGTGAATACCCTGGGCCTTGGTGTTCCGCTGGGCGACAGCACTCTCGGCCACGAAACCCACACCCTTGATAGGACAGATGTTCAGGATCGAGGTCGGCAAACCAAGACCGAGTCTGTATTGGGTGAAGGCCTCGAGGAACGTGTTGGATGCACTGTAGTTGCCTTGACCAGGTTGATCGAAGACGGTGACGACGGAGCTGGCCAGCCAGAAAAAGTCCAGGGGCTGGTCCTTCAGGGCATGGTGCAGATTCCACGCACCATTGATCTTGGGCTTCGTGACCTCATCCCACTGATTCCAGGTCATGTCAACCATTGGGCTGTCTCTAAGCACCATGGCAAGATGGAAGACGCCCTTGATCGGTTTAGATGAGGCCTTCACGGCCGCCTCGACATACTTCTCATTCTCAACGCCACCAGCAACGGTCGTGACTTCGGCACCGAGCGACTCAAGCTCCCTGATGGCAGCCTTGCTTTGCTCGCTCACACCGGCACTCCTGGACAGGATCGTCAAAGACCGGGCGCCACGCTCAATGAGCCATGTTGACATAGACTTGCCAAGACCTCCCAAGCCTCCCGTCAGAAGGTATCTGGCCTCGGGGTCAAATTCGATGGCCTTGGCCAACGGCTTCGCCTCGACTTGGGCGGCGACATCATCCATGGATACTATAACCTTGCCGATATGGCTGCCATGCTGCAGATGGCGGAAAGCATCCACGATCTCGCCTGCATGGAAGTCAGTCTGCTCCGGAATTGGGCGGATATAACCCTTCCCCCAGTACCCGAGGAACTGTTCCAGCAGCTGTCGGAAATACCCTGGTCGCTTTCTGGCGAACTGGACACCGTCAAAGCCGATATACTGACGACTTCCGATAAAGGGGTTCAAGTCCAGGTTTCCGAATCCGAGCAGATCACGCTTTCCGATCTCGATCATCATGCCGAACTCGGCCACACACTTCCAGGACGCGTGCAGCAGGGGTCCGGTCAGCGAGTTGAGAACGATATCAACGCCTCGGTTCTCAGTCTCCTTCATGATGCCCTCCAAGAAGGACTCATCTCGGGAGTTGAAGATGCGGTTGCGGGGAATTCCGTACGTCTTCATGAGATAGTCGACTTTGTCTTGGCTGCCGACCGTCACGAACATCTCAGCACCAATCATGCGGCAGATTTTGATAGCAGACAATCCGACACCACCACAGCTTGCATGGATCAGGACCGACTGATCCTTCTGGAGACGGCCCACGTTGATAAGACCGTGTATCACGGTTGCAAACACTACCGGTATCCCCGCGGCGTCCTGGAAGCTCAGGTTGTCTGGCAGTTTGGCCGCATGGTAACGCTGCAAAATGGCCTTGGTGGCCAAACATCCCTCAGGAGCAAAAGCGAAGACACGATCACCGACCTCGAACTCATCGACGTCCGAGCCAACGCGGGTAATGATTCCACCCAGTTCGATGCCCAATTCCATCTGGACACTACCCACGGGGTTGATAACTCCCACTAGAATTCAAGTTAGCCAACTTCAGAAACGACAAACTCTGGGGATAACAGGGGGAGGCACTTACTAGCTGTAAGAACATCCTTGAGGTTAAGGCCGATGGACTTGGGCTCAACCTCGATGGTATCAGCGGGAATGTCCTTCGGCAGCGTTTGCTCCGCCCAGTAGAGAGACTCGATGCTCCCGATCTTGCCGATTTGCAAAGCCTTGATAGTTTCTTGCCCAGCAATGCTCCTTTTCGAAGACCCAGCTTGCAGAGGGAATGGATGGTATCGGCCAATGCAAATCGTGCCATTGTCGATGGCGAACTCCCTATCAGAGACAAGGTTGTCGTCATCCTCTTCCTGGCGAATCTTGTTGAACACCTTCAGTACAAGCTCGTTGAAATTGGCTTCTCTCTTGCTGATCTCCAGAGTGTAAAATGGGACTGCAAGCTCAGTTCGAATTGTCCTGGCAGCTCCTATAGCCTGCGCAGAACGCGGGTCCTTGCACTTGATCTGGGCTGGGCTTGTTAACCATAGAAGGTTCTGATCAGCGCCCTGAGACCGAATAATTTCTCTGAAAGCATAGAAGTCGTCCTCGTTGATGTCTTCGAATAAGTTCCTTTCAATATCGACTGAGGAAATGATATCTTGACCCTTGAGCACCTGATCACCCAACCTCAGAGATGTGACGCCGAACCCGGCTTCTACCAAGGCCTCGGTCAGTGACTTTGCAACTACACCCTGAGCATCCGTTGTGATGAGAGACACCGCCTTCTCCCGTGGCGGAAGTTCACGAATCCGCCTCGACATGATGGTGGTGCAGCACGTGTACGGAGACTCCTCGTCGTACACTGCGGTATCGACGCCCGTGTATCCCGAAGAGAGAAGCTCCTTGTGCCACCGATCGGGGTGGACATAGGGCGTGTAGAGACGTCCGTCGTCCTCTCCCAACCACCAACCGACGAAATTGCCAAAGATGTAGGTCGGCGAGCGGAGATCGGTGCAAATTTCCGTCAGTACGAGGGCACCTCCCGGCTTGAGTACTTTGTTGAGATTGCCCAGAGTCTCCTTGAGCGACGGAGTGGCGTGCACCACGTTGGCTGCGAAGATGACATCGTATGAGGACTCCACGAAGTCTTGCTCCAAGGGGTCCTGAGAGATATCAAACACCTTGTATTCCATGTTCGGGGCGTATGTGAAACGTTCCTTGGCCTGTGGGAAGAAACCAGCCGAGACATCGGTGAAGGTGTAAGACGAGTATCGAGGGAGACCCCCTTCGTGCATCAGGTCACGCAGGATAAGCTCCGTCGTTCCACCAGTGCCGGCACCGACTTCGAGGATCCGCAACTTTGCCTTCGTGCTGGACATCAGCTTGATGAAGTCGCTGTATCCAAAACTGACAGCGTCATACAGCTTGGCCAGTACGCCGCCCTCTATGAGGATGTCAATGGCATCGGCCTCGCCCCTGAAGATGCGCTCGCAATTGTCGGCTACGCGCTTCAGGCCCTCGACGAGTCCAGACTTGGCTCCGTTCACAAGCTTCTTTTGATACTCGTTGAGCAAAGCCTGACGCTGGGCTCGCGGCAGGGCGAGGTACTTCGCCGAGTCTGGGACCAAGGCGTTTTTGCCCTGTTTGGCACCCTCGATTTCTCTCTGAAGCCAATCTCGCAGCTTGACAAAATGAGGCTGTGTCGGTGTCAGTCCCTCCAGCCTATCAGCGCTCTCTAAGATGCAGAGGAGCGTCAGCACTTCTATCATCCGTGACTCCTCGCGGTCGGATGGGGGAGGCTTGAACAGGGGGGCAACGTCGACGAAATCGAAGTCCGGCAACCACTCGAGCCTGGCAGCGGCGTATTCGTCAAAACCGGCATCGTTGCTCTCCTCAATAGCGGTGAGCTTGAAACCGCTAAGGCGAAGAGCCAGCTTGCCATCCGAGACACACTCGACACCTTCCATGGTTGTCGGGGACTCGCCCCAGGCCTTCGCGGTCAGCGAGTCACCGCCTGGACGGATCTCTAAGCTCTCAATCAGGGTCGGGACAGAGAGCTGTGTGACATTACGGCCCAGGCCTTTGGCATAGGACAGGATCAAAAGCTGGAAGCAGGCGTCGATGGCGGTTGGGTGCATTATGTAAGGCTTACTTTGCTCACTGTTGGGCACGAAGATGTCCGCGGAGGCTAGGAACTCGGTGGGTGACGCGGACACGTTCTCAAGGCGACGGAACTCGGGCCCGAAGTTGATACCCACGTCACCCATGTAGTCGTAGAACTGCGAGGAAACCACCTTTCGGGGGTACTCCTCTCGCACCAACGTGCTAGGGCGGTCTTCGCTGAGCGCCTTGACCTGTCCCTCACTGTGCTTGGTCCAAGTGGCCCCATTGTAAGACGCAATGGTGAACTCGAACCATTCCGAGTGGTCAGAGTCTGTAAGGGCGTGGCGACGCAAGGTGGTCATCAACTCGACACCCTTGTCGTGGGTGAGCACTATCGCAGCATGAGCTACGGTGTGTCGAATACTGTAACCCGTGTCGACGCCCGTCAGTTGTCTAACAGCTTCACCAGCCATGGATACATAGCCGGCGAAGGGGAAGACGACGTCCTGCTTGACCTTGTGGTCAATAATCCACGGCTCGTTCTCAAGAGTCAGGATGTTACGCCATTGAGGCGCGGTCTCTGGCGATTCAGAAACTCGGGACCCGAGGAGGGCGTGGTGAGCGTATTTCTGCAGTCGCCAGGCCCGAGAAATTCTGCTTTCGTACCACAGCGACAGGCTGTGATCGAATGCGTAGGTCGGCAGATCCGTGAGAATCTTGCCACCAGGATAGAGGGAGGCGATGTCAAGATGGACGCCCTCCTGGTTCAACTTTCCAAAGGAGGATAGGAGCGCCTTCACTCCGTTGTCTCCACGGATGAGGCAAGATGCGTAGTTGCATGTCCGAGAAGCCTGGGCACAGATCTGTCGCAGAGGGCCAGCAAGCGCAGAATGGGGCCCAACTTCCAGGAAGACTCCGTCGCCTTGAAGATCAACAAGTTCCGTCACGGCCGTGGAGAAGCGCACTGGCGACACCAGGTTTGATCGCCAGTACTCTGGACCGTAAAGAAAGTTCTTTTCCAGGGCCTTACCAGTCACGCTGGATACGAAAGTGGCCGTTGTACTATCGGACCAAGCCCCTAGTGTCTTTAGTTCATTCTCGAGCAGCTGGGTATACATTTTGCCAAGGGCCGCCATGTGATCTAAGAGCAGTCAGCATCATGCAAGGTCTGGGGAGTCTTAACGAGTTCATACGGGAGTGGTACGCCATGTCGACTTTCAGTGGCCGAGCCAGGACATCAGGCATCTCGGACTTGATTCGAGAGACGACTTCGAGGACCTTCTTCCGGTCACCGGATATCGTGCTGCTCTGCCCACTGTTTTCGCAAGCAACCACCACGCCGTCGGTGAGGTACTTGGAGACAGCCTCGGGTCCGAGGCCAACAGCAGCCATGGCTCCTTCAATCGTCTGTTGCTTCGTGACATAGCCACGGTAATACGCGGAAATGATGGCCGCCTCCATTGTTATCGCGCCTGCGGCATACGCACCCGCAATCTCACCACTTGAGTGGCCAACAACACCCGTAGGCTTAATACCAGCTGTCCGAAGTTTGTTAACAAGAGCAACCTGGATAGCGGTGCACAGTGGCTGCGAAAATTCCGCAGTGCCGGTCTTGCTGGTTTCGGCCGGTTTCAGCAGTTCCTCTACCAGGTCTGTCAGCATATGCCACGTGTTGCGAAACTCTTTTTCTCCTACAGACCGGAGAACCAGCATACCAAGCTCGCTCCACGCGGATAAGACTGGCTCTAGGACCGGAGCCGACTACCACATAGTCGTAAGTGTCGACCGAGTTGGCGGTCGTTGCCAATGCAGAGACGGTGCTGGCGATAAGCAGGATGCTACCGAGGCTGGAAGCCGCCTCCCAGGGGCTTACAAACCGCATGATTATATAGCGGTGCAGATGCTGGATATGTTTGCGAGAGAGAGATCGTTAGAAGACCACCTGGGGTTGAAAGATGGATGTGATGAAGGTGAAAGCTCGAGATAGATGGAGGACACATCCCTTTAAGTACATATAGCATGAGGTATTAGCCCCACCCACAAGATGGACATTACTCTAGGGACGCTGGTTCAAGTCATACATTAAGTTTGACTCTCTTAGACCCCAGTCGTCTTATTGCACCAGATCTGCTGCCATTCTAATCGTGCATCATGAGGATTTACATCTGGATGACTGAGATTGTAGATGGAAAGGGATGTATAACAGAAGTTGAAGTCGGATGTTCGGATGCCAAGTCCCAAGTATATTGCAAGCGCCGGGTTTTGAGAAATTAATACCTAATAAAATCTCACTTAACCCCTGAACTACTGGCTTTTAATGGCGGCGCTAATGCAGGTTCATTTAGCCGAGATAGTTAAGCGAGCCCAGTTGGCCATTTAGTCATAATCTGGGTCTAGCTGCTCGCCCTCTTCATACGCCGATAAGAAGGCTCGGGCTGTAGCCTTAATGCGCTCTCTAAGGTTCGTCGAGGAAGAACTTGAGGCTATGATGAAGCAAGTTGTTGGGATTCTTTATAAAGTCAGGCAGGAGTTGAAGACAGTGGTGTAGCAGAAAAAGAGAGCAGTGATTTCATATCACGTTGGGCTTACCGCCTATTTATTTATGTTCCACGCGGAACGACATTATTACCATCCCACATCAACTTCGGCCCCTATCTTACTTCGAGCCATAGTCCTTCCCAGCGATAGAAGTAAATCCATAAGTTAACGCCGTCCTTTGAATGATGCTTCACAGACAAGATCAATCAATATGATCTCATGTACTGCCATTCACCATTCCCGTCACAGATATATGACTCGCCGTGATGACATTTCCCACCTTTTCCCTTTTCGGCCTAGTGTCTCTCTCACCAAAGTTTAACATCAGGTCTGGATCTCCCGTGGTTTTATCCTAGCTCCACTCGATGACATTTTTTCCTCCTTCAGCCTAGCCCACAAGGCGGGGTTCACGCATGGTGTTGTGACTAGCTAGCTTATTAAGCAAATGGCGCTCTGCTATTCGCTATCCCTGCGCTGTGTATAAAACAGCGCACCGCAGAGCCTCGCAACTGCGAGGAATCAAGGCTCTTTATTATTTTCATCATGTGCGCTCATTGGTCCGTATCTATCAGCTCGTGATACATGGTGCTAACCCTTGTCTAGCTCACGTTGATTGACTTTGTTCAGTGCACGACACATTTCGAATGCGGGACCAGGCCCAGTCGGACTCTACTTTCTTCACTACTAACCACTACGTTTCAAGAACAGCGACACAGAACTGGATATTCAATAACTCAGGATCATGGAACATTCCGTTACTCCGCTTCCTTCAGCCCTGGGCGAGGGCGAAGCGAACAGGGTTGGCGGTCACCCCACCCACGTCGACGCCGACGCCGACGCGGAGGCCAACAAGCAGCGCAGGAAGGTTCAAAACCGGAAGAACAAAAGAGCACACCGTGAGTCTTTCCCTCAATGCCTCACCCCCTGCTGAGCTCATAAGCTTTGAAGGACTGCGGATTAGGGAGCAAGACCCGGGGTCTGTTCAGACGTCGCGCCCGTTCCAAGTCAGGCGCTGGCGCCTCGACGAACCCGATGATTGTCCATCCCGAGACGCCTCGTCAGCATCGAAAGGCGCAACCGCCACGTACATCTCGCCTGGACCACCTCACACTCACGTCAGTACATCAGTGTTCACACCTGAATGCGCCGGAGTCCTTCGAGGGCCGCCGCCCACCGCCCCAGTCCATGCCCAGACGTCCCTAACCCCCCGGTCCTTCATCTTCCCCCTCTCAACCGATCACCTCCTCCATCTTGTCCAGTATAATGTCTTCCGCGCCTTCGTCTCCAACAAGCGCACTCTCAATACCCTTCTCACAGGCTGGACCGATGCCCCTCCCTCCCCCACTACCTGTCCCATCAGCGGCCCTTACCGCGACGACACAACCGTCTACCCCCTCAACCCCAATATCCCTCTCTCCCTTGTCCCGACCCGCCTCCAGCAAGCCCGCCCCCACTCCCTCTGGATCAACCTCATTCCCTTCCCCTGCGTCCGTGACAATCTTATCAAGCGCGAAGGACGCTTCGACCACTGGGAGCTGCTGCAAGACCTCATCGGCGAGCTCATGAGCGCCACGCCGGCTCCAAAGCGACGAGGTACGCCCCTCACCATCACCGTCGCCAACCCTAAAACCATATGGACCCTGCCCCTCACAGCAAGATGTGATGAGGATGAGGTGACTGCGGGGCGCAACGGACTGATTGTTTGGGGTGAACCTTACGATATGCGCAGCTGGGAGGCTACCCCTGGCTTTCTTGCAAAGTGGTCGTGGGCTGTGGAGGGATGCTATGATTTAGTTGAATCTAGCAACCGCTGGAGGCTGATGAGAGGAGAGGAACCTATACGCCTCTCTGAATCGAAAAGGTAGCTGCTATGCTATGCTATGCCGAATAAGTGTCTAAGTAAGTGTAGGATAGCAAGCTACTGGGCAATAGGAATTACGTTTCCTATTGACTATAGATTATACCTCAATTCTAGATGACACACGGACGGCTATAATCGCCACCACGCATAAAACGCCATAGCTGAGAATTCTATACCCCGCATCGTCGCTACTGGGACCTTCGCCCTATATATATATAGTAGTGTTAACAACGAGGGCCGTTTTCTACCTGCCGAAGAGCTGGCGACTTGCCGCGTGCTACAATGATATCTAGGTCCTCGATGCGACAGAGTCGTCGGCATAGCTCACAAGGCAGGGCCTTATAGATAGATCATAAGAGTATCACGCACGAATTGTATGGCTCCGGAACTCATGTATGTAGGGATGTATTCATTTAAGGAAACCACAAGTTTAACTGTGTAGTACAGCTGAGGGCCAGACCCTTATAGGTTCCCTAAGCTACCTACTCCTCGTCCCGAATTCCTACAAGCTTAAGCGAGTCACTCCACAGCCTCCTCGCCTTCTCCACATCATAGGCGTACGGAGCATACCCAGACGCAATAAACTTGTCATCCCCTTCCGTATACGGCTCTGCCACGGTGCAGTTGATGAGGTATTTGCCGCCCTCATGTTCCCATGCCTTGCCAACAGCCGCCCACACTGATGTTGCGGCACCCTGCTCCACGCTCTTCATGGTGGGATACAAGAACTCCATCCCCTTGAAGGCATCCGGGGGCATGTGCTGGGTCAGCCCCGTCTGCACAATGCCGGGTTGGACGCTCGTAGCGTGTAGGTGGCGCGAGCCATAACGGCGTTCGATCTCGTTGGCCATGTAAATGTTGGCCGTCTTAGATTGGCCGTAGGCCACAACAGGGTTATAGTCGCCTCTCTGGAAGTTGTAGTTATCGGCATCATTGATGCCGTGGACGTTGTGGGCCGAGGAAGCGAGACTGACGACGCGGGACGGGAGGTCAGGGGAGGCAGCCGCGAGGAGAGCGGGCTCCAAGAGCTTGTAGAAGAGGAAATGCGAGAGATGGTTCGTGCCGAACTGGAGTTCGTGGCCATCGGCTGTGAGCTGGAGGTCGGGGATAGCCATGATGCCAGCATTGTTGACGAGGAGGTGGATCTTGGACGTCTTAGCGAGAATGACGGCGGCGGCGGCGCGGACGGAAGAGAGCGCGGCCTGGTCCATCTCGATAATCTCCATCCGGGAAGGTTCAAAGATACCGGTGAGGGCGGATTGGGCCTTGGTGACGTCTCGGGCCGTGAGAAAGAGGGTGGCGCCAGTAGCGGCCAGGGCCCGAGTGGTTTCGATGCCAATGCCAGAAGACGTACCGGTGATGACAATGACCTCGCCCTTGAGCTTGCCTTCAACACCCTCGTCGTGGATGATTTGCAGGGCCGTCGGGCGCGCGTCGCCAGGGCCGTTTGGCTTCGCGTGGGCTTCAGCGTAGCGTGACATTATTGCGTTGGCGAGGGATTCTGAGAGATAGTGATGTGATGATAAACAAGACTTGCTTAGGTATCAAGAGGACTGATGTGATGTTGAGGAGTTGGATTCTGAATTTGAGTGGAAGCAGGAGGGAAAACCTGATTCATTTATATAGTCAAGTCACTTAGAAGAAGACGTGGGTTCATTGCAGGAGAGTATAGCATTACATGGAAATACCATGACTTACAAATCACTGTCCTTACTCTTTGGAGACCCTTTCCGGTGATCTCTGAGTCGCTGTGATGACATTTTTTCCCTTTTCGGCCTAGCCACTGTCTCCACATCGGTTATAGGAAGTCAGCCCCCGTTGCTCGTCCAGACTCGCGTACACGAATTTCTCGAACTCGGTCAGAAGCTTGATGGCCTTCTTATCTCCGCTAGGTACAAGCTAAGAAAGGTATACGCCGGCGACATCATTCTTGAGGTCAATCCACTGAAGTAGTTAGAACGCTGGAGTTCGGATTTACCAGGTAACGGAAGGGACTCAGCCAGTGGCAATTCAGATAAACCGACCAGGTAAGTGACTCTATTCCACGTCGTTTCGGTACTGCAGCAGTTTTTATCAGACCTCCAATCCCAAAGCTAATAGAGACGTCATCTGGGATGGTATTCCAGATAGAATTACGGTACACCGACGAGTACTCATCTGGTTTATTGAGGCCTGTGACATTCTCCAGATGGGGCTGGAACATCTCATTGACAGTATCGGGCCGGAGTAACTTCCCTGTCAAGGGGGTGAGTAACTGCAGGCCGATCTGGTCATTTTCCGTGCACATCCAGACAGCGTAGTAAGTAGTGTGGAACAGCTGTGGAACAGGCTCTTGGGGAGCATGCGCGGTAGACCTGCAATTACTCCCATTATACGTGTCCATTAGCCGCAGCCCCCTTCCTCCTTGCTGGGGGACCTACCAAGGCACCTAGCACGGTAAAAAAGAAGCGTTTTCCTGTGTAATAGGTGCGGACTCACGCGGCGTCGCAGTCTTGCCGAGAGAAATCTCCAGAAACTTAATAGTCGCCCCACCTCACTCTATTGCTCGCCCCAGTTTCTGCCCCCAGTTTCTGCACTAATCCATGACTTGCCGTGATGACTTTTTTTCCCCTTTCGGGCTAGTCACTCTCTCTACCTCGTTTATGGGAATATTTATAAGTCATCTTGAAACCTTAAAAATGCCAAAACAGGGATATTTGACCAAACCAGGGATGTTTGACCAAAACAGGACATTTGACCAAAACTGGGATGTTTGACTTAGTATTGGCGAGGCACATGGAGCTCCACGGGTACCCATCAGCCCCCGTCTGCATCACCAGGTCATTGCAAATGTTGATGACGCTATCGGCCTGAAGTCCTGCTGCGCTCTGGGTAGATGTGCAGCAAGAGCGCTCGGGAGGCAAAATTCGTGACTTGATTCATATTCGTCCCCGGAACAGAAACGCCATATATGCTCAACTGCAACATGAGCTTGAGGACCTGAGCAACATTCTGGACGTACTGAAAGGAGCTTTCGACTCAGGAGTGTCAACGGTGGCGCTTCTTGAAGGTCCCGTCAATCGATGCAACCAAATATGCCGCAAATTTGAGACCGCTATGCAAGCTTTTAGCGGAAAGTCCAAGATAGGCATTCGAGATTGGACGAAAATGGAGTTCATGAACGGAGATATTAACGAGTTTATGGATACTTTAGCAGGATATAAATCAATAATCTCAGTGGGCCAGGCCACTATCACCATGTCAGCGCCCCCCCCCCCCCCCCATCTTATCGCAGGCGTGGCAGGAGGTTGTAAGCCGTGCACAGACGCAGGCGTTGGCGCAGTCCGCCTTGGAGGCGTCAGGTTAGCTAGAGAATCGGTCCTTTTCGTGGCGCTGCGTGGCGATAGTCTCAAGGCGATAGTCTCAAGGCGATATTCCGCATGGCGGCAACGGCGGCTCGGGATCCGGCTTCCCGTTCCCTTCGGCGTGCCCTACAGCTAGCACACTCGCCTGTAAACTTCGTAGGGTCCTTGACGCTTCGAAATTCGACTTGGGGCAGGTCTTGCTGGCAGGTACGGCAGTTTCGAACTGCCTGGGGTATATCGTCCTCCATCTGGCCGTATATATATCCACCTCTTACCCACCTAGACTGCTGGATATCGCTCGGGCAAGGAGGCTTCGCGACGGCTCACGTCCAGTACCATGATAGATCCCGATAGAGAGGTTGTCTTTTAGGTAGTTAGATCAGGTCTGAATGATCAGGGAGGAAACTGCACTGCTTCCCGGAGGCAGGGTAGCCGGGGAATCTTGAGAGGTAGGCCCGATGCGGGAGGTGATATGTGAACCTAGATACCGTTAGCAACCTGATGGGTTTGATAGATTCGACGGAACAGGGAAGCAGCCGCCACGTAGGTTAGTGTAAGGAGCAAGGGGCACGGGGCTTATTCAGTCAGAATCGTGCTTAGAAACCCAACAAATTGATTGCATTGAAGAAAAGAAGAACCTGAAAGCTCTTGGAGAGCTTGCCAAGCTCGTTACCTCGTCAACGCTCAGAGGTTTGTGGCCTTCATTTGGTGGCGTTATCAGCCGACCAATTCCAGCACGAGTTGAGCACAGGCCAGGCCAATTAGCCAATCAGAGGAGGTTCTATGCTCAATTCTTTCTGACTGAGTAAAACGCCCTTCGGGCTGAATTATGTCCTTCGGCCGGTCAGCCTAGTCATCCTGATTCCGGGGAGAGATCGTCATAAGACTCAAATACTACGTACAGCAAAGTAAGCAAATTGATAAGCCATTTATAATTAGCCGGTATAATCATCCGGTCATATCGGGGTCCGATGTGCCTGGGATAGACATCTCGGTGTTGCTTAAGAAGTCCGGCTGACTCCACATTCCCCACCTCGGATGTCCGTAAGCAATACACCCTCAAAGAGGCATTGCCGACGTGAATCAATATTTATGATAAAATCATGGCAGCTCGCAATAAAATGAGGGAACATGTCATCGAGAAACCTGAGGCTGCGGACCATCTACTACAACCATGTTCTCTACAAAGACCCTCTCTACCATTATTGGCCTGCTAGTAAACCTCCCAGCCGTCATGACGTTCACAAATAGTAGCCTAACGGGGCCTCGAATTAAGTTGGACTACGCTACCTATGTTGGTACATCCCTTGGAAACGGCGTGGACCAGTTTCTTGGCATGAGGTATGCCGCACCGCCTGTGGGAAACCTTCGATGGCGAGCCCCAGCACCACCAGCACAGCAAGGAATCGAACTTGCCCAAGAAGTAAGTCTCTCGTTTCAACATCAGCAATCGAACAACAAGACACTGACCATGCTCTAGTTCAAGAACTTCTGCATCGGTACCAGCGAGAAAGAAGCCCCTGGCGTCGGCGAGGATTGTCTTTACGTCAACGTGTGGAAGCCCACCGATGCTACACGCAAGTCAAAGTTACCAGTCTGGGTCTTTATTCAAGGCGGAGGTAGGCCTTCCCAGGCCATCAGTGAAGACGCCTCGCTGACATTGTTCTATAGGATACAACCAGAATTGGAGCCCCAACTACAATGGCTCCGAGGTGGTCGAGACATCAGGTCATAGCATTGTGCAAGTCAACTTCAACTACCGTGTCGGCGTATACGGCTTCTTTGCAGGCAAAGCTGTCGAAGAGCATGGTGACCTGAACAATGGTCTTCGCGATCAAATTGCCTTACTTCAATGGGTCCAAGAAAATATCTCCGAGGTAAGAGTCGTCAACCCCAAATCTGTGCAGGCTGTTGACCTGCTATAGTTCGGTGGTGACCCTGAGCACGTTGTGATCCACGGCAGTTCAGCCGGCGCTGGCTCCGTCGCACTGCACCTCATCTCACCGCGAGCTGCGACTACAACGCTCTTCGCCGGTGGCATCATGGAGTCTGTCTTTGTCCCGCAGCAGCCCCGAAAGACTGAGTTAGAATGGCAGTACGACCGGTTCGTTAAGCAGCTGGGCTGTGCCAGTGACAGCGCAGAGGAGGAGATGCTTTGCCTTCGTGGCAGAGATATAAACGCAACTCAGGAGGCAAATGTGCCGAGTCCGTTCCCCGAATCAAGCGGAGCGCCGTTTTGGTACTGGGTTCCAGTCATCGACGGAGACCTCATCCCCGACGAGCCTCTGAAACTGTTCGCCCGCGGGGAGTTCACCAAGGTTCCCATGATTATTGGTAACAATCAGAATGGTTAGTCGTGGGAAACTTGGAGACTTCCGTCCTAATTCGTTTGCTAACCTGCTACAATAGAGGGTGTCTTCTTCGTCCCCCAAGCGTCCACGCCCCAAGAAGTCACAGCCTTCATGGACGACAATTATCCTCGCCTAACAAGCGACGACAATGCAAAGATTGCCGAGTATTATCCTCTCATGGAACCTGCGCCTCCCAACGCACCCTATTTCCCGTCTGTTGAGCAAGCCTACGGCGAAGCAACCCTCATCTGCCCAGCCATCTCCATCCTCGAAGCCATCCGCAACGCAGACGCCGAACCAGCTTGGTCCTATCGCAACCACATCTACGACGATTTCTACGCCTCAATCGGTTTTGGAACGCCTCACGGCTACGAAGAGGGTGCCATCTTTGGCCCCAACAACACGAACAACCCAGGCCGGTATACCGCACCAGAGAGCTTGTACACCTATAACGCGCCGCTGGTGCCCGTGTTTATGGATTATTGGATATCCTTTGTGCGCACGTTGTCCCCGAACCCTTACCGCAGTGGCGAGGCGCCAGAGTGGCATCCTTGGAACGAATCGCGGTCAAAGTTGCTGATCGAGCTCGACAACTTGCACATGGAGTCTGTTGGAGAATCTCAGTTTGAGAGGTGTGAGTTTTGGGAAGGAATTGACAGGTCATTGAGTTCTGAATAAGACATGTGGAATTAGAGAGCATTTTGTAAGAGTTAGGCCCTTAGAGGAGCTGTGGGGCCTTATCGCAGATAAGGCCAGCACGTGATAGGACCTAGATCAGCCACGCGGCGAGAGCTCGCAGAGCACTCGCCAAGTGAACGCTTACATGAGAAAAAAACTTTTCACAACAGCGAGAACGAATTTTGAAACAACAGCCACAAACAGCACCATATACGCCTCTCCGACGGGTCAATTGAATAGCCTGCAGTCTATCGCATTGCCCAGTGCGATTTTAGACAAGTATGGCGACCTCGTGGCCTCAAGAGGTGGCATGGCCCGCCGAATTCCGCGAGCACGCCACGCAACTCGACAAATACCTCAGGGACGCCATCCTATGCATCGAACGCGCGAAAGACCAACCCGTTCCCCATGACCTGGCCAAGATCATGGCCATGGGCGCACTATCCCTCGTCAATAAGATTCACAACATCCCAGACCTCGGCACTGTACACGATGCACTACAGATGGCAAGAACCGAATCGAAGATCGCGGCGGAAAGCACGATGCAGGCTCTCAACGACATCAAGACGGAACTCAAACAGGCAGCGAACACGGGCCAGCAGATATTGGAAGGAATACGCGAGAGCCACGAAGCACAGAACGAGACGAAGGCGGCAGCCAGAGAATCGACCGATATCAGCCGAACAGTTATGACAATGGTGAGAGAGATTAAGAACGCAGACCAGCACAACCGACCGAGCCCGCTACGGACCTATGCATCTATAGCGGCTGGAAATGGGCTAGCTACAAGCATGCATAATCCGCTGAACCACCACAAGGCACCGCCTGCGCAAGTGCTCCGTGAGATCATAGTGAACATCCGGAACCCGCTTACCATAGCTAACCTACGGGCGATGAACCCTCGTAGTCTGAAAGCACACGTAGACCGTGCTATAGAACAGAGCGAAAACGAACACATAGAGAAGATCAGAGCGGTCTCAACTAACCAGCTCAAAAGCGGCGACCTTAGCATCAGGACGGCTACGACCTCTAATATGGAGGTACTGAGACAATTTGCTGAGGACTGGGAGCATCGGCTTGGTAATGGAGCCACCGTGCGCATCCCAACATACGGAGTTCTCGTACACGGTATCCGGACCAGTTCGATGGACGTGAGCCAATTCGAGGACACCAGAGACAATATCCTGCAGGAAAACAGACCTTTCATCCCGAGCGCCGGGATAAAATACATTGGCTGGCTCACGAGGACATCTGCAGCAAAGAATGCTTCCTCGATCATCATTAAATTCACCAGACCCCAAGATGCCAACAAGATCATCGACGAGGGTCTGATCTGGCACGGCGAAGTCTTTCAGTGCGAGCTGTATGACAGGTCGTGTCGACTGAGGCAATGCTTCAATTGCCAAGCATACGGCCACATAGGAACCCAGTGCAAGGCAACGACGGGATGCGGCTACTGCGCTCAAGAACACGCGTCCCGGGAATGACCTATCAAGTCTAACAAGAGCGTACCCAGAAAGTGCGCCAACTGTAAAGGTCAACACGAGGCCTGGAGCAATCAGTGTGCAATCAGGAAGGAGGAGATGGCCAAGGTCAAGGCCGCATACGCCGCACGTCCCAGGTACCACCTAGAGCCACAGAGCAGCATGGCAGTCAACCAGGCGAACCCAACTATGAGAGCCCAGGAGGAGCCGATCGGACGAACCATCCGGGAGGGAGCGCCATCTCTCGCACCTGGCCGCAGTCAGCAGAACTGGCAAGGAAGAAGCAGGTCACCGACGAAGAGAGGGCAAAAGAGAGCCAACCCTGGAAGCAACGCAGCCGCCCCGAACGAGGTCGAGAATGAAATCACAGTCAGCACGGGCAGTCAACGGCCCCAAAGAATCATAACGCCATCTAGAAGGGCACTGGAAGCCGTCGATGCAAACTCGGCACGACTACACGGCACCTATCAGGCGGACAACATGGACGTTGACAACCGTGAATGAGATATATGGAATCACTTTCAATACTACAGTACAACGTCAGAAAATCGAGAGACATCGTTATGGCTACCCTCCTACGGGACCTAAGGGTAATGAAATTTGACATCTTAGCCATCCAGGAACCATGGGCGAATTCCTTCATATACACCACACACCATCCGGCAAAAGACCAGTTTCATCTATGCTACCCTCAAAATGAAGGCGGAAGCCCAGCAAGGGTGTGTCTGTATATCAACAAACGCCTTGATCATTCAAAGTGGCTATTCGAGTTGCACGGTCGGGATCTTTGCATAGTAACGATAACCTTAGGACAAGGAGACGAGATGAGGGAGGTCAAGGTACACAACATTTACAACCCCGACCAAACGGCGGAAAATAGGCGAAGCGTACTACCTCAACTGCGAAGGGTGCTCGACTCGGCTCGACAAACAGAGCAGATACTAATCGGAGACTTCAACCTATATCATAAGTTATGGGGGCGGCTCCCATGTCTCTAGAATAGAGGTAGAGGCAGAAGATCTCGTCGAGATCATGGAAGACTATAACCTCACAAACACTCTAGCACCAGGCACTATCACGTATGAAGAAGGCAGTAGGCAGATAACGATCGATCTCTGCCTGGTCACCCTCGGCCTGGTCGATTGGGTCATCAGATGCGAAGCAGACCGTAGTCTCGATCACGACTCAGACCACTTGCCGATCGTCACTTCCCTCGACGTGTTAGTCAAGCAGCTCAGCAGAGAACCCAATAGAAACTGGAAATCGATAGATGAGAAGAGATTCAGGTCTGCGGTCCTGGGCAAGCTGCTGCCGCAGCGAAGACCGAGAACCCGAAGCGCGCTTGATCGGTACGTGGGGGAAATAGTTGTAGCGCTGAAGAGTGCGATAGAGACAGCAGTGCCCCAGAGGACATGGTCACCTAAATCCAGACGCGGCTGGGATGAGGAGTGCACGCGAGTGCTGGAAGAGACCAAGCGCCTCAGACGACTCCACAATCTCTACCACACGGAAGAAACATGGGAGGCATACCGAGCGGCCAGAAATCACAAAGGCAGGGTAATCAAGAAGGCACTGAGAAGAGCGCATCGAGAGAATGTTGAGAGAGCTTCAGAGTCACCAGAGGCTCTCTGGAGAATGGCAAAATGGGCTAGAAACAGAACCACTCAAGCACCAGAGGTAACACCTACACTAGAGCACCCAGACACCTCTCAAATGGTCTCAGACCCAGCGGAAAAAGCAGAGATCTTCAAGCAGGCATTCTTTCCCTCCCCGCTAGAAGCAGAGATTGGCGACATCGAAGACGCGACTTACCCGGACCGAATAACGATGCCGCCCATTATAGAACAAGAAGTGGAGAGAGCCATACAAGAAGCCTCGCCGCTCAAGGCCCCCGGCCCTGATGGCATCCCGAATAAAGCATTGCAACTAGCAGCGATATGGATTAAGCCTCACTTGTCGGCGATTTTCAATCAGAGCCTCAATCTCAGTTACTATCCACAACACTTCAGGGAATCGACAACAGTTATATTGAGGAAGCAGGGGAAGGATAACTACACCATTCCTGGGTCTTACCGGCCGATAGGGTTGTTGAACACCATAGGCAAGATCATGGATGCTATAATAGCACACCGACTGAGCTATGTGGCGGAGACACATAACCTGCTCCCCTCAACCCACATAGGAGGTAGGAAGGTGAGATCCGCCGAGCACGCCATGCATCACATCATCGATAAGATCTATGAGGCGTGAAACAGAGGCCGAGGCCAGGTAGCCAGCTTGCTATTACTCGACGTCTCCGGCGCCTTCGACAACGTATCACACAAACGGCTCCTGCACAACCTACGGAAGAGGAAAATTGATGAGAAGACAGTTCGGTGGATATCGAGTCTTATTGAAGACCGACACACCAGGATCTCAATCGATGGATTCAAAACCGAGCAACACAGAATCTCGACCGGGACAGTACAAGGCTCGCCGCTCTCACCAATCCTCTACATTTTCTACAACGCAGATCTCATCGAGAGCTGCAACCTAGCAGAGGATACCACATCTACTGGCTTCATTGACGATGTAGCGATCCTCACATGGGGAGATACGACGACGGAAACTTGCAACAAGCTTCAAGGAGCACTCCAAACAGCCGAGCAGTGGGCGAAAACCTATGCGTCAGTCTTCTCGCCCAGCAAATTCCAACTCATACACTTCACCAGGGCACGCACGAGAATAGATATTCAACACCCACTGCAAACGGCATGGGGCGAGATCCCGGCAAAGCCGACCTGCAAATATCTAGGACTCATCATGGACTATGCGCTGCAATGGAAGCCCCACGTAGACGAAATACGGAGGAAGGCGACGAAAACAATCTCAGCCCTAAGCAGCCTGGGTAGCTCAGCCTGGGGCCTTACCCTCCAACACATGAGGAAGATCTACTGAGGGGTGGTGTTGCTACAGATTGTATATGTATGCTCTGCGTGGTTAAACTCAAACTGGAGAATGCGAAACATGCTGTATGTAAATAAGACACTGGCATAATTGCAACGTCTGTAGGCATGGGCAGCTACGGTGATTTCTGGTGCCTTTAAAGCTATGTTAGCCCTTGCCCTGGATATTGAAATATATCTTCTGCCTATTGAATATTAAATTTGGAAGTATAATGCTGATTGTCTGGGAAGAATCGGCTTTGGGGGATAAGAATCCTAGTATCCCATCAACTGCCAATGGGCTCCATTTTTGCCAAGTCCAAAATACCCACTGTTGTACCCACTTTTACTCCGCACTTCAATCGGTACATGACGAAACATCATTTGCACCTATGTTTTCTTACCTGCTGCCACCACCAAAACCGTCATTTTGTTCAATGCTGCGATGTCTTCTAGTGATTCTGATGCTTCCGGTGCCTCCGGTGCCTCCGGTGCCTCCGGTGCCTCCGGTGCTTCCGTTGCTTCCGTACGGAGCTGTATTGTGGTTGAGATCCTTCCGGAAGACCTCGCCGGAGCCTGCACTGCCGACTGTACGCCGGAGCGGTGCGATAACAGCACAGTCCGGCCCCACGAACCTCCGGCTGTCGAGCGCGGGCCGGCGGGCTCCTTTATACCCTTTGACGTGCCGGCCCGACCCCGAGAGATACAGGAGCTGCCGGCAGCCCCCCTTGACTTATTCTTCCGGTACGTTCCCCGGGGCCTTATTGAGCGGTGGGTGCAATGGACGAATGCAGCGCCGCTATCTAAGGAAGGCCCCCGGGCTAGAACTTCAAGAGTGAACGTATGGCGGAAGACTTCTGTAGATGAGATTTACCTTTTCTTAGGTATTTTAATCTATATGGGAATACATAGCGAATCTGAAATATCAAGATATTGGTCAACTCAACAGCAGAAGGAAGATCCTATCTATCCATTTACTCGGTTTATATCCCGGAACCGCTTTCAGCTATTACTCCGACAGCTCCGGGTTTTTGACACCTCCGAGTTCCAGCCTAGCCAGTCAGGAGGTCGACGCCAGGCCCGGGGCCGCCCAAGCCGGGGACCTGATGCCGGATATATATCGGAAGGTTAACGAATGGTCGGCCCATATCCAAGAGACTGGAGATTCCTTCTATACGGCTGGCTCTGACCTTACTGTTGACGAGGCTATGGTCCGATTTACGGGCCGGTCACTAGAGACGACGACAATACAGACGAAGCCGACCCCAACCGGCTTCAAGGTCTGGATCCTTGCCCAATCGGGCTACTGCCTCCGGTGGCTCTGGCACGTACACGGAAAGGGCCCATACGGACTAGTCCCTCAGGCCCGGCCGGCAGGCAGCAAGGCTAGAGCAGCTGCCGCAAAGTGGGTCCCGTTAACGCCAACGCAACGGGTTGTAACGACACTTATTACCGGGCGTGATTAAAAAGTAACCCACCTTTGCGTATTTTGCAACCCATTTTGTGGCTGGACCCACTTCATTGAGGCTGGACACCGGTATCGGCTTTTCACACCAAAACCCCTCAATTTCTGTCCAGCCTACGTTACCCTTGTCCACACACACAACTACACACACAACAACAAGCAATTTGAAGCCGTCATCATAAGCCCTTAGCAGCAATAATGAAGCATCTCTTCAAGTGTGAATTTCCGAGCTTTGCCGCCGCGGAGGCGGAATTACATTCCGCCGCCAAGGCTGAGGGCTTCAGCCTTGCCGTCATGACGAAGAAGCCCAACGCTGCCGCCCCTCGCAGAGCGGTATTCCGCTGCTGTAAGGGCCGGAAGTATGCCTCGCAGTCAGCGGAAGGGGTGCACGTGACCAAGAAGAGGAAGACTAGCACCCAGATGACAGAATGTCCCTTTAAAATCGCTCTCAAGCTGCTGCGCGGCAGCGGCGGCAGAGAAGTCTGGGTGGTGGAGGGTGTGAGGAACGACAACAGCTTCGAACATAACCACACATTCTCACCGCCAGAGGCATTTTCTCGCTACCGTAGAGAGGCCCTTGTGAAGCTGACGAATACTATTATTACCCGCTGGAATACTGGCACGCAACCTATGCGCATTCTCTCAGAATTGCAGACCAACGCTGACCCCATAGTCCAAGCTACTACCCGGCACGACTTACGGAACCTCCTCAACAAACATCGTGCCGAGCAACTTGCCGGCTGCACGCCGCTTCAATGGCTCTATAACCGACTGCGGTCTGATGACTTTATCTTCGAAGACCTAAGGGACGAGAAAAACCACATTTTATGCCTCTTCATCGCCCCAAAGTCCGGTATTTCTCTTCTGCGGCAACATCCCGATGTCCTGTTATGTGACTCCACTTACAAGACCAACCGCTTTCGAATGCCGCTGTTCAACCTGTGCGGCACAACACCTAATAAGAAGACCTTCCAAATTGCAACTGCATTCCTCAACGGCGAGGCTGAACCTCAATTTGCATGGGCTATAAGCCACTTCGTCGGGATACTAAAGACGGCAAAGATTGACCCCCCCCGGGTTATTGTGACGGACCGGGAGCTAGCTCTGATGAATGCATTAGCTAGGAACCCGGTCTTGGACTCCGTACCACATATATTATGCCGGTGGCATGTTAATATGAACGTTCTAGCTAAATGCAAGCAACATTTCCCTAAGGCAACTCGTCAGGGCAATAAGACCGTGCGGGCAGCGGCGTTCCGAGACTTCCTTAGTGACTGGAGGGCCCTAGTGAACAGTAACACTAAAGCAGACTTCGAGAAGGCATTGGCCGACTTCCAACGCCCTGGAAAATACCCCCAAAAAGCTGTGGACTATTCCATGAAGACCTGGATTACACCATGGAAAGAGAAGCTTATCCGCTGTTATGTCGATGAATACCGCCACTTTGGCCACTCTACAACGTCAGTAGTAGAGTCACTACATTCGACTATGAAGAAGTTCCTTTGGTCTAGTCAGGGAGACTTATCTACGGCCTTCCGTGCCCTAGACCTCTTCTGGATCAGCCAGAAGTCAGTGATATCGACACAGCGTGCTATTGCCAGCCACAAGCAACTCACAACAACGCTCCACATCCTATATACTGATGTGAGGCATCTCATAGCTTCTCACGCTATCACACTTATGGCTCAGGAACTAGCAACTTTGGATAAGAAGCTAGAGACTGAGCCGGCCGGATACTGCAGCCCCTGCCGCATCAGGGTGGTTTTTGGGCTTCCTTGCCGGCACCTGCTTTGGCGGCACCGTAAGGACCAAGAGCCGTTACGCCCGGCTGATGTGGACCGTTACTGGCATTGGCAGCGTGACTCGCACAGCAGCGACACACGCACTCCTGCGCAGTTGGATGACCCCTACGATCCTCACTTTATGCAGGGGAAAGGCCGACCTAAGGGGGCACTAGCACTCGAGAAGAGTGCGGCCGTCAGGACTTCGCGGCGAGACCCTATTCAAGCTGAGCGGGTTGAAGCGTGGGAGAAGGCGGAGGGAGCTATATCACGTGATATTCCTATTCGGGAAAGTCAGCCTCGAGCTCAGCCAATTAAATCAACAGACCCCACATCAACTACCGACACCACAGCAGCAGCTACTATAGTGGAAGCCGCCATTTTGCGTGGGGCGTCACAACTACAATCAAACCCTCCACCTTCAACCGCCCCTTCTGCAATCAACACATTAAAGGAGTCAACTACGTCATTAGGGATGAAAAGACTGGAGGCAGGCGATTCATATGAGCCCGGTACCGAGTTGCATAGGTCATATATGCGTGCGTTCCAGCACTTGGAAGATGTCTCTGACGATGAAGCTGACGTCGCAGCCGGCGACGCTATGAGCGCTGTGGCCGCCAAAACACCAAGGGAAATACCGTCACTTAGTGAAAAAGAGATTACTGATGCCTTCAGCCAATTCTCACTGTGGTCGGAAACAGATGCACCAGATGAATCATTTCATCCCGGCTTCGAGGAGCGCATGTACAGACTAGCACTAGAGATTGAGACAGGAGGTCGTGATGATGTATTCGACGATGACGTCAGTGATGACTTGGAATGCCCTGATAGTGGTCCCTCTATTGAGGTATTAGGTGGTTAGATATTCTAGGAATAACAGGTTCATTATATGCACTCTCAAGCTCTCATAGTAAATTTGGTGTGGGCTGCGGAATCGGAAGGGAGGTGGAGTTCAGCCACAAAATGGGTTGCAAAATACGCGAGGGAGGGTTACTTTTTAATCACGCCCTAGAACAACGGGGGTCCGCTTTGTTGATCAACTCCATGGGATAGAGCACTAGCTGGGCCATTTAGATTGCTTGGGTGCACGATGCCGACTCGAACGGTACAGAAAGACGCATCTACCACGAGATGCCTTGTAGACGCTATATGCTGAGGTAGAGACAAAAGGGCCAAAGGTTGCGAGGATGGGGAGGAGTGAAAAGCGGAGGTTCAATCGGCAGGGCCTGGTCGGGTAATATTGTGGCTGGGTGGGAATTACAACTACAACAACCAATCCGTTTGAATGTGTCTCGTGATAAGATATACAGCCCTCGGCTGCAGGTAGAAAGTGAGATGGTCTCAGCCTCATATGCAAAGATGGCGTGGCAGGGTACTGCCTCCTGGTTTGGCCGCATCGTAGCCAATCGAGCTGGAGACGCAGCACTGTTTGTTGAATCCAGAAGAGGCGCAGTCTCGGGCTGAGAGGTGGAAAGCAAGGCGTATTTGGTATTGCAGCTATTGTCCACACCAGCAGGTAGTCCAATACATCCATGGCGAAGTAGCCTATGGAGAGTTCGGGATTTTTGGCCAGGCGGACACACGACCAGCTGCGGGTGATAGGATGCCCACAGTCCGGACTACCCGTAGGGTCTGACTAAGTGGGCAAGCCACTTAGTAGGGCAGAAAATCTTGGAACAGTCAAAAAAACCTGGAACAGAGTGACCCCCCCAAATCACAGCCAAAAATGGCCCCTGATGCTACAATTGATTCTGACAGTTGTTCGAGCATTTTTATTACGCAAAGGTAGATATCCTAGCAGCTGAAGCTCTCGCGAAAATGAATATGTCATCAAATGCCGTAAAAAAGTGGCTTGTGTGCCGGAATTGCGACCCGCGGGCAGACGTGCAACCCGCCCTGCTTGCTCTTTGAGGACGCCCTGCCACCGCAATTTATATGGTATCTCGTCTGCAAGAGTCTTCACGCTTCCGGAGGCGGTCACGGAATGTCTCGAGGTCCTTTTTTATGTGCTTGTATGTAGACTGGTGATGTTGTGTGCGTGGTTGTGGGCATGGTGTTTCTGGCCCGTCATCCACTTCTTCCGCCAAAGTGACCGGCGGCGAGGATAGTTCCCACGACCGCAATTCTTGTGATGCCGTGATAATTTCAATATCATCGTCATCACCGGGCTCGCCTCTATTATATTCTTTATTCTTGGGACTAAAGGAGTTCTCGTTGTGGTCATCTTCATCGTTGAAGTAGCTGAGACTGGTGGAGCTAAGAGAAGCGTCACTTTCTAGCTCACGGTGTAATGCGGTGAGCTCTGCAGCCTCAGAGAGAGGTTTCGATGCATATTTGAGCTTGCGGATAGCTGCTTGAATGCGATGATCTGGCTTGGTATCGACAATGAAGCCATCGTTGCGTTGCCCGAGGAGGTCGAGATACTTCTGGCTGGTGGTTTCCATGTCTAGAAAGTCATCCTTTTGGCCCGTTAGCTCTAGCCACGTCATGAACTTCGGGACTTTCTTCATAACGCCGTCAACTTCAGCTGTTGATGTTGTCCTAATATTGGAATTCTCCTTAATAGAAGTGGTCGTGTCACTATTCAACTCTAGTAAGGGTGTACAACCGCTAACCGTCATCCACGTAGCAGGAGGATTGACATCAGTAAAGGGCACAGTGTAGGTCTGGCCAACCCGAATATAAGCAGGGTTAAGACCCTGGTTAAGCTCGGTAAATTTATCATAGTTTGGAAGGTTGAGGACATCAGCAGCCATGTCAACGGTTTCATATCTCCAAGGTGCCCAAAGAGCAACGTCAGTACAGAATGCACTGGTCAGAGAAATCTGACATAAGAAGAGGAGCAAAATCATGGATAATAGTTTTGACTAGTTCGCTACTGAGTGAAAATGTAGGCAAGCCGTATTTCACTCCTAGGGGGCAAGGTTTCATATAGTTACTAAATACAATGCACTAAATGCTGTTGCCCAGCTAGATCAGGAAATGACAGAATTAAAACTGTCGACAGATCTTGATCGTGTTCCGTAGATTGTGCGTTCGCTCCATGGTCCAGATTTGGCCATCATTTTAGGAGGGTATGAGCTAGTAATGAACTACAGCTGCGATTGTTTACACAGTGGCGTAACGGTTAGAGGTGTGCCGTAACATATAGCTGGAGACTGATCACATTGATAAATTGACATAAAGCCATAGAAAATTTGTGCCTCTATCGTGCTGTGAGACATGCACAACATCCAATTTTAAATATCTCGCGGCCGAAATATCACTCTTGTATTATGCTTTCCTGCGGATAGCAAGCTATCCTATAGAATATAAGCAAGTTGGCCCTTAACGGGGTGAGCATGAGTCTGTTATCAAAACCATAGCAGAGAAAAAAAGGCAGGAATTCAGTTATATGCTATCTACTCCGTATCCTAGTTTGCCTGCCCGTATCCTCGTTCGCCTGGTTCCGTCACTCTCCATCCTGTTATCCACTGTCCGTCTCTCTTTGGTACTGCTCTAATTGGCTGAGAAGCGCTGGAGAATACACGCCAAGCGGTTTCCCCTCCTCTGAATTTTAACTTGATTGAGCAAACCTGGCTTACGGCCTTCTTTCTCTTCATGGAGACACCATCAACTGATGCAATTGATTGGCCTTGAATCTCTTCGAGAACGTTTCCTGTGTAATAGAGCACCTGGGTTGATAACTTGCCTCGCCGACAGCCGAATAGCTTACGTGGATCAGTCATCTGTATCTCTTCGCTACAACCAAGTGCATCTAGGATGTTCACTGTAAGACCAGACTCTGTTAAGAATATTTCGGACTTCTCTTTGTTGTATAAATGAGGCCTTAGGGATTTAAAAAATTTGTCTGTAATAAATTGGCTGTCACCGGCCCAATCTTGAATTAGGAGCACTAGGTGTGCCCCTCTAGGTCTACCTCTCGATACTCGAACGAGATCTTGACCAACAAGGCAAGGGACAGGTGCTCCTGGGGTACTGCGATCCATATTTACCACTTCTTGAGTCCATGACTCGTCCTTGACTATGAGGCCCCATATGGCAGCAGCATTATTTCTTGGGGAAAATGAGAAAAAGTCAGATTTCTTTGTAATGGATTGGACAAATGAAAATATAAAGGGAGGGGGAAGGTGGTTTTCCACCTGCATAAGTAGCTCGCCAGGAAGCTTCTGTAACTGCATTCTCTTAGACTGTTTTACGAACTGTCTTATATTACATGAGAAGTTTTTCAAGCGATTAAAAGAGCTACTTATATAGCTATGTGATGCTCATGTGAGGACTACTTACAGGATCTTGCTTGATTCAAATTAACCCCAGTTGAACCCACATTTAGTCAGAATGTGGCGCAGGACTGCTGTAACTTCCGTTTGGGCGGAATATGTTACTGTAATAGCCAAAAATTAGTTGTACGCAGCCCAAGGCCGCTACCCAAACAGGAGATACATAGAATACTTCTCCATTATTTTTAGCAGCCACTTATGGACACTACTCACAGCCCCAAGCTATCAGGCAAAGCTCGCTAATTGATTGTCTTAGACTCATCTGCCATAAGGAGTTCTAAGACAAGTGTAGCTGATAGTTACTAAATCCTTGATCCGATAATTGAAGCATACGGCTACTACGGACCAATTTTTTCATCGCCCTAAATCCACTTCTGGTCCTTGCTTCAACCCCCCTAGTAAACAGTTTAGCACGTGACAGGATAATGACAGGAAGGAGGTTTATCCACTTGCGTTCCATGCTATCTCTCTTTCCAAAGGACTGGCTACAGTGTGATGATTGGCTAGTTGTTTCTACGAATATTCAGGTTGAACAGCCTGAGGCTGTGACAAGCAGTAGTGGACTTAGTAAATCATGTGGGCTGACTTTTCTCTGACACTTTAGCGCCCTGCTATTCACAACACCGCCCACCGTGACCTGGTGTGTAAGAGAAGTCTTAGTGGCTGTCGCCCTATTGGACTTTCCTTATTCATAGTAGATAGGGCTGGGGAAGTGATAAGTAAGATAGGGCTACACCTGAAATTAGGCTTAGTGTGCTGAAAATTAAGGGGTGCTAAATTCTAGGGTAAGGTGCGCTGAGGATTAACGCCCGCCCTCGCCTAACAACCCCCTCCCGCCACGACCCACACCACGGATTTGCCCTCATCATCACCATCGTATAAATTGAACACCTCGCGTTTTCTTGCGATACAACCAACCAATCTAAATTCCAATTGAAGATTCGGAACTAACAATGCCTAAATATACAGGACATGAACTTTAATCGGCCATTAACGAGGCCACGACGACTGGAAATGGCAAAGCAGCTGCAGCCAGATGGGCCAAACCGCGCACAACCCTTAGTGACCATCTCAGCGGCGCAGAAGCCCGCACCGAGGCACAGGCACATCACCAACGCCTTACGCTACGCAAGAAAAGCATCTCGTTGACTGGGCTCTTGCTCAGCATGATCTCAGCTTCCCTCTAACGCATGAGCAGGTCAGCGAATTCGCTCAGAGGGTCATAAGGAATAACGGCATGAGGACCTGAGAGATGAAAAGCTTTTGAGGTAACGACCATTCCGCTTGCAATCATACCCATTTTACGGAAAATGCGTCTTAAGGTCTGGATGTCGCTTGACGAAGTTTGAAGCCCAGTTCTTGCCAACAGGTAATGCGTTGCGGTCGGCAAGCAGTCGATTGGCCATTTCTTTATTGGCCTGCAACCACGATGAACGGCTGGATCGCCCACCCTTCGGCATTGATCGCTTGGATGACTGTGGCCCATTCCCGATTTCCAGGCTGGACTAATTTCGGCCTATTTAATGATGGAGATGAAGGCGGCTTCCAGTGACCCTCAGGGCCCTCCGGGGTCAGATGGAGGTCCGGTCTGGATGTCTGAAGTAATGTGGTTCGGATTTCGGCTGGTGAACTTCTGTAAGCCCTCCAATATAGGGAGTGTTGTATTCAACGCTGTATAGCATTGAGATACTACATTTTGAAGGTAGTCTGCTGTCGTAGAGTAAATTTGTACTTGCTCTTCAAGGCTACTTAACTTCTCTTGAAGCTGTTTGGCTTCTGTTTCCGCAAGCTCTCTATGATGCAATTCCATTTCTAGCGAGTTGTTTAAATTAAAAGCCTGCTGGGATAAACTGTATTTGGTGTCTTGAAGTTTTTCAATCTCGGAGGTAAAGCTGAACTGCGGAGTTGATAGCTATAGAGATATTCGGTTAATTATAACTATACGGTTAATATTTAACGGGGAGGTTTACTGAGATGAGGCTGCCTGGTATAAGATCCGATGCTTCAGCAGAAACAGCTTCAAATGTAATGCCTACTCTCTTTGACAGCATTCGAAATATACTAATAGAATGTTCGCTTGGATTTTTCTTAAATATCCTAGAGAGTTCATGTTCCTGGCCGGGTAAGATTCTCCACGAGTATAAACCATTAGGTCGCGGATTCAGCCGAACGTTGAACGGCTTTACTGATATACCTAGCCTGTCATCTTGGCAAGATTAGCAGAGTTTTAATCCCATTATGCAATTCATACTTACTAATATGCTGTGATAATTTCGTGCGGCACTCATCTCTTTCCCTCCTACGCTCCGCGTTGCTATGCCGAGTAGAGGCTGACATAGTACTTAGGTATCTGAAATAATAAAGTGCATATTGCAGTCCAGCTTATGTCCCCCATTCGTGTTTTAATGTCTGCAGGTTCGTAAATGGGATAGCTGCATCCCGGCCGCCAGCTTTCTTTCGTGGCTTGGAATTTCCATTTGTAAGGCTGCTGCCTGAATGCTGCATATGTGATCCCCGAGGCCGCATAAAATGCACTAATCTTCGCATCTTATGTCTTAAAAGGTGAAAGACCTTTGTCAATGCATGTTGTGGAATTGCGGCTCTCCGGGAGACCCAACGTGCGGCTTTATTATTAAGGTAGCGGCCCATATGTTCTCTATTGCCAGGTATTCATATCGTAATGCTGGTTGAGAAATCCGCGTGAATTTCCTCCAACGCTGGGTCTGTGCGAATTCGTGTGCTCTTTGCTCCTTTACACCTCTATACTCTATACAATATACACCCACAAGGCACGCAATGGCTGACGAGGAGGCTGTAACAGACGGCACCAAGCCAGCCTCTACTAAGAAACCCACCGTGAACCACGAGAAACTCGAGGATCCTCAAGAAGATGCCGATGCCGCTCGAACGAAATACATCCGCCAGTGGCTGCCCCAGTTCAACGCCTGGGGTGTCCTCCTTTCGCATGGCGCTGCGAGCCTGGCCGTCGCCCTCAGTATAGCCTTGGCCTTGAACGGTTACGAAGCTCTCGACGACGAGGATGCGACCCGCGCGACCTACGTCAACGGCCGGTTGATGCTGCGCGTCGCCGACGTCACGACCCTGCTCTCAACCGCCATGGTCATTGTCAAGCTGCTCGTGTCATGGTGGACGACAACCATCGTGTGGGCATGCGCGCACCATCTCGCGTCTACGGGCAAGTTAGCACCTGGCCCAGAGGACAGCCCGGGGGCAAAGGACACATAAAAAGAGGCAGAGGCAGAGGAGTTCATGTCACGGTGGAAGCTACCCCCGTGGTTCAAGCGCCCGTTCAAGATGCCAAGGGGTCCCAGCCAGTGGCTGATCACCTTCGCTCTTCTTCTCTCCTCTGTTCAAGTTTATATCTCCCCGCTGTTGACCGGCTCCGTCAATTGGACGTCCAGGCTTGTGCCTGTCGACTCGACGAATGAGGCAGTTGCCGCTGTCGACCCCCGAGCCGACTTCGACGGCTGGTACTGGTACCGGTACTCGGGATACGCTGAGTCGGGCCTCAGCAAGCGGTCGTATCTGCGCTATGCCGCCGGATATGCCGCGTTGGCCTGGGGAGATGTGAGCAACGCCGCCGAGAACGGCACGTCCCTGACCGGTAACGGGTGTCGGCATGTGGTGACCAGGAACGAAGCTGTTGGCCCGAATTCGACCTTGATCGACGCCGTGTTGCCGTGCATCAACATCCACAGTATCACCTGGTATCGGCCGACAGATGATTTCACTACCAGGTCGCCGAACCTCACTCTTGTCGACGACGACCCAGCGCTGTACTACGACTCCGGCGTGACGGTCGTGTACAACAACAGCTTGCCGTGGAACGCCTCGCAAGTGTCGACTTCCAAGCCTACGCCGACGCTACATGAAGGATCCATGACCTTCTGGGTCATGGTGAAGCGTGTTGGGAGAACGGACGCGGAATCACCATGTACACACCTTGACCCCACTATCTTCGGAAACGTTGACTCCCTTGGCTGGTACGTTCAACAGTGGTCCGGCAATTGCTACTGGTATGGCCTTGTCAACATCACGGCAGGAGTGACCACTAGCAAGCAGAGCAGATATCTGTCCGGGCGGGTAGTTGAAGACCAAACACCACTCGACCAGGTTGTGTTCGATGCAAATCCCTGGGTCCAGGAGTCTCTCTGGCTTCTACCTGACCTCATGACCATGATTGCTGTCATGAAATCCACACTGTTGCCTACGTATGATAACATCGATGGCTACGTCGAACAGCTGCTACGGCAGGCCTATCTGGCGGCATGGGACATGTACCACGACTCCTTCGACTCAGACCAGATCTCCCTCACGTATGAGGCAATACCTGGCATCTCGAGACAGTTGGCCGAGGTATCGTTCGCCAGAGTCTTCTCTTGGCTCGGAATCTGCCTACTCATGACAGGCTCCGGGTTCCTGTTGCTTGTTATCGTTCTGGATAGACGTGATATCGAGGTCGCTGAAGAGACTCTCCTAGAGGTGAGAGAGGAAAGAAAGTCGACTGGATGGGACATCCTCAACCAGTGGTCGAGCATTGCCTTCGACATGGTCAAGAAAATCTTCTAAGGCAAGGGATTGAAGTCACGGCCATCGGCAAGAGCTGCAGTCGTGCCTTTCCGGTCTTCTACCTCGACATCATGTTGCTGGGTGTCAGTGTTCCAAATAAGAGCCCTGCGGGCTTTTCTACTGCCTACGAGAAGTTGCAGATCACAGTCGGAATCTCGAAGCTCTTCGATTTTGGCACAAAGCAAAAATCCCGTTCATGGAAAACATTTGTCGGGGTTAGGACGCCCAAATATTTTCTGCTATTAGCAATTGAAAATAATGTCACTTATTTAACCACTAATTTGGTATTGGCTCGTCCGATCCAGTATCATGACACATTTGAGGAAACCCGGTTCATCTCGAGGAACATAGCCCACATCTCTATGCTCGTGAAGAGGTTCGTAATTATGGCGCGTGGATAATAGTTAGCATTCGGCCGACGCCTTTTATATTATGACGCAGCATTGATTTGCCCCACCCTTGTGTGTCTCTTTGAGTGTAGCCGTCGCTGCGGCTTTAAATACGTCCCTCACTCCCTCTCCCGTCAGACTGGAGCATTCAATATAGTTGTATGCTCCAATTGTGCGTGCCACTGCCTCCCCCTGCGACTTAGTCACATAGCTCGCTGTTCTTTTCCCCTTACGTTTAAGGGGTATATGGGTATCTCTCAAGTCTTTCTTTAAGCCGACAAGAATGATGGGAACACCGGGGCAATGGTGGGCGGCTTCTGGTTTCCACTTTGGCTTTGTATTAACAAAACCATGCGGGAATGATAGGAAATAGTGAGAAAACCAACCTTCCACTCTACATTTTCTAACGAAGCTGGCGAGTCGATAGAAAAACCTATTAGGAAAACATGGTTTTGTAGATATTGCAAGGGATCCAATCTGTGGGATTCAAATGAGCCAGCCGAATCCCACACTATAAGCCTAACCAGTATGTCTTTCGCCTTTTCAACAGACACAAAGTACTCATAAGAGCCGGGAACACGCTCAAAAGGCTTATTATTTTGCAGGCCTACGATAACATCGCCAGTTTGAATCTATACCTGAAGATTTAGCAGTTGCCAAATATATTACATTCTTGGAAAAATCGGCATGGGCTCACTTTTGGCTGGAGAGGACCATGCAAAGCCGCCCGGAGTAGAGAAGTTTTCCCACAATTACCATCACCAGTGATGAATAGCTTTCTTGTTGAGAGTCAGTGTTAGAGCTTCATTCGAAATTGCGGACTTTCAGGACAAATAGAAGGCTGCATGAGGAGTAGGGACATATTGAAAGGACTGATGGTAAAAGGGAGTTCTAGCAATAGGTACATCGCATACTTTTGCACCGGATTCTGCCCGGCTGTCATCGTTCATTCAAATTGTTACCTCAACAGAATGCATGAGGGTGCCAAGCGACAGTTCTCCAGGCTATCTCCAATGCGGGGTCAGCTTTCCTAAATATTGGTACTCGGAGAGATTGATTACCCGTTAGCACATGTGGGCCGGGGGCCCAGGCGAACCAACCTTGCAAGCTAGGTTGGCCACAAAATTCAAGCAGGCTTGTCACGGCATATACATCAGATTGGGACCAGTCATTCAAAATGGAAATTGTGGGGCTTTAGGTGATTATGGAAGCTCTGTACGAAACGGAAACAGCTTCGTGCAAAGGCCCTCTGGGGTGCGTCCCCCGGGGCGAATAAAAACCTACCTACCTACCTATTGGGCCCTACATGAAATGCTCTACCTTTCTGGAAGAACACAACGTCAACGTTACAATCTGGTTCACATCAAACGAATTTGATAGGAGGTGCCAAGAGACTGAATACCGGGATAGCGACGTGAGCGAGTTGCAGGACTATCAAGAACGGGTATTTTCGGAGAGACGGGAGTTGAAGACAAGCCGGGGCTGCAGGTCTTACATCCCGATTTGGACCGAGACAACCGAATGCGGTGCTTCCAGCGGATAAAATTTCGAGGCATGGTATCTCGAGTTTACGCTAACATGCTTGGTTAATGCAAGGCTTATTTTTTCATGGTCACAGGACACATGCATAACGATGTTAAAGGTGAGAAGGCGATGGTCAGCTGCCTCTTGTACTGGGACTCTGGTTGTAAGGATGGAGATATAAAATCAGGGACTTGGCTCAGGATGTGTGTATTCCGCTTCTCCAGACACAGTATCCTATTCTTTCTGCATATTAAGATCAAGCACCTCTACTACACATTCTAAGCTTCAGCAGTTTGAACATCCAACGGCGATTCCACCTTGGTCACAGGCTCACAGCAGCTCGATTCCGACACCGACTTCAACGCCGACATGCCCACTTTCAAGAGCCCCGTTGACGGCACTTCGCTCTACTACCGCTACTACGAACCCCTTACCTGCGCCTCAGACCCCGTTCAGCCCCTCACCCTTGTGTTCCTCCACGGCTGGCCCATGTCCTCCCGGATGTGGGACCACTTCTTCATACCTCTCGTCCAGGCCCACCGCTTCCACGTCTTGGCCCCGGACCGACGGGGATTCGGCAATAGCGACTGGAACGCCGGTCCTACATCTCGGTCCCTAGTGTCAGGCAGCGCTGTGGACTCGTCGACACCCAGAACCACAGCCGTATCCTGGCAGACCCTGACGGACGACCTGACCGCCCTCCTGACCGCCCTCGATATCGGCCCCTTTGCCTTCGTCGCAGCGAGCATGGGTTGCCCCGAGTCCGTTCTTACGTACCTCTCCTCCGCGTACGTCCGCGCCAACTGCCGCGCCTTCGTCTGGATAGGCCCTAACATGCCCTACAACATACGTAGCGATGCGTGTCCCGCGGCCCCGCTCCCGGAAGTCTGGGACTTTCTCTCAGCCGGGTTGAGCGGGCCTGTGGCAAAGGCCTTCGCTGCAGAACAGCTGACCAGCGTCTTCCGAGTGGACTTGGCCGGCAACGAGCTCGAGGAGAGGGTGCTAAGGTTTTACGAGAGGCTGGTGTGTCAAGCGGACCCTGTCGCTCTAGTGCGGATGCCGGAGATCTTTCGAGACGACTTGGTTGCAGAGCTGACGCGATTCGCGGAGTCGACCGGAGCAGAGAAAATGCCTATTATGGTGCTTCACGGCGGCGCGGATACGGGAATGCCGCTGGAAGCAAGCGGGCGGGTGATTAAGGAGATGCTGCCGTGGGCTGACTTAAGGGTGTATGAGAATGCTGGTCATGGTGAGTTCAGCCATCTGCTATATAATATGTGACATGTATTGGTAGTCTAATGATAGGAGGCTAACGACGCTCAGGTCTCTACTTGACGCACGCAGATCGGGTTCTTAAGGACATTATTGAGATTGTCGCCCGGAAGCCTGGCGAAAGCTCAGTTGACGAGATCACAGGGAAGTAAGTGAGATACGAGTATCGAGGGCTTGAGGGGTTCTGTAGCCATTGAGAGACCGGGATCACGGCGGACAGGCCATCGACTCATTTACATGGTGACACTTTTGTTCTTCTTTAGACAGCCTCTCCTTGGCTAGATCTTTCTGGGCTTGGAGCTGCTCCATTGCAATGTCCCGGTGCTCTTCTGCAACTTCTTGGAGGCCTGTATATAGAATTAACATATATTAATAGTATGATTCTAAGCCTTGGAATTACCGGATAGAATGTCGCCAATCTTCTTTTCAGCTTCAACCCTATTTGGAGCTATTCGACAGAGAAGATCCTTCGCATATGCAGCAGCCACCATTGCTGCATAGCCCTGCCACTCCTTGTTCCCAACGGCTGTTGTAAAACTTGGCATTAGACTCCAAGGATCGAGACAGTAAAAACCGAGGTTTCGCATTTTTGATAGTCTCTAAAGAACAATCTAGCCTAGAACTAAGACAAGCCCTTCTCTAAGGCTCTCAATAGTCTTTTGGGAAGCGGGTCTTTGTTGTCGAAGTTGTATGGCTTCCTCTCCGTACTGCTCCAGGTGGTAATGTCCAATCCATCAAACTCTAATGTACCTGGATGCCTATGCCTACAGAGGTCCAGTTTTGAGAGATCTGTGCCTCTATGACTACATGTCTATGATTCAACTGGTGCGTTGTCGTAACCGCGATGGGGATGAATTTCATATACCTCTTGATGGGCCTTCTCCGGTATCTCAGTAAAGGCCCTTGCTTGAGGTCAGCAATTGTAAACTTGGATTCCAAGGCGGTTATGACTCGGAGAGGTACTGATAATTAGTACCATAATGAAGTGCTGGGTGGAAATTCCTCGATTTCTATCAAAGCAAAAGTTGGTCTAGCTATTCGTAGTATATGAGGTTTGTTCTATTATTGTTAGTTGAGGAGGCGCCCTCTAATCAATAGGTTGCTAAATCACACGGCGTGCATCCCAACGCTTCTTGGCCTTACCGCCTTCATGCTATTGGATAATGTTTTCCGACGGCCTCGCGTGGAATCAGAACTAGACTTCAATTGCGAGAACACAGAGTACTTCAACGGACTCGGGAGGTATCAGCCCCTGACTGCCGAAGTAAATCTGCGACTCTATGTTGGCCGTCTGCCACTGCCCATTGGAATGCTGTCTTGCCCCATCGATCTTGTGCCTCAATCTCAGCTCCCCTCTGTAGCAACAGCCGCGCCAAGGTTACTCCGCCGTGGTGAGCAGCCCAATGCAAGCTCGTCGCCCGTGATAGTCTACAGCGTTGACGTTTGCTCCTCTTGTAATGAGGTAGCCTGGGATCTGAAACCGCCAGGCCTTTGCGGCAAGCAACATTGGTGTCCATCCATGCAAGTCTGGCCCAGTCTACGCTGATCGTCCTACATCGCACCCAGCTCAGAATGCGTTAATGGCTTCCTCCAAGACTCCTGTTACCTCGTACCTCGCCCCAGGATTCTATGACAGCCCCTTGCCCTTGGGCAAATACTATCCATCCAATTTTAAGAGCAGAGGTACCAGCCAATCCATGCTACATCCTGCGTTGGCGGGAACCCTATCCTCCAACATCAGTCCCGACTCTAAGATTATTCCTCTGTCGCACTTGGTAACTCCCGAGACCGAATTACATCGCAAGCTGCAGCAGTACCGAAGGGATATTATTGTCCAAGCTAGCATGGCCGCCAGCGAACTCTTGATTAACCCTGTCAATTCCGGTAATAAGCTGGTCGGTGGTGTGTCCATCAATTCTCTGTCTCTTCGGGGTGCTCGCCTCCCTACTCAAACCCCGCATAAGCCTCGATCTCCTAGATTACTTCCCTTGGACAGTCCTGGTCCAGTCACCCCAATGGTCCTTGAGCCTTTGGGTGGAGGCGACTATTTGAGCAGATAACTCTCTTCTCTCCCCCCGCCACCACTTTCACTCCCTCCTCCACCGCCATCATCACCTCCACTACCATCATCGCACTCCCTTTCACCAGCATTACAAGCTGAATCTACACTTCAATTTCCACAAGATATCCTATCACCATGTGAATCTTACAGAGCTCATGTATCAGCCACCAGTAGTGGAACTCCAGAAGGTCCAATCATAACTCCCTCTGATACTACATCCTCCATGTTCGACGTGGATGAAGATGAGGGTCGGACTGTCGATAGCTCGCAGTCGGGTTCATCTCTCTCACCGATTCAGACAGAGACATCCGGCCTCGTGCATTTAACTCTGGATCAAGCTCCTTATCAAGGTGATGATTTGCCTGCAAGCGGTACCCTTCTATACCATGATATGACTCCTGAACCCCCCTACGAGCACTCTCAAAGACACTCATCTCAAGACACGTCTGAACAGCAATACACTCGAGGACCTGGATGTGGACGACTTCACCGAGTGGACAAAAAGAGGTCCAGTTGGTAAACTCCACAACCTTGTCGTCTGGGTCAATCGGTCGAATAAGGCGACAGCAATTCTGCGGAAATTACAAGATGAGGACCCTGACAAGTCCTATCCAGGCACTCTTGATGTCGTCCTTGACAACAGCACACGCTGGCTGTCTCAATATTATATGATCGAGCGAGCAATTAAGCTCCGACG